>RSEF01000001.1:83003165-83107560 GCA_003993805.1 Himantopus leucocephalus | reverse complement strand
CCCTTCCAACCCTGACCATTCTGTGACCATTCTGTGATTCTGTCATTTCTCAGAAGCATGAGGCGTGTTGGTCATTTTGTCAGGCTAGTTCTCGGGGCCCTATAGATAGGGTTGCTGATCATTGTCATGGCATTAGAGGAAAAATGGTTAGTTTTGATGAGGTCTCAGGATAGTTTTGAGACAAGGCACATGTCCCATGATTATTTTGCAAGGTAGTAAATGCTGAGAATTAGTTCCTTTTAATATCACTGTCTCTTTTTATGTATAATATAGACATACAGAGCAGTTCTAGCTGAGTAATTAATACTAAGTGGGAATGTTTGTGTATATTGGAGAACGTGGCACAGGTCACAGTTTAATGACATTTCCACAGTAAAACCCGAAACCATGAAGTACTCATTTGGTATTGATACAACCCAGAACTCATGTCAAATCCATTGAAAAATTTCCAGAGGCCTGGTAACCTGGATTGCAAAATAATCCTGACAACCTGGTTTAGAAAATATATAGGTTCCTTCAAATGTAAACGGTGACATTAGTACCTGGAATGCCTTAGAACAAATTCTGAATTTCTAAAGTGTCTTCATCAGTCTTTACTAGCAGACAAAGATGAAGTCGAGAAATCAGCGGAGCTGGTGGTGGGTAAAAATGAGCAGGTGAAAACTGAAATACAGAAGTGCCTCCTGAGCCACTTTGAAAATCCTGAGCCAACAAGTGAAGATCCTAGCCGGTCTACTTCAAAATAGGACAGGCAGTACATCTGCAGTGCCTCCCTTATCTACTAAATCGGGTGCCTGTAATGCTTTGGCTTTGAAGTTCAACATAATAGCAACACGGTGAAACAGAATAATGTAATGAAAATACTATTTGGCCACTTCTGTTATTTTTCCCTAGCTACCTGTTTCAAACTGCTCTTAAAACGTCAAAGCACAGTAGTGCTCATAAGTATGCATCTGGAAATTAAGTGTCTGTTTTGGTAAATATTCACATTAGGACACTTAGGGGTAATTTTTTCTTGCAGAGCATGGGGAGTTCCACACAGAAATCCTGTTAACAAATAATAGGATTTGTGTGCATAACTCCCTGTGCATCACTTTGAAAGTTTACCCCCTACAGCATAAGAGTTAGATAATTTTAGTCTTTGAAAATTATGCTTTTCAGATCTGGTCTTTTTCTACAGTATGTTATTGATGGTGCAGTCATAAATGCTTCTGAATAATCATGATCAAATCTTACATTGTTTTCTTTCAGTGGTGGAGAACTTGGATTATTGTGTGTCCCAATGCTTTGTCTTGTACTGGAGAAAGTTGTAAAGGAAAAATTACATAGGTGCAAACACGGTCTGTTTTGTAAGCGCACAATTTATGACTACAGATGGAAACCATGCAACCAAATGAGCAACAGGACAAATGAGAGATATTAACAATAATATTTGCCCACAACAAAGACCTGTTATAGATATACAAATGTATATATACACATATGTAGAGATCTTATATTTGGACCCAAAAAAAATGTGTATTTGAGAGCTAGTAATATTTTATGGGCCATTAGTAAAATTTTATAATATACAAAATCAAACTGTATTTTAAAAATGTTTTTTTCGCAGTCTAAGTCTGAATGCCCTGATGCTGAGGTTTTCACGAATCCAAACAGTTTTCCTCTCCTGCTGTATTCATAGTGGAGACACTTTCTAGAGATACTGCCAAAAAAAATCTTTCTTTTAATATGACACTTTCCTGAGTTTCTTCAGGGTGTAAAATTGGACAGTTAGCAGGCAAAACCTGGTTTTCTTGCAATGTGTGCAGTATTCTTTTCACTATCCATATTGAAAATAGACTGGCAATAGCATTTGTTTTGCAGTATTTTGGCACCTAAGCTTCCGGCTTTCTATGGACCTGGAACTGCAAAGGAAAGAAGAATTAAAAGACTGCTAAAAAAAATGAACTACTTTTTTAAACCGTTGTAGTTTGGTTTTGGAGAACGATCGTGCTTGTGGTTCTTTATTTTATCTGAACCTGTTAATGAATCTCTGCGATAGTTACAACCTCAGGTTTATCAGTTAGCAGTTGTGATGTAGGCAATTCATATTAAGACAAGTGGGATTAATACCAGATTTGTGTAGGATTGAACAATGGCACATTTAAAATGTGGGGCATCTCTGCCTAATGAGAGACAGCTGAGAGGTGTGGGTGGCCAGTTCTTCTCTCTTAGAACTGTGTCATGAAGTCTGGTGCGTGTTTTGGTTTTTTTCTTTTTAGAGTTGTGTAAAAACTTTTGCCAGGCAAAGTATGTGTCTGCTCCTTCTCCTGCTGAAGTTGCTGGCAAATCTCCCGTTGATTTTAGTGGAAGCGGAGCTGGACACCAGCTGGACCCAACCTCATACTTAAAAGGGCTTTTTCCCTGGGGTGAATAAACGCCTCAGCGTGCAAATAACTCTGCTGTTGGGTGTCATGTTATATTGGTGAAAATGTATCAGGTTCAGCTATCAGTTGGCTATGAAGGCATCTTGTTGCAAAAAGATTAAAACCAGGAAAAAGCTCACTCTATGTAAAAACAAACAAACAATGCCCCAAAACAAACAACATCCCCCAACCCATGAGCCCCCTGGAAGTTGCTGGCATCGTGAAGACAGAAATTTTCCACTTTGTGGACATAGTAAGAGTCAAGAATCTGAGGCTCTCTTCCAAGCTTGTGCGAGTGCTGTGTGTGGGTAGCTGTGTGCCTCAGTTCATCCATTTTGGAGATGAGAAGATGTCTGTGCTGTCTTATGTTTCAAGAGCAGGTTGAGTCTTAGTTTAAAGGGTTATAAAACTTCCATGCATGTTATCTTCATGGAAGCCACTTGCACAAAACTACTTCTCCTGCCATGTTTTGTCTCCGAGGGAAATAAGGGAACAAAATAGTTTGAAAATAGGTGAAAAACAACAAAAAAAAATCATCCTGAAGCAGACAACTCAGACCAAGCAGAATAGAATTTTCATTTATAAATGATGAGATGAAACGTGTAGAAGTAGGTGTTTTTAAAACAGCCTTCATAGAAAGCCAGGCTTCTAACCTCATCTATATTTACTACAGGAAAAGCTGGCGTGATGTCTTCATAGATTATGTGAGATGACATATTTTTGTCACCCAGCTTGTTCTGCTAATGTAGACCACAAGATCTTCAAATAGTTTCTGTCTGAGAAGCCAACTAGTCGTGATTTAGTAACTGCCAGCAATAGAGACTATCACACCTCTTCTTAAGCTGTTCCAATAGCTAAATGCCATTACTGTTATATAAAATAAAAATAAAATTCATAACCCACAAACTGAATAACCCAGCTGCCTCTACCTCTTTCCTAGCTGAATTTCTGTGTCTTCAATTTCTCACCAGTGTGTCTTGCACCTTTATCTTGTAGACTGAAGTAATCCATTATCAGATTTCTCATGTAGATACTCAGAAACAGAGTTCATGTAGTTCATGTTTAGACCGATAAGCTCAGTAGATTGAAAGCCTTGAATTTCTGATGAGAAGGCATATTTTATTCTCTAATCACTCTTGTGGAGCTTCTCCAAACCTAATCCACTTTGTCAGCACTCTTCTTGAGTTGTGGACACCAATGTGTGATGCAGTAACCTGCCCCTGCACGTAGTAAGACAGTCTCACAAATCCTACATAGTAGCTCTTGTTGTCCTTTCCAGAATTGCGTGATTTTGAGAGCTGTCATTCCACTGATTTTTCTCCAAGAGCTTCCACTCGTCCCCAGAGTCATGGCCTCCTAGAGCAGAGTCCTCCATTTTTTGGTGTTCTGCATTTTATTGTTATTATTTCTTTAACTAGAGGTACAGAGGTTTGGACGTAATGAGGCTCATATTGTTTGCTTCTGGTCAGTTTAATAAGTGATGCCTAAATTGTTATCGGTGACTTGACCTCATCCCCTTTTCTTCTTGTGTGCATTCTAAACGCTACTAATAATTATTTTCTGTATTCTTCTATTTCATTGGGGGAAAAAAAACCCAGGCAGACAATAAATACTCCATGAGGTTGCTCATTAGAAGCCCATACACTCATGTATGATTTTTACTTTAAATTGCACGTTGAATTCTGTCAGTCAGTTAGCTATTAAGCCGTTTGGTAACTATCCTTGTGGGGTTACTTAATCAAAAATTTTGCCTTACAGGATTGTGTCACACCACCAGTTTTTCAAACTTTACCAGAGTGGTATTTTCATTATTAGCAAAACCAGAAGGTAATCTTCAGAAGTTTGAGAAGGTCTATCTTTCTTAAACCCATATTGATGCAATTATTAGAACATGATGCCAGTATTATAACTGCCATCGGTTTATAGTAGCTTCCTTTAATTTTGTGTTAATGGAGCTTAAAATCAGCCATTCCTTTGTTTTTCCCAGAACTGATATCAAACTCAATGCAGTGGGTTTGATATCAGTAAAAAGTATAAAAAGTACTCCCATGTACTTTTTTAAGAGTATCGTTGCACATTAGATTTCTCCCAGTTCCCTGGGGTTTTGTATCTGTTCCAAACTTTCTGAAAACCTGTGTTAGTAGACCGGAGATCCCAGCCAGCTCCCCTTTTATACTTGGCTGCAGGTTATTAAAATCTGAAGATTTAACATGCCTAATTTTCATGCATCCTCCTGGATTAATACTGAAATACACTCACAAAATCATCTGCTGTATCATAGAAATATTTGTTGAACGTGGCTGCCCTTTCTGTGTTATCACGGATAATCTGAGCATTTCCATGTCATTATTTAATGTAGAGTGAAAAGCAGCAGAGATCACCAGATCATCTAGTTCAGCCTTTTGAACATCACAAATATCATTCCAGTTCCTTAAGAAGTTTGCAAAGTTATGTAAGACAGGACAAATAATTTTTGGCAGTGTTATACAGTGAGCTTGCCGATGCAGGTATCCATGATAAGCCTTACGTACCTCTCTCAGCCATTGCTCCCCTGTACAGCACACCCCATCCTTATGTGGAGCCAGCCTTTTGCAGGCTCGGAGAAGGAAAGTGAATAAACCATTGTATTAAGGCATTGTAAAGTTTAAAGACCAACTAGTATAATGAAATACGGACTGAGAAAACGTAATTTGTTTGTGTCTACATGTTCCTATTGGAATAATTTTTCCCTATTGGAAACTTTTGTCTGTCAGTCCCTAGCTATTTAAAATTGCAACAACAATAACCAGTTGTTGCTTTCTTGTGTTCTCAGTCTTTATCCTAGCTTTTGTTAGAGACAATACAGTGGTATTCATGGGTAACAATAAGACTGTTATGTTTCATTGTGGTTTTTTTCAAAGCTATACAATGTTCTAGCCATTATAGGAGGATTGCAGTCAGCTGAGTGATGTTTACATGCCACTTCCATACCCTAATAAGAGCTATAAAAGAAAGTGTATTGTAGGCAGCAGGGGAGAGATTCAGCTTGGAAGGTCGGGACTTTTGCCACGTGCAGAAACCTAGTCAGGGAAGATAGCACTGTGCTGCCTAGTGTGCTTTTATTTTTGGCGTCTGCTTCAGTAATGTGAGTGTCAGTAATAGTTGCTGCAAACTGCTTATTCATGCTACTGCTGTGATCATTTGCTTTGGGGCAATATTAATTTTGTGGCTGTACTAAGTTAGGAAACCGTTTACAAGGACATCAATGGCATGGCTGTCTCATTTGCCCTGGCAGCAGTTTGTCTCATCCACATGATGGGGCTGTTCTTGACTATGCTTTTTGGCATTCCCTTAAAAGCATACCCAGACACCTACGCCAGCAGGATCGACAGTTTTTCTGGGAGCAGGGTCTTTCCAGCATTTTCTAGCGTGGTGCCTCACACAGTTACATGCTGGAGGTGACAGGCGTTTCTGATATATTGCGTGCGCATTTGCGCGTTTCTCATCTCCAGTTCGTACTGCTGGGTTCTTTTGCTCTCTGTAGTGGCAGCTAATTTCACAAGGCTCGGGAAAGTCGTGTGGCTGCCCAAGATCATCACAAAGGGGATGAAGTTCCTGAGTTTGCAAATACGTGGGCTGAGCCTGAGGGTGCATTTTTGGCACAGCTGTCAGGCAAAGCAGAGGTTCTACTACATTCCTGCTTTTCAAACAGGGGGTCCTTGACTTTTGACACTCTAGCTTCTGAGAACTGTGTTGTCTGGATTCGTGGGAAGTTGAGAGAGAGCAGGAATCCTAATAATTAAGAGTTGCTCCTTGGGACAAGAAGTGAAGGCGGTGCCTCAGTTTGGATGTGGGTGGACCAGGATTCCCCTTTCCATAGCCAGCTGGAGAAACATCTTCATATCACTGCTTCTCCTGGTGTCTTTGAAGGTAACAAGGCAGGAAGATGTTCTGAGATGTGCCAACAGTTGCTCACTTCCAGGCAATAAGACCCAAGTTCTAAATCATTCAGTTTATTAGTCAAGTGCTATTTCATGGTCTCAAGCGTTCTTCCTGATAAAATAAGGCTGTTTTGATTGAACAATAAAGCTTGTGACCGCGGGTATTATTCTTAACTATATATAGATGGCTTTTGGTGTTTCTTCCCATGACTGCACTGTGACTGTTTATATAATTTACCATGGTGCTGTTAGTCATCAACAGACTGCATAGATTGCTGGTTGAGGATGTTGCCGCAAGCTGAGTGGTTCATCAAGTGCTATGGCAAATGCCAGCTTTTTCGATGAAAAGATCTTGTCTCAATGCAGTGCCCATTCTGGATCGGGTCCTAGTCTGGAGTTAGGAAGGGCTTCTGCTCTGTGATCCTGTTTGTGCGATACAATTTTATGATTCTGTGATATATATGCCTGGGAGAGTTTGCAAAGGGACTTGATCCTGGTTCTTAGTCTGTGTTTATCAGTTCTGATGGGAACTTTTTTTTTCTTCAATAATACATTTGTCATCTTCAGGAGATGAGGAAAATGAGATTCGCTTTACTCTAAGACATGAGTTTGGTCACAACTAGAGACACGATGTTGAGCAGGAGGAGCTGATGCTCTTAGCCGTCTTGAAATTTCTTATGAGCTTTGTTAGCGTACCTTACGTTACGTAGCATGCAGGGTTAAACCCCATCACAAACAGGCTGGGAAGGAATCTGTCTCTGTGTGAGGTCCTCAGAGGCTTCTGGTTCTTTGTCTTCCTCTGTAGCATAGAGCATACTGGTTTAAGCTTACCTGGAAAATCCACCTAATAAATTTCCTGGCACTGCAGATGTGCAGGTGATGCTTTTTATTTTTCTTGCAGCCATTGTATTTATAGCTTTTGATATTTTACTATAGGCCTTGTACTTTTCTTGCCTGTTTGAGGGAACTCTGTATAGACCATTATCAAATTAAAACATCAAAATGTAAGAACTAGGAAAGAATGGCTGTTTTGTGTTGTCAGGCTACACATACAGAAAACTGCATTCTGATACTTGCTTGAGGTGCACCAAGCGCATTGTCCTTGAGGTCCATGAAGCAGTGAAGCCCCACTGTGGTGTGTGGTTGCTCTTGGAAATACTGCTAATTTAACAGAGAAGTGGGAGTGTGAGTAGTGCATCCTGAGGTGTGTCTGGGACTTTCTTCCGCACTGCTTGCTGTCTGTGGTGGCCACAGAGATGTTTTGATTGAAAAGTTGACTGCTGTACTAATGTGCAGGCACCGGTGAGCAGGTAAGTACTGAGAATGCTTCTGGTGTACATATTTTTAAGAACCATTTTTCATTAAAACCGGTAGGTGAGTGAACGTAAGGAAGAAGTTGTCCCACTTTACTGCCAAGCTGTTGAAATGAACAATTTTTCCCTTTCTGCGGTAATCATCAGAGACCTTGCCATACTCTTTTCTTTATAAAATCTTAGGTTACACATACACCCACAGTTGTTGTGTCACCTTCTGCCTCTGTAAAACTACGTGTTGACTGCAGGTGTTCCAAGGAGACCGAGGCAAAATATAAATACCAAGTAATTGGTATCCCCAACTCTTAATTCAACACGTCTTGTGTTGCAGAATTTAAGCAAAATGAAAGGGAAGATCTTCAGAGAGCTGCATGCAAATTTTGACTGGTTGTGGTTTTGGAAGTAAAGGAACAAGGAGATACAGAGAATGCTTTTTAAGCTATCTATCAAATGTCATATCTCTATTTTAATATTTCATGTGATGTGGCTTCTTTCAGATGATCAGCTGGATTATCTGAGATCAGAGAAAAAGGAGTGATACTATTCAGCTGCAAAAAATAGGAAGAAAGTACTGCCATGGCAGGGTAGGGCACAGACACACTGACTTCAGAGTATTGGCTCTTTGTAAAACTTGTTTCAATAAACATACCTTACAGAAAGAGTAAGAATTATTGAGTTGGAGGTATTTTATTTATAATCAGTAATTTAAAAAAAAAATTCAAAGAAAGTTTATACAACAGTATTTTAGAATTCTTCCCATGAGATTTGTTAGATAAGACCATTAGATGTTTGTTTTCTGGACAACTTTGCTATTTGTATGCTTACTAATTGTAACAGAAAGACGTAATAAATTATGTATCTATGTTAAACAGCTTGCTTTTCAAACAAAGGAAATTGGCCACAACTCTCATTTCTTCTATTTTTATCTTTCTCTTAAAGGGCAACACTTTAAGGAAAATACTCCTATATCGCTACTTCAAAGGAGAATATGGAAGTGGTATGAATGGGCCTCTGTCTGCCAGCTACAGCAAAACTGCACAAGTGGGAGGTAAATCAACACAGATGATTTAAAGAGAACAAAATTAGTAGCACCATTTTTTCTAATAGGCACGTTGGAAGGGCTCCAGGGATTCAGTTGGTAAATAAATCAAACACATCCTGTAATCAGTTTGAAGAGAGGTAGTGTCAGACTTCTCTTATTTTTAAGTTGCATGCATTTGTCTCAGATGGTTGGTGTGCGTTTGGCAGTATCGAAGTAGGGACTTTCCCCATGCACCCCAATAAATCGTTCCATTCATTTCCAATTGATAACACCATTTTAATTTGCCAGTAAATCCACATCCAGCGATTCAGCAAAGCACAAAACAGTTGAACACAGGTGTTGCTCTTTCTGGAAACTGAGAAATTTCTTGGAATTCCGGATTCTTTATTGATATATGAGAAAAATAAGATATAAGGAAAAGCTTATCGCAAACATACTGGTTAGGCAATGGAACAAATTTCCCTGAGAATGTGTCAGTTCTTGTTACACTTTTACCATACAAGATTCGGACAAACCTGTGCTAACTACTGTGAGCAGGAAGTTTGAGTAGATGGTCTGTGTAGGTCTCTTATAACCTAATTTTTTGTATGATTATGTTATAGAAGCCACGGGGAGTTACTGGAGGGTGGTTTCTAAGAAAACCCATAATAATGTATGTCATCGGAAGTGAGGCAGAAGCTAGGTACAGGGCCAGGCCAAAATATTTGCCATTGCATTTTCAGCATATATTCACAGAATCATAGAATGGTTTAGGTTGGAAGGGACCTTGAAGATCATCGAGTTCCAACCCCCCTGCCATGGGCAGGGACACCTCCCACTAGACCAGGTTGCTCAAGGCCCCATCCAACCTGGCCTTGAACACTTCCAGGGACGGGGCATCCACAACTTCCCTGGGCAATTTGTTCCAGTGCCTCGCCGCCCTCATAGTGAAAATAATAAAGGCATGCCCAGAATTGTGGGCATTTCCAAGTGTTGCCCAACTGATCTTCCTTGAATATTTCAGTGTAGACACTGGAAATGTTTACAGTCTTAATATCCTGTACACCAAATTTTGCTCTGTAACAAACAGGAGAGTAAATATTTACTATTTTTTTAGTTCTCTCTCTAAAAATTGTGTGTGTGTGTTTGTATGGCTTCATCACAAAGTCTGAACCATTTTAATCAGTTTAATCAAAGCAGTACTGACTGATTAAAGTAGTACTATATTTTTCCTAATGAAGTAGATGCAGTTACATCTGTATAAAAATATAGCAGGAAAGATGATAATCTGTGATAATAAAAGATGGTTGATTTAATGAGCTAATACAAATTAACAAAATTCCTTATAAACACACCTTTAATTTGGATTAACTCAAGTCTCTGTTCTTAAAGAACGTCATCATGATGTTAATGGTCTAGGAGTTATATTGGCAGAAGCGTTTAGCTAGAAGGTCATACCTGTAACCAGAGTGGATTTACCAGTACACAATCTTAGTATAGGTTAGGCCTGAGATTGAAAAGCAGATTTAGAAGTGGTCTCAGAGCACTGACCATACACACACTTCAGTGTATGCAGCAGTGGAACTAAGAAAGTGGTTTGGTGGGCCCCAGTGTCATTTGCAACTTTTTATTGTCTGATTATCACGATAGAACGATGGTTCGGGGGGTTGTTTTGTTTCGTATTCTTAGAGCCCAACATTGCAGTTTCACACAAAAATCTTGTTTGTGTCAAGGGGAATTTTGGCTGAAACAGAATTTCAAAATTAAATTTATTACATTGCTCCTGTGTACCTAAGACAAAATTATTGTTACTCATAAATTCATTTTCATATACATATGTGAAACAAACATGAACAGTATGTATTTGTCTAATTTGCAGGTGGATTTTCAGGACAAGACTCAGATAAGTCTGGGGTAACCATGTTTGATATTCAATGCCTTCTGGATAAAGAAGGTGCATCAGAACTAGTCATAGATGTCATAGTAAACACCAAAAATGACAGAATTTTCTCAGAAGGCATTTTGCTTGGTATTGCGTTGCTTGAAGGTGGAAATACGCAAACACAGGTACTTATTTCGTTTACTTATTCATGTATTGATTTTCAAATACATGTAGTCTGCAGACAAATAAAAAGAACCTTTTTGCTGTGAGTTCTGTGAAAAGTTTATCATTATAATATGTATCCCTATAATACAAATGTAAATATGCTCTGTTATTGTGCAATATCTTATGGTGTAGACTCTTAAATAGAAGAAAACATTTTTCAACTGTCCCTTTCTGTGTAGCACAGTGCTTCTTTTAATCTAGGCTTTGCCATGTGAGCATTATGTCCAGATAGTTCGTATCTCTCTTTGTAAAATTAAAAATTACAATACTTTCAAGTCTGTAATAGCAAAAAAATTAAATTGTTTTCTGGAAACATTTAGAGACATTTATCAAAATTCCTGAAGAAAGAAAACCTGGCCATTTGAGAAGACCAATATCCTATTCCATGGAAAATAACTGCTTTAAACTGCGGCTTCTAGTTTTTGTGAAGGATATCCGTCTTACCCAACTTCAGCCAAATAAGATGATTATTTATTCTTACTCTATGATCAGCAGAGTTACTATAAGAGAGGAGAGATGGTATGAATCAGTCCCTGCATTTCCCCATATCTCATCATTGTCTGTGAAGGGAGCCTAAATAACCAACTTATACCTCATTGCAAGACTATAAAACTTAAATGCAGGAATCCCTTGTTGTATCTTTGTGCTGTAAAAAAGATAATATGATCCATGACTCTTAGAGTGTCCAAAAAATGTTAAAGAAGAGAGGTTTTGTTGCAGCTTTCTAAAATGAATTTTTAGGGGCTGTAAAAGGCTTTTGCTTTAAGATAGAGTTTCTAAACCATTGAAAATCATACTCAGCCTGCTTGACAGTAATACTAAGGGACTGGACTTAATAACATAAAATACTAATTCCAATTCTTTGTAAAGTACAAAGAATGTAAATAATCTAAACTATAAGATTATACATTGGATGTTTCATGCTGCCTCTTGTTGTTACATAATAACAATTACTTTTCACTATTATTTTTAGATGGAATATTATAGCTCTAGAATGCCTGGAGAAATGGAGAGTGTCACAAAGTAATTTAACTTCAGGTGTAATATTGTGACATTTTAAAAATTGCAAATAACATTCACCATTTTATCCAAATTTAAGAATGTTATCATCAATCTTTGTTACCAGCCTTGTATATCACTTTGTGAAAGAACTGGTCAGGCAGTGGCCAACATTTGTTGTGTGTAAGTGAAGTAATTATTCATTTGTTTCACAAAAAGTAGCATATTTTTGTATTTCTTCTTCCTTAGAAGATTGGTATCTAAAGAATATTATTTTTGCAGTATTCGACTTACCAGCAACTGAAGGAGCAAAAAAAGTCAGAAAAATTCTTTAAAGTCCTGTATGACCGCATGAAAGCTGCTCAGCAGGAGATACGATCGACAGTGACAGTGAACACTATTGATTTGGGGAGCAAAAAGAAGGATGATGATAGTGACCTAACCATATCTGTTCCCAAAAAGAGAGGTAAGGAGGAACCCATGTAAAAGAGGGAGAAGCGCGTTATATTCGAACTGCACGTACTGCACAACTGATACTATGCTGCATTCATCAATACTATTTAATATTTATCATTGCTAATTCGCTTCTTTTGCATGTTCTTCTCTAAATTATAGGCCATCTCTTAAACTGATTGCCAGGAATTAGCTTTGATGAAATCAGTGAAGCTATGCCAGTTTACACCAGTAGAAGATATAGAACCATATTTTTAGAGAAGCAGAAGTAGAAGCTGCTGCTAATGGGCCTATTTCACAAGAGCAAGCACAGGAACTGATTTCCCACCCTGTGGTCCTTCCATTGTTCTCATCATTTATTGTATATGGGAGAGAAATAGTAGGGCTTTTTGTTTTAATGTTTTGTTTCACTCTGGTTTGTGGTTTATTTGGAACATGCTATCCCTCCATGAATGATGCTTTGATATTCTTTGTAAGTTGCCTAGAGGTCTTCGAAAAGTTAGACACCAACAAAGAAAAAGTTGCATTCGTTATTATTGTTTCTTATTGTTTAATCAAATGAGGAGAAAGAGTTTCAAAAATGAAGGAAAATTATCTTCTTTTCAGTGAAGGATTCAACCCTGCATCTGAAAGAGGGTATGAAAGGACAGTTAACAGAAGCATCTTCTGCAACATCCAAGGCTTACTCTGTGTATAGAAGAGAAATGGACCCAGAAATAGATCTTATGGGCTCAGGAACAGATGCTGCAAATGCAGAAGAGAAGTCCACAGAAGAAGCAATCATGAGCCCTGCCATTGCAATCATGCAGCCAATACTGAGATTTCTTCAGCTGCTGTGTGAGAACCACAACCGAGAGCTCCAGGTAAAGTGTTTTTGTGCTGAACTGCAAAAGAACTATCAGAGGAGCCGGAACTCCATAAGGGAAGAAAAACATGCCTGTGCCTGGCATCTATTACAGAATAGGGGTGTCTAAAATATTGTGTTCTTTTGGTCCAAGGAATAAAATAACCTTTTTCAGGAACCACTTGTGTGCTGTGTTTGAGCTCATGTTCACGTCCTCAGAGTTGCTTGGGGACTGCAGCATAGCCACATGGAATTCAGAAATGTCTAAATGTCACTGTTAGTAAGGTTTCTGTGCACAGATGGTGGATTACTTACCACAGGCTTGAAGACCACAGGAAGTTTCTGGGTAAAGTTTGGGTACTGCTATTTTCCCTAGGTATTATCACGGAATTTTCAGAGTTGGAAGGGACCTCTAGAGATCATCTAGTCCAACTCCCCAATTATGATTGAAGACCTTAAGATGCTATGAGTATCCCTGCTATCAGTTCCTCTGGTAGACATTACTGTCCCCATAGCAACCTTTGCAAAATGAATCTTCTGCAAATATACCTCAGTGCCGTGTCCAGCAGCCTCCCTTAAAGCAGTATTGGGGGTCATGTGAACTAAGCTACTGTTCTGCGCTGACACGGCCAAAGAGCAGTTGTAATGTGCCACCGTACCTGCTCAGCTGTGGGGCAAGAAGCTTCCACGAGAAGGGTCGTAGTAAAAAGATGGATGGGGAATATATGCAAGACATATATAAGACATTTAAGGCCAGTGCAGATGTTTGTGAAGTTCACTTTCCTAAGCCCTTCTTTCTCTACTCATTTAATCAGATAGTGGTTCTCAACTGCTGCACTAAGGCATAATATATTTTCTACAGTGTAGTGTACCTCAGTACCTAAGGTGTAGTGGTCATGGTTGTAAATTGTTCCCTTTAATATTTTCACGAAAACAAATGTGTGTTTGACTTGACTCTCACTCTCTTGGTTTTTTTGTTGGTTTTTTTTTTGGTGTTCCTTTTCTCCATCCACCAGAACTTCTTAAGACATCAGAACAACAAAACAAATTACAACCTTGTTTGTGAGACCCTTCAGTTTTTGGACTGTATCTGTGGAAGCACGACGGGTGGACTGGGCTTATTGGGGCTTTACATCAATGAGAGGAATGTGGCTCTTGTGAACCAGACGCTGGAAAGCTTGACTGAATATTGCCAAGGTCCATGCCATGAAAATCAGGTAGGGCTCAAGTAACTTGTGGATGCAGAAGAATATACCTGAATGTATGGTATCCGTGTACTTATCATAAACCTTTCAATGTTCTTAATAACATGAATTCACTTGTAATTGCTATGACAAGGCTTAACACGTTTCAAGCTTTTATAAGACCTGAGCAATCCTTTTAAGTCAGAACTCAATATAGTTTCTTCCTGTAGTATGTCTGCTTACATGGAGGGTTTCCAGACCTTTTGGAGAGAGTTTGTCTTATGTCAGTGGGTCCATGCCTTAAACCTCACTTTGTGAGACTGGATTTCAAGTTGAAGTTGTGGAACTACGTTGCATACATCATCTTTTCTTCATTTTCATACATTTTGTCATTGCTGGTGTTTATATAGGTTGCTAACGTTTACTTTCCTCAATTCACATAACTACCACAAAGTTTAACTTACGATCCTGCTATATGACCTATCAGCATCTTCAATTATGATGCAGTAGTGAAATGGATGAGACTAAAGATCGTGCTTCTAATCTTCTGTGGCTTGCTTGATGCAGTCTTTTTAAGTTACATAGCTGTGGCTTTTGGTAGATGCCTCTTTAGTGCTGTGCTGAGGCAGTATAGAAAGGTAAAGAATGTAGTTACATGCTGCTATATTTGAGCTGAAGAGAACTGTAGTGAGGTTGTCACAGTGGATGAAATTTAAGAATTTTTACTATGGATTAGCAATGGGAAAATTGTGGTGGGCGAAATTACAGAGGCAATCTATTTGAAACTAGACATAGCTGAAGAAATACATGCAGTATTAATGCTACTTCATTAACATGCACAAATGAAGTGCAAAGTGCTTCTATTGCCATTGCTGGTAGTCAACAGCCTTTACATAATACTTTAAAAACAAACAAACAAAAATCCTTTAGTGGACTGAATTTTAAACAGTGATATTTGGCTCACTAATGGATGGGAAAAACATATGTAAAAAAAGAATAATTACAGGACTGGAGATGAAAAAAACCCCAAACCTATGTTTCAAGTAACATGTTCTCCAACAAGTTTTCTTGAGTAACAGTTATAATGGAAGGGAATGATTAGTTACACTTAATTACTTAGACCTACCTGCTGGGAAGTCACTCAGGATTTGAGTTATGCTTGTTTACACCAACTGGAAGTCTGAGTCAGCGTATTTCAGAGGCAAATGCTCCACACTTTCATTTTCATTTTTACCTCTCTCTCTGTCTTTCTGGAAAACTTTTCCTATCCTATTATCCTATCAGCCTGTTAGAAAAAAATACTATAGGCTTGTATAAGTGACACTTTTTACAAGGCTTAGGAGGTCTGGGGCTCCTGCTGTAAAAGCATTTGGGGAGTACCGTTGGTCATAATTACAGCTTTGAATTCCATGTCCAGAAATGTCCTTCTGTGCAGGACATGTCTAGATGCACGTAGAAAACCTTAATCTTTGCAAACAATTCATGCCATGACAATGATACTAATGCTGGTCGCTGAATGCAAATTAAGAATCTGATTGTGCAAATTTCATTGTGCCTACATTCAAACATGTCTTTTATGTCTGTGTGTGTGTGTTCAGTTGAATCTGGCAGTGGTCCTCTGGGCTGCTGTCTCTAACTTGTACCACTTGGTGCCAAATGCTGCATGATTCACTGCAAGCATATTTTAGCTTGCACCACCACTTTTCCAGTTGTGTACTTCACTACTGGCAGTGTTTGGGTTAGTTCTGTACTACACAAGTCTTCCTCAGCACCTCTTGTGGCACGTTTTCAGGCTGCTCTGCTTTGGCTGGGAGGTTCATTGCTGTTACAAGGTCTTTCAAGGTCCGGGTCCTTGTTTTGGAAATTTTCTGATGTGCATATTCTCTCTCTCGCTCCCTCCACCTATCCCATCTCCCTCTTTTTCCCCTTCCTTCCTTCCCTCTCCCCCCGACTGCCTTCTCTTATTTTGCAGACTTGCATAGCCACCCATGAATCTAATGGGATTGATATTATAATTGCACTCATCTTGAACGACATAAACCCTCTTGGAAAATACTGCATGGACTTGGTGCTTCAGCTAAAGGTACGGTAAATGTAAATTTGTTTATTTAAATTTGAGTAATAATAGAAGACATACCTATGCAAGAGCTCTAGGCAACCTGACATTTACTTAATCTTACCATAGCATAATACACTCAGCAGCCTTTGAAAACAAACATTGCAAATTAATTCAGCTCAGCTTCTGAATCCTTATCACGCCCTCTACCACAGGCCTTTTGACCCACTGTTGTGTTTGGGATTATGCCCTCAGCTTTTTTAAAGAAAGTCCTATCAAACAGATGTGACATAGCTAGCATGAAGAGTCTATATGGTGCGCATAAAATCGCAAGGGACTGATAAACAGCAACACTGTACACACATGTAACAAGTCAAGCATCCTCTGTTTATACTGAACTCTTAAAAAATTACTTGAGAAGGAAATGATGTGAAAAAAGAATAACGTGTCAGATGACCTATAATGTCAAATAAAGTTGAAAACAAGGTTAAATTGTATTTTATTTCCCCTCTCAGTGTCCTCTGAGGGGAGGACAAAGTGTAGAGTGGGAGGGCTTGTAATTTTTTTTTTTGTGTTCTATGCAGAGCTGGATAGGCTCACAGATAAGTTTCTCTGGTCTGTGTGCCATTGCATGCAGAGGGGAGCACTGCAGTTATACCGTCTGCCAAGTAGGGTAGAACTTGTCCAGGAAGAGCCTTGGGTTATTGCCTTTTCTTGCCTTCTGAATGAACTATTTCCATTGCAGATGGCCTGTTTCCTCCCCCAAACCAGCAAATACTTTGTGGTAGCTGCTTTGCATCATACTGGCAACATTATGAGTGTCTAATAAAATAATTAATATAGCTATATATCATGTACAATGAAACATCGAGTCAACAGTGCTTTACACATGATTTTAATAACTGTAATTACATTTTTGAATGGCACTGTAATTCAGGCCCCCCTTAAGCAAAACACTTAAGCAGACATTTAACTTTGAACATGCAGACAGTTCTTTTGAAGTCCAAATTTCAGTCCCTGTAAAGACCTAGCTACAGTAACTCCAGTGCCATTTTGATTTGCCATTATCATGAAGCTGGCAAATGTTTGTAGAACATCTTTTCTATGTAATAACCAAAAAAGGGGTTTTGTGACATGACCGCAAGGACCAGTTTGACACTGTTCATAGGAGACTATACGTGCCTTACTCTTAATTAAATAGCAAACATTGTGATGAATCATGCCAAAGGTTCAAACTGTGGAAATGATTCTGATTTTACAGAATCGCAGAGTCATTTGTGTTAGAAGGGACATCTTGAGGTCATATTGTCCAACCCCCTTGCTCAAGCAGGGTCAGCTAGAGCAGATTGCCCAGGACTCTGTCCAGCTGACTGTCTCCACAGATGGAGCTCCACAACCTGTCTGGACAACCTATTCCAGTGTCTGATCACTCTCATAGTAAAAAAGTGTTCTCTTGTGTTTAGATGGAATTTCATGTGTGTTTTAATTTGTGTCCATTGCCTCTTGTCCTCTCACTGGGCACTACTGAGAGGAGTCAGGCTCCCTCATCTTCATTCCCTCCCCTCAGGCATATATACACATTGATAAGAACCCCCTTCTCCAGGCTGAACAGTCCCAGCACTCAGCTGCTGCTTATATGAAAAATGCTCCACTCCCTTAATCATCTTTGTGGCTTTTTGCTGGACTCATTCCAGTAAGTCCAGATCTTTCTTGTACTGGGGAGCCCAGAACTGGACACAGTGCGGGGCCAGATGTGATGTCAAGAATTAGATCCAAATTAAGAAGTTAGTGGTTTTTATTTTGAGTGGCAACAGATGCAAATAATACAGCACTGAGTTTACCAGGTAATGTTTAACACTGAAAATCTGTCAGTGTTCATAGGCAACTCCGAAGTTGCAAATACATAAATTTTGCAGTGAAAATACAAAATGCAAAGTATATAGGCCCACACACTTACACGTACAAACAAGCTCAGACACTGTTTTCAGGGAACGTTGTATGTTGAACTCGTACCCCCAACCAAAGCAAAGGCGATGCAGAATTATATTTTCCCATGCCATCTTAATTTAGCTTGTTTTGCACATAGTTTGTGATGTGGTATTTAATTACATCTTCATGGATTATATTTTCCACTGGACTCCCAAATCATTTAGTGAGCAGGGTAGACACTGTTCATTGAGTGCACAGATGGCCATTGTTCTGTTACGCCTCTTGTTATTTTGAGTATGACCCCCTGGCCTTCCTTGCAGAGTAGTATTTAAGCCCTGGCACACAGTATGACCTCAATATCTGCCACTCTGTATCATCGCAGGATGAAGAGATGACGTCAGTCTAAGGGTAGGGAGAGTCTAATACGAGTGTCTTTTTTACTTGTCTCATAACACCTTACTCTGCTCTATCTAGTTGCTTCACACATTAATTTATTTTTCAAAAATTCTTATGAGGAGATGGGAACCCAAGTAAAGAGAAGTGGAGGCCAGAAGTGCTTTGGGCTGTCCTGCACCTAGGAACTGATTTTTCACAGTACTAATGTGTTATGAAGAACTTTATACTGTATGTTCCAAGTAATGGACCTCTTTTTCCTCATTTATATCTGGGAATGGAAATCAGACCTTAGAGTCTCAAAGCATGCAGAAAATGAAGAACAAGTAGTCAAACGAGCATCTCAACATCAGGTGCAAGCAGTCACAGGGAAAAAAAAACCCTGAAGGATGTGCCTGCCTGCTGTAATTCTAGGCTATGGCGTGCCACTTTTGCTGAGTCAGTAGCAAGAAGCTGGCTGTTGATGACACAAAGTCCTACCCACCCCCTACCTTTCCTCACTTCCTGGAAGCTGCAGCAGGCTTTTCTCCGTCCCCAGAGTTGTCTGCACTGGGAAATAGCTTCAAAGTCCTCCTCACCCATGAGTGAGTAGACGGGTGCCTTCCTCCACTGTTTCCTCACCTTCCTTCTCAAGCTACTTCACAGCCTGTCTTGCCCCCTTCCTTCCTCCTCAGTTTGAGATCCTACCAATGCTACCACAACTGACTTGGTCACCATTGCAAAGGAAAACTGCAGCAGAAAAAGAAGCATCCAGTTCCTCAGAGCAGCACCCTCTGCTATCCTTTGCTATCCTAATGCTATCCTTTCACTCCACCTGGTCTCATTCACTGTGCGTGTTAAACTTTTGCAATGTAGGTTGCAAGGTAAAGAGTCTGATTAGACCTTTCCAATGGATGATGCTGGTTTTATTCTGGAGCAAAAGGGAAGGGGAGCTATGGAAAAATCCATATGGAGTCCTGTTCTCCTTTAGCAAGTTCCAGTCTGGTCTTCTCATCTGTTGTTCTTTGTCCTTGCCTCATCCTTGTGTTGGCCAGCCCAGTCTCCTCACTTCTCGCTGAACTCCCAATCTCTCCCAGAAGGTCCTAGTTCTCCTATCAAGTATAAATCCTTATTCTATTCATCCACCCTCCTTCCATCTTCTCTTTCCTTCTGCTGCTGACTTCTAATCCTGCAGTCCTCCAGTTGGAGATGTTCAAACCTCAGCTTGACACAGCCCTGAGCAACCTGCTTTGAGCAGGGGATGGGACTGCTGAAAGATCAGTCCAAAGGAGAGCCTCAACTGTAGGATTTGGTGATCCAACTTGCATGATTTTGTTGTGATTCTGTGCCCACCAAGAAGAAACTCTGAGGGCTTTTAGCTGTGAAATTCCAGCAAGTTTCTCCAGTATAGTATTCAAATCATAATTAAAAACAAAAAAGGATTCTGAGTTGGACAAATTTGGCTGGGATTCCCTGGGGACTACAACTTGCATGACTGTGTTATCTTGGCCTCTAGTCCTCCAGATTTTCAGCTCTGCTATCAAAACTTGGAGATACAAAGGCTGCTTAAAACAGAAGTTGCTTGAACATGCAGAAAATAACATCTTTCTTTTTGCTTCAGTCCCAAAAGCGGCTGAACCCTTTTCCTCCAAAATTGTCCATACTAATTGTCTGAGGCACACCCTCGCTGTGAGAAATTTCAGTTTGAATTGCTGACGTCTGGCAATCAGCAGCTGACAAAGAGGTTTTATGGTGGGTTGAAAGTTTTAGTGGCCCCTACCTGTATCATGGGACTGCAGTCTCCTTACAAGTATTCACACAGCTCGGTCTGTAATAGAGGATGATGAAGCGATGCTGTAGCAGGTGAACCAAGGCAATCACGCTCTTCCAGAAAGCAGTCAATCCTCCAAAGCCATTTTTCCTCTCCTGTTCACAGCATCTGATTTTACTGGAAGTCAGACGGGTCTCCGAAATCTAAGGCGCTATGGGGTTACTGCTGCTAAAACTCATGCTATTTAATCCTTGGGAGAGGTCTCAGTGAAAAGCAGCCAGTTGACAAAGTAAAGAATATCTTTATACATGCCTCCAGAAGTATTTGGTAGTGAAACAAAATTCCAGGAATGTATGAGAACAGTTTATTTTAAAGCCTTTCAAATAATAACCAGTCAGACTTTATAAAAACCAAAGGGGAAGGAAACCTGCCTGAATGGTGAAACCTTTTGTGTAATACATTTTGTTTACCTCTGTTAAGTATTGTTTTAACAGAAAGCCATGGCAAAAATTGCTAGGTGGGCAATAAGAAAAGGAAATGGGATTTCGTTTCTTGTGCACAGTATAGAACGAGGCTCTGTATTTAAGTTGAATATTTTTCAATATTTAAAGTACTTCTTCCAATATAGCGTGCAGGGTTAGTTAGCCTAACAGCACACTGACATTAAAATGGGAGAAAAACCCTATTAAATACGTCAGTAAAATAAAAGATGCGAGTAGTTTAAAAATCTTATCTGCTAAAAAACTGGTCCTCATAATCTCAATTAAAAAAAATGCAAGGGTCGTTAATCCATGAAATAGATTTTTAAATTTGCATTAACTTGGTTTTGTATCTCTAGAACAATGCCTCCAAGCTTTTGCTGGCTATTATGGAAAGCAGGCACGACAGTGAGAATGCAGAAAGAATCCTTTTCAACATGAGACCAAGAGAACTGGTGAGAAAACTTCTGAATATTCATAAATCATAGGCTGAAAAAAATCTGTCATTAAAACATTTTTAAAATGATCTGCATCTAAGCTGAAAAGTGTTGGCAGCGTATAGTGACACAATGTATCAGGATAGTACTAATTCACAAAAAGTACTTTAAAAGGATCAAGCATGCATGATTTCAGTCTTTACGACTTCATTATTTTTATCCGTTCCAAGCACTTTTCTGTAATTGTTTCCTAACTAAATTGTCATACTCTGGTAGACTGTCTTCAAGTACACTTTGTCAGGGGCTGAGAAATTAAGCTAGTACCGTTTGTGAAACAGCACTAAAAGAAGTGTCTGTGTAGACATATAATATATATAATATATGTATGTATGTTGTATGTTATACATACATGTCTCATGAGCAAAGAGTGTTACAAGCAGTTGTTGCTGTATTTTGGAACAGAGGTAATATTTGTGTCTCCAGGAGTTTTAAATAGGTGGTAAGTCTGGAGATATTGTTTCCAATCCAATTGACCATGTAACAGCAATGACTGAAAAAACTGGTTTTGGGGGAGATCTGTGGGCATCAGCCCCTGCACTTGGGCAGAGCCCAGTGGTCTGCTGGTTTTGGGGAGTCATCGCCATGGTGGCACATCAGTATGATGAGGCCATCCATAAGGTACAGCTGCAGGATCAGGCCCTGAGTGGGGAATGGAGGATTTACCCCTGTTGATCCTGTAAGAGGCTTTTGAGTATTTTGGAATTACTCCAGCGTCCTGCCCAGATCTGTATCTTCCTTTTCTTTTTGGTTTAGTGGTTTTTTCCTATTAAACTGTTTGGAGAATGCTGAGTGATGTTGCAGCCAGCTCTAGCCAGACAGAGATCACAGCTGCACGCTAAATGCCGCAAGACTCTACCTGTGGTATCTGTAGATCTGTCTTTAAAAACATTTGTGAATATACCTGTTAAGAAAGGCTCAGCATCCGTGTTCCTTTCTCATGGTTGCAGTTTTGCTGATGAAAGATGTAGCAGTTTGGAGTTTCATAAATACTTCAAGCTTGTTTTTGTTCAGAAAGTATGTCTCAGACTGCTCGCTCTTCTTGCAGGACTGCGGGGCACCCATCCAGGCTTGAGCTGAACAAAGCGAGCATGTTCAAACACAGCATTCAGTGCTTTTTCCCTGAGAATGACAGTTATTTCATCTCTCCTTGGTTGGGTTTGTGTTACAGGTGGATGTGATGAAGAATGCATATAACCAAGGCGTCGAATGTGACCATGAGGAGGAGAACGGAGATGATGGCATCTCCCCAAAAGATGTTGGCCATAATATCTATATTTTGGCACACCAGGTATGTCTTATTTGTTGTGTGACTGCTTCCAGAAAAGTGTTACATGGTTAAACGCCACACAAAACCTGACTGATCAAAAAGGGGAGGTTTTTCTTCTTGTGATTTCTGGCTCATGTTTGTGTACAACATGACTTTATCTGGAAAGTTGCTGAGAGCAGGACAAGCAAGCAGTCTCATTGTATGAGTACGCACTCTACAGGATTTGGTAGGCTCTCTCTGTGTGAAATAATGCTGTAGACCAAAGCAGTTAATGTACACTTAGCTTTGTCTTTCAACATTAACAGCTCGCTCATATCAATCAAATCATAAATCAAGTTATCATTATTGGTGTATTTAAATAGTAGCTTCAGTTGTGCTACCAAGTGAATTTGAATTGAGAAGATTCAGATTATTTTACATATATATTAATTAGCCAATAAGAATAATTGGACCTTTTCACTGTTTTCTGCTTTTGAATTATGTTGTAGTGCCTTCAGGCTTTTTCTGATCACTTTTGCTTCTCTACTGGTAAAGGTAAAATGGACACTGAAGGTTTTTATTTAACGGGATATTAATTCTTCAGAGCAGTTGGTATCAAAAATAGTTTATTTTTCAATTGTCTAAAGAGTATTGAAAAGAGTTTTTTAAATGAAAAAAGTAAAGACAACATTGGCTCTTGTTATTATTACATCATAAATGATAGCATTTGATATAGAATCATAGAATCATAGAATTGTTGAGGTTGGAAGGGAACTTTAAGATCATCAAGTCCAACCATTAACCTAACGTGTCAAAAACCACTTCTAAACCATATCCCCAAGTACCACATCTATGCGTTTTTTAAACACCTTCAGGGATAGCGAATCCACCACCTCCCTTGGCAGCCTATTCCAATGTTTGATAACCCTTTCAGTGAAAAAATTTTTCCTAATATCTAATCTAAACCATGCCTGGCATAACTTGAACTTTTTTTTTTTTTTTTTTGTGATAGGATGAAAGGATATGTCATATAAGGGCCAATTTTTTAAAAAATGTTTTTACTAAGTAAGAAATAGATAGGGATGGGGAGTGTTCCACATTCATTATACTTATTAAGTGTTGTTAGGAATTGAATACTCAATGGAAAAAGAAAAGAAAGCAATCTATAGTTACACTAGTATTATGCAATGTTTCTTTCAAGCAAGGAATGGAAAAATAGTTATTGAATAATGCTCACATGCTTGAAGCACATTTAACTGAGTCATGTTTTATGTTGTTGTTATGGTTGACCATGTTCCACTCTTGCGTTGTATGTACATAAGATTCCCACCAAAGATGACAGAATTTTTTGAAATTATCTGTAGCACCTTATATGACTATTTACTCCTTGAAAATTTAAATGCCTGTCAGCCAAATCAAAATGTTGGTATTTTATGTCTTCTGCCTGCAGTTTATGTTAGATGAGTTATCAGGGCTCATGACAATGGAAAATAAATTTTTGGGGAGTAGCATATAGTCTTAAAAAATGCTGGGATCATTTTACCAGGGAGGTCATTGCCAAGGGTACACTAGCTAGCTGAGGTGTAGATAAAGCTCTGTCCTTAGATACATATACAGGGTGCTGGGGAGGCCCATGAAGCCATTCTACAGCTATTCCAAATGCCTGATCCGTAGTCAGGATTTTGGTTGCATATGGCTCACAGCAACGATTTACTGAGCTCCTTCCTGTTCTGTAGAATTAAATGGCATGCTTGGCTCTGTATGCTGTAAAAATATCCATCTTTTTTTAAAAAAAGGACTGTTTTCCTCTTCTTGCGTTTCTGTAACACAGTACATGCGTCTGTTTACAATAGCTTTGCACCCATGTCAAGCCCCATACCAAAACAAAGCAATGGAAGGGCAGGCAATCTGGGGCCTTCCTCTCTCCTCCGCTAATGAAAAGCTATGATTCTTGGCACAGGACTGCTGATCTTTAACCCCAAACTCTTTCCACGTGTGCCCTTTTGCTCGCCCTGGGATGGGCAGGATACAAGCGTGGCCCCTCCTCAGTAAGGCCATTGTTGCCGGGTTCCTTTGCTGGCTCCACTCTCCAAACACCCTCTTATGCTTTGCTATGTCCAAGTGCCTTTTCGGTGGCTGGGCCTTCCACTTGGCTTAGCTGCCCTGATTTACATAAAATTTATTTGCTGTGCTCCTTACAGTTTCACAGTTCATCTGACTTCATTTTCGTCTACAACCAGTGTGGCTCTTCAGTCACTTTCCTGCCCCTTGCTTGTGACCACTTGCTCTAGTGTCAGCTTTTTGGTCCCTCTGTAATAGCAGAATCAAGACCAAGAGTTCCTCTTTTTGCTGTTACAGCCCTCAAACACAGACAGTTTATTTTGGGGAGCTCAGACTTTCAGTTTTTGTCGTTGCACTCTTCAGAGCGGTGGTGGGTTCTGCATTTTGCCACCACTACATCCTTCCTTGCCCTTCCTGTGGTTGATGTTACCAGAAGCAAAAGGCATTCTTGTAAATGTTTGACCCACAGTGCATAGAAAGTTATAAATATGTCACAAGCAAGGCTGAGATTTCTGTTATTAAATCTCCTTTAGAGCCTCCCAACCCCTACCCCAAATGCATACACAGGCACACGTATGGAAGTGCATGATGGTAAGAGGCTGACTATTAAATATGCCATGTCATTACCAGTGATCACGTCTCTTCCACATGTTTCTCTGTCCCCTCTTTTCTTTCCTTTATTTCTTAATCCTCCTCCAGCTTGCCACGTGCCATTGCTGTGCTGCTTCCCCCGCACTGACTCCAGGCTGTCTGGACGCTGCTGCTCCTCACTTTCCCTATTCAACGTATTATCAGAAGAGAGCACAACTGAGAGAAAGCAGAACTGACTTATCCATGAGGAACTGCCCTGAGCCGCACCCCCACTCTGCAGCCTGCCTTTGGGGTAGGGCTCCTTCCAGACGTAGCTCTTCTACAGCTGCTTGTGGAGGAGTGACTCAAACTGGTGCTTGAGGTCACATCCTGGAAAAATAAGCCTATTATTGCTAGATAGAGGGCATTCACAATTCTCTTGAAAATCCGTGGAGGAGATTCTGTTTTCTTTGTCTTGTTCAAATGTCATGCTCAGAGCCAAGCCTTCAACTTGACATTGCTAATTTCTTACAGCAGTTTCGGGTGAATGCCAGTGGTGTGTTACAGATAGTCCCATCAGCTCTTACACCTCTTCCAGCTTTGAGGTCAAAGAAACTGGTGTGGTATTTTTGTTGCTATCCTATTAAAAGATCCTGTTAAAGCAGGCTACACTTCGTTTTGCAAAGTTAGTAAGGCTGTCCGCAAAGGGACTTCGTCTTAATGTGATGTCTGTAGAGATTACAAAAGCTTTTGACATTGTAGCACGAAAAAAGTTTCATACTTACTCACTTCTTATATGCAGAAATAGTGTAGAAGAATCAAGTTTTAAATGGCTACCCCAAAAAAAAAGAAATAATAAAAGGCTAAAATAATCCTGTGGCTTTTCAGGTGACTACTTGAGCTTGCTACCTGTTAATTATAATGAAGTATTTCAGTAGTTTATAAACTAAAAAAAGCTTTCTTGGAGTTAGTATTTCGATGAGGTTCATGACCCCTTTACATTTACTACAGAGCAAGATAAGGCACTGGTTATAACTACAGGCTAGTGTAGTTTTCATGCATGTATATATGTGCTTCTGTTAACAGAAAATACTTTGGATTGTTTCTCTGTGTTTTTCAGCTAGATGCAAACTCTCTAAATCAGGCATGAAGCCCAAGCTGATACACTGTACCTTTCAGCAGGGGCTTTATTCATGAGGCTCAGAAGAACGCGAAATAACTTTACATAGCTTCTAGCCAGCTTGCAGCATGGGAAGAATGCGCTTTCATCAGCCTGTAAAACTATGTAGACATGTCCTTGATCTAGAAAGATGTGAGTGGGTAGGGAGTAGGGAAGCAAATTGTAATACTGTAACAAAATTTTCAAATTTTCAGTGCCTTGTGATTTCCTCCATCTGGTTCCCAAAGCTGTTGCAGGAGCATAGGGGTATTGACCTAGCACGTCACCCCTTTCGTGATGCTTGTACTGTGCTCTCAGACAAGCAAAATGTTTACTCAACTGCTCAATTCTAAGTATACACTTAAATGCCTTGCTGAGAGGGAGCCTAGGTCTTGGAATTCCACAATACCTTTGTAACCTCCAGGTAAATGGAAGGGTGGGTTTTTTTATGAGGTTAAGCTAAAAACTTACTTAAATCCCAAGGGAGTACCAAAACTACTTCAATTTTTATAATTTCCTGGTGGCACCAAGGCTTAATGAAAAGTCATTTCCTCCACCCCATAATGTTAGAAGAAATTAACGCCGCTTGATATCAGTGCAGTTATACAGCATAAACGAACACAAGCTTGAACCAGCCTATCTTCTGATAGACTAACACAGTTGGAAGTGTTCTTCCATTGATAAGCTCTTAAAATAAACTGAGGGAAAGGAGGCAGGATTTGCTGTCAATTGTAAGGTTCTTGCTTCAGGTACTGCTAAGCATACTGTGGCAATTGGACATAATGAGTAAGTCATACTCCTTCCTCTCTGGTGCTAATTTTAAATGGTCTGAGCAAAATAAGTCATTCAGCCTTATATATTTGTTGATATATTAGGTACATTAATAGCAGAATCAAGATTTCTTTATCAAACTTGGCAAGCTTTATCAAACTAATGTCTTATTACTGCGCTTACTTTATGCAGTGTATTGCATATTAGCATACACACATGAAGAATATTTGCTAACTAGGCAATTAAAATTGTAATTGATGGCATGGATTTATAGTTGGGGAGTAGAAGTGCACTACAGGCTATTTTTTAAAAGTTACTATTTTTGACATTTAAAATAGGACTGGTTTGATGATGAGACTTGGCTATGATACGTTCATTAAGGAGAAACTAAAGTCAGTTTTAAAAAATCTAGCTATCCAAATACGTAAAATTCTAAGAAGCACAAAGCCTTTTGTTTCTCTGTGTGACTGATTAGCAAGCCTTTCTATATCTGTCATCAAGTTTGAGTACAGCAAGGGCTGGGAGCAGCTATATTTTCCACATCAATTCTGTGCCTAGAACTGCATGGTTTTAGGAATCTTGTATGCTACAGCAGAAAAAATAAATGACAACAATAATAGTAATTTCAGAAATATTTAAATAATTAATCTTTCTTTTTATAGGATTTTGGAACAGTTAAAAGCTTTTGTTAATTTTGTTTCCCCCTCTCTTAAAGTAGGTGGTATTACCCGGTGTTACAGGTAAAGACACCAAGCCAGAAGCAGGTGTAGACAGCAAGTCATTAGCTGTCATGGGAAGTGAATACAACTTGCTTCATCCCCAGAGCTTTGCTATAACTGCTATGTTGGGTTTCCTCCTGTGTTCACTCAGTCCCAGCTACTTTACTAATAAAGAAAACTGACATTTATCTGGTACTACAGTTGAGAAATGCATAATCGCTGAGCACATTAGTACTCTAAGAGTCTTTTAAAGAGGTCACGCTAACGTATATTTTTCAAATAAACTTTCCTGTGCTGCTAATATTGTGGATTGTTAAGGTAAGAAGAGCTTTCATAAGATAATGGATACAAGGGTGTGCATGTGTGTGAGGGAGGTATTCTAAGGCTTAAGTTTTTTTGTGGGTTATTATTTTTGATGTTGTAGTTTGGAGCAGCTGCTGGCTTTCCTTCACTTAGCTGTATTTTAACATATAGACAGATGAACGTAGACCTTGGTCCTCCTTCTCCCTTGTGCTTGCGTGTGCGCACACAAAATAAAATGCATTTATTAAAACATACTATAAAGTAAATGTGAATTCTCATACCCATCCATTTGTCTTGACCTGCGTATAATTCAAGTCAGGACAAAGGATTCCATGTCAAGACCTCGCTTAAAGTGATGGGAGCAGATTTTCCATGGTTTAATGTATGGGGAACATGAGAAGTAACGCTATGAATATGTGCCTCCAAATGTGAGATAGGATCACTGCATGTAACTTTTTCTTTAGCCTGAAAATCCAAAGCTGTCTGAACTGGCTAGGTTTTCCCAGGCAGACAAAACAGTATTCTACATGAAGTAAGTGTGACTGTGGTCAGGGGTAAATTTGGGGTGAAATTTGACTGTTTAAAAAGAAATGTTGATGAAGAAGGCAGAAATTAATTACTTAATATTGCGCATTGACAAGCACCTTCTATAAGACACAGCAAAGAAACACCTGGAAGGCTATTTAGGATAGGGAATGGGTGGAACTAGTTACAACCCCCAGTAGTCTGCAGTGGGCATTAACTGGCTGAAATAATATCATGGTTATACCATGGAAAAGAGATGAACAGAAGCCAAGTGGAAAAGTCTTGCAAGAACGCCTTCACCCTTGATGGTGGTGTTATCGTTATTGGCCTGTAACATTTGCCTAAAAAGTGATCTCCCTGCCCCTTGTGGGAGGTGTGAGTCCTCAGAGCATTTTGCTTTCAAAGATAGGTTTATCCTCAGCCAGTTGGGAAGCAGCTTTCAGTTCCAGCAAGGATCCTCCAGAAGAGCCGAGATCTGAGGACCACACTGGTTCAGTGGATTTTTAAGCTTGCTGTCCTCTTTCTGCCCATCCTCTGCCTTAGGTAGATGCTTTGCTCAAAAACAGAGCTGTAGCCCATTAGTCCCATAACTGTCTGTCTTTACAAAACATTAGGTTGTGCCTAGGTTCTGCTGACAAAGATTTTGAGTTGATTCTGTTCTGTGAATAAAATGGCTTGATTCGTTTGAATTTTTATACATCTCTGACTGGTATACTATAAAAAAAAAGAGGTGTCTTTAGTGTCTGAGAAAAGGATTATGGAAAGAAAGACCCAAATACAAAAAGGTCTGAGCTTGTCTGGTGTAAATAGATGTACTGTACCAGAATCACTGGTTATACTGAGTGAAAATATAGATCAGTCACATTTTGTGTAGCAATGACCATTTTCAAATTTTGCAAATTTTTCATGTGAGCAAGCAGCAATTGGTAGGTATTATTGGAGATTGTTTTCCCAAGAACCTGATGGCAAATGGAGAAAAACGCTATACATACTTAAATAAACAGGACTACCTTTTGAGGCCAGAAGATGATGAAACCTGTCCTTCAGGGTAAACCTGTCCTTCAGGATGAATAGCTGTGAGTTTGTGCAATAAGGATGCTCCCTTTCTATAGGACAGGTAGAAATTTTTAGAGCTAAAGGATGTTGGTTTTTGCAAGGCTTTGCTGAGGTTTGCAGGTTTTGGGGGTTTTTTTGTTTTTGTTTTGTTTTGTTTTGTTTCTCTCTTCTTAACAGAGAAGCTCTTGCTGATAGCAGTGCCAAAACAAAGGGCTAATGGGGACCAGTCCCAGGAACCGTGACTGTCAGGGGACTCGTATCCTTGGCTGCCAGACCTGAAACTTCTCATAGAACTTTTATGCTCCACATGTTGTTTTGTAGTTATCATCCTGATGAGACAGGCTATGGCATCAAAATGACACCGGCTAATTAAATGTCAGCAGAATCAGAAGCTGTTGCAAGGCTTTTACACTTAGATTGCCAAGATTGAAACAGAAGCCAATGACGCACATCACCCTCCTTGCAGCTCATTAGGATAGTATATAACTCTGCCTTCAGCCAGCTACAGTATAGAGAGACAGTATGGAGGCTGCCACAGGGGCTTGACACTAATGAGCACCTGAAAGATTAAACAAATGTCTGTGGCTGCTGTTAGGTCTCAGGTTAAAACCTTGGCAACTTGTGCTTCGTTGTTAGGTCTCGGGTTAAAACCTTGGCAACTTGTCCTTCGACTTTTTCTTTTTATGCCCTTCTCCTTGGAAGCATTCACCTCGGAATCCTGTCGTGACTTCGATAGGGATCTACATGGGCACCTCCGTTTTCCGTCTGGTATCCTGTTGACAGGCTGCTAGGAGCTGCTAGGCTAGGATTCAGGCTAGAGCTTTTTACTGTAGGCTGGCCACAAAGGTTTTAGCTTATCTTCATTTTTCTGGTTCTACTTCTCTAGAGTTAGATCAACTGCCTATTACACATATGTGTGTGTTTTATTATATGTAATATTAATGAGGGATATATCCTGTTTGGCTGTGGCGACTGTGCATTTCTCTAGTGCACAGGTGGCCTTAATATTTCTGCTTTGTGGGTTTCTTCTTCTGTCTTTAACTTCTGTAATCCTGTGTCCTTGTGTTTTGTGGTTTACAAGATTTTTTTTGTCATTGGGAAATATGTTGTATTGGTGTCAGGGCCTAAACGTTACACAGAAGAAATATCCTTTCTTTGTCAAATGTCTGCATTGTGAAATCTTCACATTAGTGTGTGGTTTTACTCCGAAAATTGGCTGTGGGGCAATGGCATATTGTTTGACATTCTCTGCTCTCAGGCTCTATTTGCAGTCCTGTATTAGTAATAAGCATACTACCTTTTTATTACTATCTGAAGCAGCACGGGCTGGGGAGAATGACTTTAGTTCTCCTTTAGTTCTGTATCACCTGCAGGGCAGTTACTTAGCTTCCCGCTTTAAGAATGTGTCTTCATTTAGCGATATCCTCAGCTGGTCTACAAGGGAATGCCTCCACTGAAAGTAGGCAAGCAATGTTGATTTATACTAGGAGAGAACTTGACCTGTTGCCCTTAAACCATACTCTTACCCCTAGAGCTTCCCACTTGCATTTGGCATGCACGGTCTTCATTAAGAGTATGGGCAATATATAGGTGAAAATATAGCTATATAGGGGTGAAAAAGAGCATGGCTTGACTTAAAGCTTGTCGATTGAATTTGCATGGAGAAGTGTTAAGTAGAAATAAAAATCATTTTACCTGTAAACTGAGTAAACTCAATCCAGAAGTTACTGAGAGATGATAAATGTGAAGCCACATAGTACCATCTTTACAAAGTCACTCTTCAAAGTAGACTGCACTTTCAGTTGCCCTCAGCTGCAACGCCTACATATTTTCTGCTCAGAGATATATGTAATGTAGCTACTTACTTCATTCAGATTCCAGAAAACTCCCCTTATTAAGAAAGCTGAATTACACAAAGTGTTGAGTTGTAATAGTCTACTGTAGGTGAAGGCTTGCTCTGGAGGCAGAGCGGGGGCTTTTCCGTTAGAAGTGACCTTCAAATAAATAAAAGTGCTCTTTTTTCTTATAGGTAAAGCACAACTAAAACGTTTTACTCTAAGCTAGGAGGAACTTGCTTTGTTTGTTTTGAGGCAAAGTGAGGGTAACCTTGGGTATATCGTGAAAGTGAAGTCTGGTCTTGCTTAATATTATCAGAGCAGTTCTAATAGGCCTCAGATACCTGCACTGTAAAATCCCACACCTTAATTAAAAATGGGGCAGGGGCATCTTCTCTAACAAACACACTTGTTTTTAACCATCTCAATTGTTCATTAGTCATTGAAGTGATTACAGGTTAACAAAAATAAAGAGCATTAATCAGAATGTCAAAATATGTCTGTTCCTCGCTGTTGCTCAGTTTTAACTCTCATTTCCTCTGATGTCATAATTTAATTAGGTATCTCAGTCATCATAGAGTTTTCCAGAATAAACAAGATCTGAATTTGTAATCTACAAATAGGCAGAGCTACCTCAGTCGCTGTCCTCTTTATTTACGTATTTAACAGAGCACAGAAGACTGAAAGTGAGGTCCACCTTGCACTTTTTCTGAGGCAGCTTTAGGAGTTACTGATTTAAAATGTCCAGCTGTGAAATTTAGTTTTAACAGCGGATTGTGCTTTTCTACACCAAGAAGAAGGTGACCAGTTACTTATGATGACCAGTAGGTTTACAGGAGTAAAACACCTTCAGACCTGCACATGGATCTAATCAACCTGGAGTGAAAGAAGTGGTTTCTCTGCCATTATGTACAGGCAAGGATTTTCAGAATTTGTTTTATGAATGATGATCTGTGGTAGCCTTAAATGAACTTGGTCTTTCCAGCCTTTTCTTTCTATGAGTCTCTGTGCAGAGCAGCATTTAGCTGCTAGTTGGTTGGGTAAAGCAGCATTACTTGTGGATGGCTGATGAGGAGAGATGAAATTTTTACCCTTTTGCTCTCCCACCAATAACTGTTACTTCATAGGTGCCAGGTGAAAGTGCTCTCCTAAGGACAGTATCCATAATATGGAGTTGGAAACAGCATCTCACCATTTTACTTTCTCGTCTCTCTATTCCTATGCCCCTAAATTATTTTTTTTTTTTTAAGATATTTTGCTCTGCTGATTGGAGGTTGAAGCAAACATTCAACAGCATGATTGAAAAAGCTGGAAAATCTCACCATTGTAATTATTTGAAGGGAGACATCTCTCAGTTCCTCTCTGTCTCCATACTTGGTAACTGCCCTGTTTTGTACCCCACAAAGTATATACAAGAGATTAGGAAATGTATGTCTTTTGTGAATTTGACAGATTGCAGCTTCAGCTGTTTACTTGCTACTTTGGTGTCATATGTTTTTGAAACTGAATGGCCAAATTATGGTTTTGTGCGAAATACCTGTTGAAGAGGTGGGATGCAAACAGGATTGACTATGAACAGACTTTTTACTTTGCTATTGCTGTAACATCTAAGAGGACCACATAAAGGCCATACTCAAGCACTTGAATCATGGAGGCTGAGCCATGATACTGAGCTACAACTGAAGACTTAAGCCTCTTTAATGAGTTTCATTGAAGATTGGTAGATGGCTTATCCCAGCCTCTGCAAGTGCAGTGTATGTACAGTGGCTGTCTTCCAAGCCATACCTGCATGTAGCAGAGCTGGTGGTTATATCATAGATTGGGTTGGTGAACTGCATCCAGCTTAAGGGCTCACAGTGTGCAAAAGACACCATAGCGCTTTACTGCAAATGTATGAGATGAGACTTAAGGGTGGGAAGATGTGAGGAGGGAGACAGTGATGGAAGTCTCGCACTTCAGGTCAGAGACTGAGGTGGTTTCTGTGTAGTCTGAGTAGACTGTGGAGAAGAGGATGAGCCCATTCTGGAAGCATCAACCCATGAGTTACTTTCTGCTCTACTTCTGGTGCCAGAGGAAGAGAGGTTGACTGCCAGTCAATGTCTTCTAGTCTTATGGCTTACAGAAGGAAACACGTCCATTCTAAGACTTAAAACTGTGGTTCCCCTCACACATTGTCCCCAAAATAAGAGTCATAAGCAGTTCCTCCTTTTGTTTGTGGTAGTCTTCCTTTTCTTCAGAAGCCACATATTAGACAGCAGGAGACAGCTATTTTGCAGAGAATCACTGTTCTGAATAAGAGGAGAAACCTAGAAAGTAAAGTGCTTGATAGCAAAAGGATTTTGAGAGTTCCTGAAAAGGGTACGTGGTTCACAGCTCCCTTATCTCAGGTTTATGTGTATATTTTGTAGGTATATGAAGTGTTGGCAGTTTTTAGACATGAACAGTTCTCTTGCTGTGTGGATTTGGGATCCTTATACTTGCTGATCTGTTGCTGGTTTTGGTCTTTGTCAGACTGGGTCTGTGCAATGTTGGTGACCGTGCCAGTAAGGTCTTATTTTGGGCATAATGTTTCATCTGCCTTTCACAGAAATCGCATATGGCTGGGATCTTCTTCCTTGTTACGCTGTAAAGAAGACTAGTAGCAATAACCCTGCTCTCTTTTTTCTTCTTTTTCCATTGAACTTTCTTGTTATCTTCCTACAATCATGTCTGACACTTCCTCATCTCCTTTTGTACTTATATCCTGTACTCTCCAAAATTTTGCTTACAGTAATCATAGGAGGCAGTCTACAAGTGCAGTTGTGTTATCCTGATGGAACACTCTGGGTTGTGTACTGCTGTCCACATTCTATGTTCAGTATGGTCAGTGTGACACTGAAAAACAAATGTGACCAATGTATGCATTGAGCCAGTTCGGCTCATGTAGGCACAGATGCCCATGAGAGTTTACACATAGCCTGCAGAGGTGTTTCACGTCCACCCCCCTCACATTAATTTTGTTTTGTTGCAATACATTTTATCTGACCGGAACTCTCCCCACACATACACTTTATTTTTTTGCAAGTGAGCTTTGCCTGCGAAAGAAATTACAGAGAAGACAAATGGAAGTAAAGATCATTGAAATATTAGCAAGTCATTTTGTCTTCTGCTGGCTTTCATCAGGGATAAAAGAACAGCAAAACCACAGCAAAAATAGCAATAAAATTACTATGGGGGCTGCAAATATAATAGTGATAGAGATCGCTTAACTGTGGTGGTTTCTCTTATGTAATAATGTCGAGGTGTTCTATTTCTCCCTTCCCTATGAGGTAGATCACTATTATCCACGATTTGTAGCGCGCACCAGGAGGTAGCTGGGGAGGAGAGGTGGTGTCTCAGAGGTTACACGAGGCCTTGGAAGACTCAGCAACAGAATCCAAAGCGTCTGGACCACCCAGGGCCCTGCTCATGTACCACAAGCCATCAGGGGAAGATTAACTCTAAACCCTTTTGGTTGCTCTGTACAGTATAATCATCTAAATGAAATCAATGAATACTTGATTTGAGAGTCTCCCATTGCTCCATCCCTGCTGTTCCTAATGTTTGTTAACAGATTGCTTTGTGGTAGAGTGCAAAGGTGCCGCTCTATAAAACTGTAATGACTTCTGGAAAGGAAGTTGCCCTGTGTATTGCAGAAAGCGCCATTCAGTTTTGATTGGAACGTGGGGAGTTGAGAAGTTGTTATTACTGTTAGTACAGCCAGTTGGAATAAAAATTTCTGCTCAGTTATGGTTAAGATGACATTTTCTTTTTCCTTGCTTTCTCTCTCTCCTTGTTTACTGATGGAATAGAAGCGTTCTCATTTGCCCTGGGCAGGGAGCTGGCGTGTGGTAAGGTCCTGGCACTCCGAGGAAGAGGATCTTATTTTCTGTCTCCTGTCCTTTTCTGTCTCTTACCCATCCTGTTTGCTACTCCCTTGATTTTCTCTTTGCAGTTGTTGCTTGGTCCTTGGGATTTTTCTTGTCAGTCCCCAGGCAGCTTTTTTATCCTTTCTTGCTCTCTAAGCAGAAAATGAAGCATTTGGTGAGATGACTGGGGTTTCCCCTTGTGAGGGGGTTTGGTGGTGCCAGATCTCACACTGCCTGGCTCCAGGAGCCAAGGGACTGAAGGGGAAAAAAGAGGAAGAGACTGTGGCTGTAAAGGAACCCCAGCTGCACGAGTCTGTTTGCACAGCGAGGTGAAACTAATCTGAACAGATGCAATTATTCTGCTGTTGCTGCAAGTTACATTTTGTCTCCTTCCTCCCTGGTGAAAGACCACTGGCCTTTGGGCTGGCAGCCCACGCTGCAGTACGTCTGGTTACTGACAGGGTAGAGATGAAGATAATTTACAGCAGATCTATCAGATGTCATGCATTGGACATCACGTCTGTACAAACAGCTCTTGCCTCAATTCCCCCAAGGTTTGTAGTTCGTGAACTTCCAGGACTCTGTAGTGGCCTCTCTCTGCCCTGACACGCTGGACGGGGCTGACTGGCACACCAGAGGGTTGGCTGGTGAGCTGCAGCTGGGGCACGGGGCAGGGGCAGAGAGGAGGGCACTGTGCAGTGCTATAGTTTGCAAGTGTGCACCACACATCCAGTTCCCTCCCTAAAACGAGCCCCAGTCCCCAGTATGCTCCTGACTGCTACCTAACCCAGTGCCCTTCCCCTGCCAGGTGTGCTTGTGTGCCAGGTATCTCCCCCATCGGGTAACAGCCTTACTGCTGCCTTACAACTGTGAGAAGAAACTCGAGAGAACCGGTGACAAGGATAACCATTTTTTTAATAATTTTGTTTCTATTTTTTTAGATGTTTGTAATACTTCTTAATAGTAATACTGTAAATATAAAGTGGTTTAAGGCACACAGAAGCTGTTTGTGTCTTTATTTGTACTTCTAGGCCAGTTACCGAGCGTTTATAGTAATACTCCACGGGCCTTTTCTAGAAAAGCAGTTTAACATGTTTGATACTTTGCCAGTGAACTGACTCTTCTGTGAAAACCCTGGTTGCTTACAGGACACTAACCCTCGCCCATTTAGGGCCTTTATACCATTCAAGTCATAAAAAGTCACCTTTACCCACCAGGTTTGGCAGTCTCAAAATGCTAGAGAGTGAAATACATCTTACAGAATTTGGGGGTCTTCAGCCTGCTGTTTCTAGCTCATATTTCTTGGACTCCTGTCATTTTGGGGGCCTGAAGCAAAGCCTGGTGAAATCAGCAGGACTTTTGACAACCATCTAGACTGTGTACTGGGTCCGACCTCATGCCTCCAATGAGGACTGGGCTACAGAGGATAGACCCTTGCAGTTTACAAGTTACCACCAGGGACTGACACTTTGTTGTAAAAATACGGAAGAGCTCTGTGTTTTACAGAGATAATGAAAAGTGGAGAATTACTTTCTCTCTTCCCAGCAATTTTTCCGCATGCACCCACATATGTATATATGTACTTTGGCAAACCAATCTAGTATCCCAAGTCAATGAGTTATTCACAGGCTGATGACATGAACGTTCACAGCTTTAAATCACTTTCTTTTTTTTTGAGAACATTTAAATAACTGCATTTTTGTTCAAGGAAATCTTGACTTTAAAACAAAGAGCCTGCAGGAAATCTGTATATTGTTAATTGCAAAAGATGGGTCTGCTGTGGTTTTCCATGCTGCTGGTCATATATGGAATCCCAGATGACCAGCAGGTCTGATTTTATAAGGATGTTGTATGAGGAGTTTAGACCGAGTATTACTTGTAATTCTGTCATTTGTCTCTACTGTTTCTTTATTAATGTCTTCAGCATTCTTCAGGTCTGTCCTCAATCTTTCACATTTTGTACTCATGCTTTATTACAGTGTTTTCCAAATTTTTGAAGTAAAAGTCTTTCAAGATGAACAGCGGTCCTTCCTTGGGAACTGACTGAAAGCCAAATGATCTTCGTTCATATAGCTATTGCCTTACACATCCCCTCTTTGGAAATCACTGTTCCATTGTATGCTATTGCTTCCTCATCCCTACATGCCTTGATGTGTAGTAAAATACAGTGTTGACATTTAAAATATTTTCACTGGCATGGTTGATGGGTGAGTGAATGACCGACAGAGAGTTTTTTTCCTCAGAGGTGATTTTTTGGGGGCTTTCTCCAAATTCAGGCTCTATTGATGGTTATTTTTTGTATCAGTTACGCTTGCCGTGCATTCTTGAGCTTTGCTTTGCAAAGATAAATGGGACTGTTCTTTTCATTATAGTTGCTATTGTCCGTGCCCATCCAGTGTCTTGTCCTTCAGCTGCCCCAAAAGGTTTGTGCAGCACTTCAGAAATAACTACATCACAGGAGTTAAATATGAAAAAATGTCATTCAGCATTTGCACGGCCTTTACATGGCAGTCACAGGCTGTCACCTAGGGTGTATTATCAGCTTGGATAAGCTTTCCATATTTTAGGTTCACAGTTTGTCACTACATTGTTATTTTCATTGCTGTGTCTTTGATCTCAGAAAAAGCTCTGCTCTGGTCAAGGAGTCTGTTGACACAGTCCCCTTTGCCCATGTGAGCCTTCGAGCTCATTACAGGGTGAAGGAGGGATCATGAAAGCAGAGCTTCAGAAAACATTGTAGTTGCCAAACAACATAGCATTTCTAAAGCTGTTCTGTGTCTTACTGTGGGCCTCTGCTTCAGATCTGAGCTTCCACAGATTGCTGTCCGTACCATTCTTTCATCGATGTAGCAGTGACAATACAGAAATATTAGCAGTACTTATTATTGTGGCAATGTAGAGGGATTCATCCCCCGTAGGAACTGCAATACAACAGAAAACAGATAGACCCTTTGCCCTTGAGGTTACTGTCTGAAGGTCTAGACTACAGAAGGTAAGTGGATATAGAGAGATGGGGAAGCAGAGAGAAATGAAGTTATGAGCGCTTACTGCCTAGCGCTATTGCTGACATCTTTAGGTAGGTTTCCCTTCTGAAATCTCCTGTAGTTCCTCCAGCTTGGTCATCAGTCCCTGGTCATTTGCCATGTGTCTTTGCTGGCAAAGGAGGTGCTAGCACAGAAGATCCTGGCCTGTTCCTCAGATCATTTTGTCTAGTGCTAGCGTCGGGAAGCCCTAGCTGTGTGGTGCTAGGCTTGGTACACACATCAACACAAGGCAGTCACTGCCTGAAAGCACAGTCTAGTAAAGTATAATGAAGATCATTGAGTGCACACGGTTTTTAAGTGGGTAGCTGATGTTCACGTGAAACCTGATAGTAAAATATGCACTGTGTCATTGCTGTCTCAAACCACCAGCAGTCTGTTAAGTTAACACGCTGTGCTAGTCAGCCTCGTTACAGCACGCAAGGGCTGAGATGGTTTTCCCTTCTAGTCCACGTGGTAAGGGAACTTCTGTTACTGATATTTACTGAAAGAGATACTTTTACAGTAAAAGTTATGTACAGTTAAAAGCATATCAGGAAGCGATACCTTGAGATTTCATATGGTTTACAAACGGTATTTCCAATTCTGTACACAAATTCAAATGTTTATCAAAGAAGATTTTTGTGGCAATAATGAAAATTTCTGAATCTATATATGTCCTTTTCACCAAATTGGCACAATTTTAATATGAGAAGAACTATCCATATATCCTTGACTTGTCATTTATTAGAAAACTCAAAATCTTAATGGTTGACATCGGAGAAAAAGGGTCAAGATACAGGCAAAGTTCCTCTGTATTACCAAAGATAAAAAAAGGGGAATATATTTGCTTCTGGTTATGCTAATTCATCACTCCAAGCAGGGTGTGATTGCATTCTGTCTAGTAAGCTCTTTTCTTCGTATCTTAAAGAAGAGATACAGCCAAAGTAAAGGGCATTTGGAGATGGACAAGGAAAATAATTGAGTCACAGAGAGTCTTCTGTTTGAGGAGGGATGGGAAAGATAGGGATTGTTTTAATTTAAAGAAGAGACAAATAAGAGAGGACATGACAGTAGTGTACAGAATGATGAATGATACAGAGAAGGTGAATTTCTTGCCCTTTTCTAAGTACAGATGTGGAGGGACATTCAATAAAGCTGAAAGGCAAAAATAGTAACACTGTTTAAAGGGAATTTTTAAACAGTTACTACCTTGTTTCCATAAGCTCATCTTGTTTCTCCGTGATGCTAGAGCATGTATTGAGTGGGATGCAAAAGAGCCATAGAAAATAAATTCAGATTGTCCCGTTGAGATGATGTTGTGGGCGTACTGCAGTGACTACTGGCTGGATCAGGTTATAATGCTTGTGTGAAGGAGAGGAACTAATCAGATAGCCTTAATGATCCTTTTTAGCCTTAAAAATAAGTGGAAGTTGCATAAGATATTAATACATGTAATGAGATTATCCATACGTTTGCTAGATAGAGTAAAAAGGTGACTATTCATGGCAGAAATCTGTTATTGATGGAAAGAATATTGCTCTGCAGTTGACCGCCATGTGATTTTTTGCATGTCTCCCTGATTATCATGACGCTTTTATAAAAGGCTGATGTTCTGCCACATTGGCTCAGGGCTCTACTGTCAGGGCCAAGCAGACTTCTGTCCTTGAGGAAGTTGTAGGAAATACATTTATTCTTCCTGAATATTCCTTTCTGGTATTCTCTTGCTTTTGGACATTCCATTTATTATTCATCTTTAAGTAATAAATTTGTATGAAGATTCAGAAGGAAATTTATTTTGATCAGTAGTGTCGTGGTTTAGGTCTTGTCCTCAAATCAGGACAAGTAGATTCTAGGGAACTTCAATACATAGAATAAATTGTATATGTATCTCCCTCTCACCATTCTTAGCTAAAAAGAGGATGGCAAGACACGCAAATAGCTTATAAACAAGTGTGATCACTTTCTGGTTAGATTATTACAATATCTGTTTAGATCCATTGTTACTTTCAGACTTGATCCCTGACACTCTTTTTCTAGATTTTAATTATTTTATAATTCCTCAACATACTGTGTTATTTCATGTAATAAATCCTAACCCACCTGTGGTGATCATCACTTCAAAGCCTAGTTCCTGCAGTTATTTTGAGTGCTGTGCCTGCCTCATTTCTAATGTCAGTGTCCAGTCTGTCGTGGTAATGTCTGTGTAGTGATTAAGACCTGGATCTTGTTTGCAAGATAGCCTTTCCTATCCTGCCTCAGCTTCCCCCACACCTTAAATGGGTGAAACACAGTGTTTCTGGATGAAAATCACTCAATATGATATAGGGAAAATCGCATTTTTAGTAGTGTCTCCTCAGGCCCGTAATTAAGTTTTTGTTTCTTACTGACCTAAAAGACATCATGAATGCAATTTGCTAAGGTTCTCAATATTAAACTTTATGCAGCTATCGAGCATTTTAAAAATTTACTAGGCAACAAGAACAGATGTATTTTATGAATCATGTAAAGTATATAATTTCTAAAAGTTTGTAGGAAGAGATACATGTTTGTGTGTTCTTGTGTGTGCACATATATGCTATGTATATAAACTACACAGTTAATAATCTGTTTGCCCACCATTACAGTCCAGCTGCCTCTGACATAGTTATGGATGGTATCTTGGCAGCCCTGAAATACCAACCTACAACACAGTGAAGAACAGTTTAGCCATTTGAAATTGCAGAGAAAATTTAATTGTAAATGTAATTACCTAGTCAGAGGTATGCAAATTTTATGGCTAAACTTAAGTGAAAAGAAGCATTCAGTCTTAATTTTTTGGCATTTGTCAAAAGCCCTCCAAAAACCATCTAGGCTGCAGGCTAAGCTGCCTTTCATAAATCTCAGCCGAAGACTTGCTGCTGACTTTTTAAGACTAAATTATTTCTATTGTTCTCAAGTAATTACATTTTTGTTGTTATCTGTGGAAAGAGCCCCACTGGGTTGAGCATGTAAGTATATGAGGGTGGGGGAAAGGAGGATTTGTGTTAGTTAAGTGGAGATGATAAAGCTGAAAACATAGCAGCAGGACATAAATCAGAATTTTTTTCTTTTTCTAGTTGGCTCGTCACAATAAAACATTGCAACAGATGCTGAAGCCAGGGTCAGATCCAGATGAAGGAGATGAAGCCTTGAGGTATTATGCCAATCATACGGCACAGATAGAGGTAAAGAATTGCTCACTAGAAGATTGAATATGAGACAAGTTTGCATCTTGTGCATGGTGTGTCACCTCTTTTTAAGCTTCTGAACAGCAAAACTTATTCAAATGGTGTAGATTATTTATGAGAAGGTTGAATAATACACTTTTGGCTATGGGAGGAAAAGGAATGCACCTACATTAAAAGTGGCTCCAAATAATCATTTTACAGTAGCTTTCCTGTGTGTTACCAAACATGTTTTGTTAGAGAAATAATGACTGTGGATAGTAGCTGTGTCATGAAGTCAAGAATAATCTTGTATGGTACATCACTCAAATAAATAATCATGAGTTTCAAAGCCAGTGATGCTAACTGATCAAATTAAAAGTCTGGCTGCAGTACAAAGAGGTTTTGAAGTGGTGTAGACATTCAATATGGCTTTTGTTTAAAAGACCAAGGCTTGGCCTGGTTCATCAGTTCTGTTCTCTATTTTAAACTTTACCCCTGCCATGGATCGGATTTAGATCAAGATCCACAGAGGTATTTAGGTTCTTAACTCTTATATCAGTTCCTGTGCTCTTACAGATTTCATGGGATTATAGGCATCAAGATAGGAGTTAGTGTGTAGTGTGTAGTGTCTCTAGTCCTTAGTGACTTTGTAAGGAGGAGAATTTCTGTGGTGCAAAGGCAGCTGCTGCGAGAGACTGCAGGAAGAAGAGGCATTTGGCTCTCTCTTGGAAATGCTGTATCAAGTCCAAAATTAGCCAAGTATGAAAACTGTGCAGTATGGTTGCGCACAGGCCCAGCCTGAATCTGAGCCAGTAATTTTACTTTCAGTGGGCTTCCAGGCTCCATCAACATTGGAGCTGAGCTTGCGTGTGTAGAGAACAGTCTTGACGCAAGCACTGCAGGTCTATATTATCCTGGCTGCCATCAAGACAGGCCGTGGCTGAGTCCTTGTCTCTTTCCCACCATACTTTTTGCATGATACTGGTCACGTTGTCCCACCACAGGATAGATGGAAGCTCCATGGCTGTGGTGGTCCAGAGGGCAGCACAGTGTTCCTCTTAACATATTTTAATACTTTGGGTGCTCCTGAGGTATGTCGTAGCAATTATCAGCAGAGTTATCTCAGTAGGTTGTAAATTTAGGTATTAAACAAGCACTGTGGTCTGCTTTTATGTGGCCAAGAGCTTCTTCCTGGTGCAGTTTCTGAAATCTCCTAAAACCTCATGGCTGCAAAGCCCGTTCCTCAGGCAGATATGGAGCCCTCTATTCTCAGGGAGAATAGACTGTTTTAAATGTCATTCTGCAGATCAGCACATGCAGCTTACCTCTTCGTTTTAGTCCCTGACAGAATTGAAGATGTGCTGTCAGCTTCCATCGCCCACCCTACCAGGTTAGCTGCTAGTCACATAGTCCTGTTGCACAACTCCTGGCCTGAGGCACAACTATTTACTTAGGACGCTTCAAAATTGCCTGTTCAAATTTCACATTGTGCACATACCCATGGGCAGACATGAGCACAATTATGCTTCATCTCCAACACAGATGTGCTTGACTATGTTACTCTTAACAATGACTTAAGACAGATTTTTTTTTAGTATGTTCACATAATGAATATGAATTAACAGAGAGAAGGGAGTCTTCTTTAATGCAGGACTGTGACTGGAAAAGTGAAACTCAACCCCACATTGCTGCTTTATCTACTGGGTGTTCGCTGGTCTTTCTCTGAAAGCAATCCTAGACCTGTTTGGCATTTCAGATACAGCTCCCCTATATCAGGCTATCTCATTTGTTTGATTTGAAAGTCAAATATTGGGGTTTTTTTCACTGGTGGCTGGAGTCAAGATGAGTTTTCTACCCATTTCTGTATTTTCAGTATTGCAGAGTCCATTATCAGAATGGGGAAGCAATTTTGATGATAGTGTGGTGAGATGGAATAAAATCTAACTCACTCACCAATAACTTGGTAGGCCCTGAAATACAAACAATGCAAAACCTTGTTTTTTGCCAAGTGGGAAGATAAAGACTGACAAGATATGGGTGCTGTCTGAGTAACAAGGTGCTATTTTTGCATGTTCACCTTCACAACTTATCTCGTCATAGAAATAGACTCAAGGTGAGAAAAGAATTTTGTAATCTGAGCAGAAAGCCCCTGAACTTCTGCACTGTTTACTGGGAGAGATTCGTTTCAATTTATTGCGAAATTGAAGCATTCTGAATTAGAACATTTTTTGTATTTGGGGAAAGTTTGGACTTAGGTTTTGCTTGAGACATATATTTGCCACCTTATTTTCAGGCAGGCTTTTGAAGATAGAAAAGCAGTTTCACTTTGTTTTAGGACTGATTGGTTCAACTTCATTGTAAGTTCAAATAATTTATGCATTAATTTATAAATAGAAAGGGAGCTGTGAACAAGAAAAGGTATGAAAAAATGGTTGGAAAGTCACTGATCCTGAAAAAAATGTGCATTTTATTTATAGATTGTTCGGCACGATAGAACAATGGAACAGATCGTCTTCCCTGTCCCCAATATTTGTGAATTCCTCACTCGGGAATCCAAAAGTCGGGTATTCAATACAACAGAGAGAGATGAACAAGGGAGCAAAGTCAATGACTTTTTTCAACAAACAGAGGATCTGTACAACGAGATGAAATGGCAGAAGAAAATTAGGAGTAAGTATTGCAATTTAGAAAAATAGCCTAATTATGCTAAAACCCTGCTTTTAAGCCTTCAAATACTTTAATTTTAGTAATACACTTTTCTCTGTTCACTCCGATACCTCAACAGACAAAACTGTTCAGGGCTTGAGAGTGTAGGTCAGCAGAGTATAGGTCAGCTGAGACACTTGCATGCCACCATAAAAGAGGCGTAATATGGAGCAGCTAGTAATATAAGTAATGTGTTCAAGATGATGTTTTGGACTCCAAAAGTTAAATTGAGGGATGGATGAACTGGGTGTAGTTCTCCTAAACTCAATAGAGTTGCACCTAATTAAGCCAAGGCCCCTAATATTTAACAAAAACATGTGTAGCTGCATATTTGAGGTTTGCAGATTCCTAAAAGACCATTAAAAAACTTGTAAATGTCAGTCACTTAAAAACATCTCTCACCAGAACCTCAGCTGCTTTAAATCTGCCGGACTCCCATGGAGTCAGTTCGCCTCTGCCAGTTCACATCAGCCTTGCTTGACTGGGCTACAGTATGTACCAGTCTGTAAGCCCGTAATGGTATATGTCCCACGGTAGTGGGAGAGGTGTATGTACCACCTTAAGGCACTCGCAGATCAGACGGGCACGGTCAAGATCATGGGGGAGAGATCAAAACAGGGACCTGAAGAGGAGGTGCAGTGAAGCCAAGCCAGGTACCCTGAGTTTCTTGTTTAGTTCACTGGTGGGCATTACAGCTGCTGGCCCTCGCCAGGAATGGGGCTGCTGCCACTGCCGATGTCCCGGTGACGGGAAGCTCCTGCCAGCTCAGCCACTGTCACAAACTAATTAAGCATCTACAGTATTCTTGAGGGATAAGGAAGAAAGTTGATGTTTTATATATATCTATACCTACGAAAGTGCACGAGAGTGATCAGTTCAGTCATTGCTAAAATGCAGGTGCTGCTGCAGTGGCAGATGTGAGCGGTTTGGCAGCTCACAGCAACGTTACGTAATTGATCATGAAGGAGTGAAGAGTAGGATCGGATCTATGGTCAGAGCAGCAGGGAGTTTGGATAGTCAAAGCAATATGGTTTAATGTAGCATCCTTAACGTGATGGAAACATGAATGTTGGTTGCAGTTTTTGTAAATGTCAATTCGCAGGCTATGATTTTCAGAGGCAGTAGTAAGTTTTCAGTGTGAATCCTATCGGCCCAGGTCCGCTTCCCTTGGTGGCACTGTGAGAACTTGTCTGTACTGACAAACTGACCAGGAGAGAAGTTGAAAAATAAATTATCCCAGAATAACTCCCTATCTGCACAGTCTATTTGGGAATAAAAGTCACTATATTGTAGAAAAATTACTCTAGTAATAAAATCATATCTGTGGGTTTTGCTTAAGAAATACAAATAAAAGAGCCCAACCTTACACTTACATAGACCAGACCTGCCTAATGCTATAAGCAAAGAAAATTGGTTTATTTTTATTCAGAACAGAAATTCCTCAATTCCTTTCATCAGTGGAATGGCCCGCAAGTTTCCATGTGGGTTTTTTTATTTGAAAAGATAATACAGGTTGAGGCTCAGTTCATTCTTTAGCCAAGTGTCTGTTACCATGCAGTCTGCATTGCTTAAATTGACACATGTAATTTGCAATGGCTCCAAATGCTTAAATCTCAGCAGCCAACAGCATAAGGTTATCACAATGAAATCTGAATATTTACCTAATCACAATTAAATTCTATTTAGACTAAAGCCTGGGACAGTCATATGGAGTCTACTGTTTATAAAAAGTTAGCTGGGTGCAGGCAAGTCAAGAATAGTTCTGCATACTTGCAGAAGGCTCTGAGTACTTTAAAATCTAATTAATAGGAATACATCGTCTTCAAATAAACCTGTTTGGCTAGAAATTTCTTCACACCATTGCACGTAGAATCTTGTTTTAAATGTTCATTTAAACATATTGTAGTGCAATCATATATATGAAGCTTGCCTGGATATTTGTACCCTCTGATCTTGTTCCTAGCCATTTTGCTGAATCGTTTATGTGACTCTGGACACAAAATCTTAACCCTGTTTTGCCCTATTTCCCTTTTTAGTGTTTTCTAACTAGGTTATAGGTTCTTTGGGATATAGACTATTTCTGTGTATTTGTACAGCACTTCACATATGGAGATCCTGGCTTCATTTGAGTCCTTTTAAGCAGGAGTAAAGAGCTGTTTGTCAGCAGGTAACCTTGGACATCTGAGGATCATGCAGGAAGTAGTCAGCTTTCATAGAACCAAATCCCAGTCTGACCAATTTTTACCTATTCCCCAAAGTAGAACAAGATGTATTTAGTTTCACAGAGGTGGGGAAAATACTACCGTTGTGCAACCTTGCCTATTCCATCATTCTTTGAATAACGTCACCAGTGTGCTTGGCCCAAATGTGTCACCTGGATGACCAGTTCTGGGTCTTCTGATTGACTGGCATGCAGAGTGCTAAAGTCTATTTGTTTGCTTGATTTATCTCCATACGTAGAGGCTACAGTTTCAGAGGCAGGTGAAAAGACTCCTTCGCAAAAGATCCAGTCCTAAAATCTTAGCAGAGGCAAAACTCTGATATATAATAAACTGTACTGGGATCTTTCAACTAAAAGCTCTGCTTGGAACTATATTTTATGGCAAACCTATGTTTAATATTTGTCTATTTTAGTTAATTTTAAAGATCTGCATATTTTCTTCAGTAATTTTTGGTTTTTAGTTCCATTGAGTCCATTATTGAGTTCCTGCCTCCTTTCATTTCACTGATTCCTGCTCTTCTCCCCTTTCTAGATAATCCACCCCTGTTTTGGTTCTCCAGACACATCTCTCTCTGGGGGAGCATTTCTTTCAACCTTGCCGTATTCATAAATTTAGCAGTTGCTCTCTTCTACCCCTTTGGAGATGATGGAGATGAAGGCAAGTGGAGTTTGGTTTTATTCTTCCTTTTAATTTTAGATGCTTTCAATTTTAAGGTAACAGTTATATGAAACTGCATCTTCAGGTATGCCCGTACCTGCAGAAGCCATTTAGTATTTTCTAAGTAGGTACTAGATGTTGTTTGAAATGTGGTAGTTGATCTTCTGTGTGTCACATGTCCCATGCAATGTGAAGTAAAATGGACAGAACATAGCTGCTAAGCTGAAGATTATCTAGATGATCTGAGCTAATTCTTTTTCTTTATTTTTTTTTTATATTGCCATATTGCAGTGTACTACTGCACACATTCAGTTACAGCTTCTGAGCTAAGGAAGGATTCCTAGCACCAGAGGGAGAGAGGTTCCTTAAAACTGACCATTTTGAATGACTTGCAGTTTTAAAAACATATGTAATGGAATGATTTGAAAACTAGTGTGTTGGGTTTTGACTGGTTTGTTTGTTGGGTAAAAAGGAAATAATTGTTGCAGAAGATAAACACGTTACATAAAAATATGCTTAAAATCTATGATTCTGTCTCTGCTTCATCACATGTCACAGGAAATATAGCAAATAATAAATTTCATTAAATAAATGCATCAGACTAGCGGGAGGCCTCTTTGAATCCAAAACAAGCTTAATTGGGATAAAGGAGACTAAATAGTCCAGAATACCGGTAATGGGAGTAGAGCCATTCACCTCTGGGTCTTTGATTCGTGTCCAGTCCAGTCAGTAATGTGACTGAAAGTCACCTCTGTCTGATGGCATGTGAACCGGGCCGGTGGAAGCAGTCCAGCTTCTAGTAGATACATGTGCTTTTCACAAACACCAGAGCTGGCACCAGCAAACATTCCTGTTGGCCGGCTAAATAGAAAGGCAGCAGATTAAAGTATATTGGCACGGAGACCACGTTGCCCTTTCGCCCTACGGGGTGGTCTGTGCAGATCACGGCACAGGCATCTCCGCAGCCTCGCGAAGCAAAGTTTGCAGGGCTGTTCCGTGGAAATGGGAAGCGTTTGTACTTAGCGCTTTCCTGTTTGTAAACTGAAGAGTCGCTCAGAGTGCAGACGCATTAGAGCCCGTGCAGAATGAGAGGAGAAATAAAGAGTTAAAAATAAACCTTTTAAGCTACTAAATTTTAGCTAATCTATACTCACAGAAATCCTCTGGTCTGCTATCAGTAGGTATTAATAATTATTTTGAAATGCAGATTTATATAGTATTAGTTTAAGTGGCCCCAGTAATCCAGTGATTTCAGTGATAGCGCATTTCAGGATTCCAGTTCCTGTCGCTTGTAAAAGCAAAAGCGAATCCTAAGCAATAAACAATAGGTGTAGCCAAATGGGATTAGCAGGTCATGAGGCAGCCTCCTCGCTTCCAGCCTCCCCCTTCACCAAAACCTGACCTCACAGCCAGAGATTGTCTCCCATTTTTCCCCTTCACCTTATGTAAATCCCCCCATACTCAGATGTCTGAGGTGCCTGGGCTGATCTAATCATCCAAAGAATGCTGCCTTTCAGAAGATTTCTGCAGTTCTTACATCACATGACTTAAGCGAAATTGTGCTCCAGATGAGGACTCCTTGCCTGTGGCGTGCATGTCTGCACACATTACCGGTGTGGGTCCTGCAACGTGAAATAGTTTGACCTGCAGTAAGGAAGAAGGAAAAATTATTTGTTAAAGAAACGCTGAGTGCTTTGGCCTCACCTTTCAGATCCACTTGGAAGTTATTTTCTAGGATCCGTTAAAAGTTTCCCAAATCTTGCTGGCAAAGACACTGACAGAGCTGACCTTGAACCTCCTGCCAAGAATGTAAACACTCCTGAAGTTTGGAAAAGTTCGGGTGCCGTCTGAATGTTGGGGCTAGGGCCCCATCTCATTGTTTGCTAATCCCACTGATGCTGCTCAGCTGTGTATCTGTTGCCAAAGAGATAGCATGATTTCTATTGTGAGTCTGGCTAAATTTTCTATTCCCTTCTCCCCCGTCACTGACCTCTCAGTTCATCTGATAACAATAGAAGTCAGTGTACAAGTGTGACAGTGCCCTGAGATCTGAATGCGCTTTTTATATCACAGCAACATGGTGTGTTTCCAGGGCTTTAAGCAGAGCAGAGAGGGAAAACAGGGGCATCGCTCAAAACTCGGGGAGAGCCTGGAGCCAGCGTCTTGCAGAGCAGCAAAGAGACTGACACTGAAGGCAATGAGTGGCTCACAAGCCCGCAGGAGCTCAGCAAGACCGGGGTCCCGCTGCCTCCCCAGGAGCAAGGCACAGCTATTTAGCTGCTCTTGGCAATGCAGATGCTGCCTGTTCCTACTGAAGTCCCCGTGGCTGCCTCCCGCTGCGGCAAGTGCCTTGCTCCCGTGCAGAGGCGGAGGCTCCTGCTGAACACCCGCAGCCGTTCAGAAGAAAGCTGCTTTTCTGAAACCGGGGCGCATCGGTGCTGTTGGGGATCGAAACGTGACACTGCAGTGCAATGCCACTTGCTGCGCCACCCCGAGGACCGGCTATTTCTGTAGCTGAGCAATCATGGAATTAGGCTGGAGGAGCCCTAATGATCCCTGCAGAAGGGAGCTGATTAGTAGCTTGCTTCAGGAGAAGGGTAAACCGTTTCATCTCTGAGCACTCCTCAGATTTTAATGGAAAATTCATTAGCTGCTCTTACCTGTGCAAAAATCAACAATACTATGATAATAATAGTTCTTGTTGCAATTAGGGCAAGTGGTGGTCAGCAGTTGTGATGCATGAATCACACTATTTGTTAGCTATATTGGCAAAGGAACTGATATTTTGGATCTGTTTCTTGGTGAAAAATGGACTCTCCAAAGATGCCTTTCTCAAATCTCCCTTTCTCCTCTACACAGGCACGCTCTCTCCGTTGTTTTCTCTCCTCCTTTGGATAGCAGTGGCGTTTTGTACAGCAATGCTGTTTTTCATCTCCAAGCCTGTTGGTATTCGACCCTTTTTGGTGTCTGTTATTCTCAGGTCTATATATACTATAGGGCTCGGTCCTACCTTGATACTTCTTGGTGCTGCTAATGTAAGTACTCTGAAAAGCAAGCAGAATTTCCCTTCCTGCAGAAGCAGAGTTATTAAGCATCTCCTATTAAAAAAGCCCTTGATTAGAGCTGTGCAAAGAACTTCTTTTTCTGGTTCACTGGTTAAGCCAAAAAAATAAATCATTTCCAGTCATCCCAAAACAGCAGTATCAGCAAAGTGGGAAGCTAAGAAAAAAGCTGTTTTGGTCTTGTGCATATGCAAATACTTTAAAAATAAAAACAATATGAAATTTAAAGAAATATTGCCAATTAAGAGGAATCAAATTTACAGTTTCTCTTGTTAAAAGAATAATTTTCTCTACCAATACGCTCAGCAAAATTGACACAAATTTGTTTCTGTCTGCTTAAATATATTTTTGAGAAGAAAAGTTTTCAAAATTAAAAATTCTTTCAGCCCTTTTCCAGATTTCTTAACTTATTCACGTCTATGTTTGCATGTTTATTGAGCTTGGTAAGATATACAGTTATGCTCATAAGTAATCTGTGTAGATTTCTGTCTGATTGCTACAGCTCTAATTCACCTTAGCACCAGGCAGCAAAGTATTGGGCTATTTGCCACCAGTTCTGTGAGAATTTCACATACTTAAAGCTACCCAGACACGTAGTCAAAGGTAAAGGGAAGTGAGCTGTGCTTGCCCATGTCAAATTTGTGAAAGGAAAAAACATGTTGAGTCCTCATTGCTTGTCCTGGACTACCAAACGGGTGAGGTTAGCCCCTTTCGTATTTACTTCTGCACCACATGCAGGCAAAGCTCAGGAGCAATCTGGTGCTGTTGCTTAAATGCTAGACTTCAAAAATGCCCCCAGAACTTTTTTTAGGGATTTTATATTGAAAAACACGATCTGAAGGAAATGGTAAATCTCACACGCACCCCACACACTTTCTGTTGTGTTACTATTGTTCTCTTCTTAGTAGAATGCCTAGCTATTCGTACATAGTCTCAGGTCTAAACTCAAAATTGTTAAGAATTCATTCCCCAGTTGTTTTTTTAATGCCTTATGACATTAATCCCATTCTGCCTACTCACTAATGTTATAGAAATAAATCACAATGTAATGAGGCTCAGTGCAGTGTTAGAGGGGTGATGTACTTCCGCTTACTCTCGTGGGCTCGTTCCCAGTGTGAGTTGGGAGTTCAATTTCTCTCATCTGACTCCAGCTATCTAAAAGTTCATCATTTAGTCAAAGCAACTTATCTAAACTTTCTGCACGCTGCAGCAATGCAAACAATAAATAACAGGATTTTTCTGATGGAATAAACCTAGCCTTTGTTTCCTCTCATGCAGCTTTGTAACAAAATAGTGTTTTTGGTGAGCTTTGTTGGGAACCGTGGAACTTTTACCCGTGGCTACAGAGCGGTCATCATGGACATGGCTTTTCTCTATCACGTAGCGTATGTCCTGGTCTGCATGCTGGGCCTCTGCGTGCACGAATTCTTCTATAGTTTCCTGGTAAGTATGTGCTTCTGTGGAGGGGAAAACTTTGCAAAAATAGAAAATACCGTTACCCATGCAGCTGTCTTCAATTTCTTCCTGACAATCAAGCCAAATCAGGTATTTTTAGCATGCCGTTGTGTTGCTGCCCCTTAGGAGCTACTGTTTTCATTAGAACCTGTTTCTGTTAGGACTTATCTATTTTAGAATTTAAAGTTTGCTCATTTCTTTTCAGACAATCATCAAACAGCCTACTCCTTTCTCCTGCCCTTCCCCAGCATACGTATATTTTATGTATGTTGTTCCTGTATCATAATCAGTCATAATCTCTTTGGGACAGGAGTTGTCCGCTGGTGTGTGCGTCATATTTATACCAAAGGATCCCATTCCTCAGTTCATCTTGCAGCCCTAATAAAAAAAATATATATATTACTTGGGAAATAGGGACGGCATGCCTCTGGTATAACAGGAAGATTCATCACTTTACATGTATCCTACTTTCATTTTCTTTTGTTGCCATTATCCAGATGGAATGCCTTTTTATAATATGATACAGGTGCAATGAAAATGAATCATACGGAATTATGCTAAACTCAGCTAACTGCTCCCTTCATGCTGAATAGCAGTAAAAGGTGTTTCACTCCTCTTGTTTTCTAATCCTTTTGCTTTATACTGGAGCGTGTGAAACTTGTAGGAAGACTGACTAAATTGTGGTCATTTGCATGGGTTCACTTTCCTGTTGTATTTTTCTCAGCTTCCTGAAGAGTGGTGAGCTCCCAGCATTTCACAGAGCAGCGTTAAGCACAAAAAGATTTTAAGTTCAGTCCTTATGCTGGTACAGCTCCTGTTGAAGTTAGGTTTTCCAGATCTTGACATTAAAGTCAGCTTCAAAGTTTGGGCAGATTTCAAATAAGCCAAGATATCGTGGCTGTAGCTGCAGGACACTTTTCAAATGGTACTTTTCAAATGGATGTTACTCTCCTGCTTAAAAAGGCACAGCAAATTAGCTGTTATTCCTTCAACGAGTAATGTGATCTCTACCTTAAAATACTTTCCGAAGTGCCAAGTAGTTTAAGAAACATTTTATGTAGTTATTTATTTCAGTGACTGCTGTTGACAAATATCCATAATTCACGGATGTTGTAACTGTCCACATTCCCAAGTTACTTCCAGGTGTTCACTTTGTAGTGGAAATATTCTAAACTTTAATACTTTTCCTCATTTTAAGCTTTGTCTTACACAGAATGAATAATAACTGTCTTTCCTCTTTCTTCATTATTAATCCTTTCACAAGACTGTGGATTTCAGATCTTGTGAATTGTGACTAATACCTTCTTCTGTGGACCATTTTGATAAATCATAGTGTGTCACTTTGTATCTATAATCTGTGTGTTTTGAAGTGGAAATACATACATTATAGATAAGGTCCAAAGCACTATAGAACATCAATAGAACTGCAAGAGAAAAAAAGCTATAGTTTCTTGAAAAACTCTTAGCACGTATAATTGCTATTTCAGGCCTTTGACATTTAAAGCAGTATTGTCTTAATTTATACTTTTCTCTAAAGTTAAATACCAGGAAAGCATATAGTGCAGGGTAAAGAAGAATAGAGGTTTCTAGTTTTATACAAACAGTGCAATGAATTTAACTGTGTCCTAAAAAGAGGTGGCCCCAATCCTTGTACTTGAGTGACTTTTAAATGATGCTGTGAGCTCAAAGAAATAGTTTAAAGACATGTAATTACTTGCATACATGAGTGCATTTTTGAGTTGCAGCCCATGCATGTTTATCAGGTGAGAGATAACGTGAAAATGTAATTTTTAAATGTAGATCCACAGTATGAAGACACTGGTTTTTACTTTTAATTTAGGCTGATTTTGAACATGAGGAAACAATGGATCTTGTTGGTAACCATTACCCACATCTGGATCAGGCTCATATATAATATGTATTTTGTAGCTTTGTATTTTGCTATAATCTGTCTTAAAATTTAAAGTTCTGTCCTTTAAGCATGCCCAGCTCCCACTGAAATCAATGTGAATTTTGTGTTTATGAAGCTGAGAATTTAGAACATGGTTAGATGTATGTTTCAGTAGTGCAGATTGTTTTCCCGTGTAGCATCTATATATTGCCTCATTTGTATTCATTTTCCCTCTACTCTATGCTTTTCCCAGCTGTTTGATCTGGTGTACAGAGAGGAGACATTGCTAAATGTGATAAAAAGTGTTACCCGGAATGGTCGTTCCATTATCCTCACTGCAGTGCTAGCACTCATCCTAGTTTATCTCTTCTCCATCATTGGGTTCCTCTTCTTGAAAGATGACTTTATCATGGAGGTCGACAGGTTGAAAATCAGGACCCCTGTTGCAGGTATTGGTTTTTATATTAAAATTTGCTTCCAACATATACCTTTTCCATCTGCCTAACCTAACTTTCATCTGAGGAAATTAAATTTTTTTATTTGTATCTGTAGGAGCAGAGCTAACTCCATATACCTTAGGACTCAATTACTCTCTGGGTGAAATTTAATGTGTATAGGGTTGTTTTAGACTAGGCTTATCTTTTGAAATACTAAAATCTAACACTCACATTTGATTTATTATGTTTTCTTTTCAAACTCTGCTAATATTAAAAAGAAATTTCTACATTTCCTAAGTATTTGGAAGAGCAACTCCAAGTGAATTCTCTTGGTTCCCATCCCACCTTAGAAGCAGCTCATATTATTTTCTGTGTACTGCATGAGGCATGTGATCTTAACATGTTCAGTAGATGTATTCATTTGATTACTTTTTAAGCTTCATCCTGCAGAAATCTATTACAGAATCCACACTTCTGCTTATAGGAGATTTCCTGGAGCACCTTTTAAATTGTGTGTATTTCACAAACATCACCATTAGTGTATAATCCTGGCTTTAGTAAAATCATTGGGAGGTTTTTAACCAGTTTTTAAAAGGCCAGGATTTCAGCTTTCTGGAATAAGAGATTTTACCAATATGGATAGAGAGGTACAGACTCGCTCTGCTAGAAAAAAGCCAGGTCTGGTCTATGAGATCTTTGTATATGCTGCCAAGGAGCTTGCTGGGAGCACGGGCAGAGAAGTAACTGTCTGCATAGAAATAACTGAGAATAGCTTGTGATTAAATTCACAGAGGTATGATTATCCCGAATGCTGAGCTCTCAGACCTGCACACAAGCAGAGAACAACTCATTGAGTCCACCCCGGACTGTGTGCACTCAGTGTTTGCCAGGGTTTTCCTAAATTTCTTATTTCAGGATGTAAAGCACACAAACAAGGAAAATGGTATTCAAAACTCAAGAGGATGGTGTACTCATGTAGCTGTTTTGATACCATATGAAAAAAAAGGAACCTGACAGATTTCTTTAACACACCTTGCTTTTTTGCCACTGATCATCTTAAAATGGCTAGGTTGGCTTATATTTGACTTACCCTTCAGTTTTGGGACAGAAGTTACGATGTGAAGTTTCACTTTGAAAGGTAATTGTGACCACCTTAGAAGAACGGATGCGAGGCTACACGCAGCACTGGTCTGGTCCAGTGCAGTAGTTCCTGTGTGTGTGTCTTTCTTCTGTTGGGTTCTTGGCAGATTTTTGTGGTGTGGGTGTATTCTTGCTGGCTTTATAAATTGCTATTCCTGATCAAAAACTTATAATGAAAATATGCTGGTGATATGCTGATGGAACATTATGCATCCCGAGACAAGCGCTTTAAATTTTTTCTTTATAAAGTAGCACAAAGAGAAAGTCGGAGCGGATGTTTTCTGCGTTATACAGATTGTCTTAGACTGTTACTTTGGTTGTATGATTTTGCCTTCATTTTTTTTCTCCTTAAACCTTTTTGTATCTCTGATTTGAAATGCAGAAAATTGTTGAAGATGCACAAGATAAAATTGGTTTGATAAAATCAAGCTGATGTACACATTTACCCACTTTGGGAATGTTAAATTAGTGTTTTACACAAACCCATACATATTTACAAATGAGTACCAAACTGTGTTATAATCCTTGAAGACTCTTAAATATTCTACATTCAGGATAAGTGAACATCAGCTTGGTGTCCTTCTTGTCAGCTTTTGTGAATAATTTATCTAATGGTTTTAAAACTGACATTATTTTCATATCTGACGGTTGTTACTTGCTTTGAATATATTTCGTTCTAACCAGAAGTAGCAGCATTTGATGTAGATTCATTAATTTCAGGAGATGAAATGGGAATAGCTGTGATATACAGTAAATATAAAACTGTGTTTTTGTTCCTTGTGATTGCTTTGAGCTGCTGAGGCAGACTGTTTGAGGAAGGAGGAATTGGTGGTATGATTTGTTCTGCTTTTTCTCCTCAACTTTTCAACTCGGCGATTCGCTTCTAGAAGGTAATGATTTAAAACTTAGTATCAGTGTAGTATCTGTCTTTTTGTCAATATTCTGCTTTTTCCACAGATATTGGTGAAGTCCCCACTACAACCCTCACATCAATGATGGGAGCCTGTGCAAAAGAGAACTGTTCCACAAGCATCCCAATTATTAACCCAGGTTAGTGCAAAAGTTCCCCCAAAACAGTGATCAATTAGAACTGAGGGATTTGAGGGTTATTATTGCAGAGACTTTTGCTACTGTGAGAAGCGATGATCATTGCTGTAAGCCGGAAGCGCTCAACTTCTGCAAGGCTTCGAGCTTAGTTAGCAACTTGCCTTTAATGTGAGTGCTTCCCACACCCGATTTCCAATTGCAGTGACATTAATTTTGTTATTAAAAGAGCTTGCTGAATCATTATGCTTGAATGCGCAGGTTGCTTCTTTCCAACTGAAAGCTGAGAGAAAAAGCATGCTGCTTACCTGCAGCATCCTCACCCGCACACACTGAGCCACTATTAGGTCCATTTACGGCCACGTAAGTTGACGTTAATGGCGTGGAATATATCAGCAAACTTTTGTGTACGCTTTTTACGTGCATCTAGGCCAAGGTTGTAGCGTAGCCAGAAGACCTAAGAGCCCACATCCAGGATCAAGTTACGAGTTACTGTGGCTCAGCTAAGCACAAGCAGCAGTCCATCTGTGCGTTCTTAGCTTGTGGCAAACGCAATGGAATGCAGACTGCTGCAAGCCTTTCTCGTGATAGGTAAGTTGCATTGCTTCGTGCTTGTGGCAAGTGAAGAGCTTAATTGCTCTGGTTCAGCAGATGACTCCACCTGGTTTTACTTTGATACCTCCATTATGAATCTGACCTATATGTCCGAAGGACCCTGTCAACTTTAAATATGCTCAGTTAAAATAAAAGGTCTGACCAGTGTGTCCTGCTGGGGCAGTTACCAGATACCAGTTGCCAGATACTGGGTCAGGAAGGAATTTTTCCCAGCTCAAGCTGGCAGACCACTTTGCCTTCTTCTGTAGTTTGAGGCTACAGGGTCACTTGGGAGTTTTGTTGGCCCAATGCACTGCTAGGCAGGGACCTTTGATGGTGGTGCCGTTCCATCTCTCCTACTCTCCTCCTGTGGCACAGTCCAGTTGTGGTTGGTCTTTCACTACAGATGTTAAGTTTGTTTTAGTGTCTTGTGGCCTCTGCAGCATGGGTGTGTGCACAGTGGATGGTCTACAGGCTTCAAATATTTACTGCCACAGTTGCCTGTGGTTGCTGGGGGCTGAAACTGAGGACATAAGTGGTCCTTTCCTATCCTGTGTTCCAGTATAACGCTGTTTCACATGCTTTGTTCTTCCACTACTAATTTTTGAGGTTTTAGGATCAAGGGTTTCAGGGAGAGGGCTATAAAAATAGGCCTTTTCTCCCCAGCTGGTGTGTAAACAGGCCTCATAAACAATATAGGAAGCTGTCTGACTAGATAGAACAAACAGTCTAAGAGCTATTGGCAAAGCTGCTGCATTCAAGGAGTAATCAATCAGTCAAAAGTGACATGGTGTGGCTTTTGCCAAGCTCTTAAATGATAGAAATCTCACATTTCTCATTGTTTGGATACCGTTTCTTTAAAATTAAACAATAATGAAAGGGGGCTGCACAAAAAAATCTAAGTGCACTGTCACTTAATCTTGGAGAAGTGTAATTTATCCAGTAACACTAAAAAAACAACACTCAGCAAGAACAGTTTTGCTCATCTTAGTCAGTGAATCACCTGTCAAAAAGTACTGCTCTGCCTTCTGTCTTCTCCTGGGACAGATCTCCCTTCTGGCAAAAGCGTGAGCATGGTGGAATGCAAGGGCCTGAGATTTGGTGAGATTCACGTTGTAGCAGCATGAAGAAGTCCGCAGCTGTCTGTAGGAAACACACAATGCTCTCAATGGCATCTTAGGTCCAGAGTGGAGACATAGACATGTTGCTTTTCAGATCAGATCACTGCTAATCATTTGGTCTGGTGAGACTGTGCTTCTACTTTGAGTTTCACTGGTTGAACACGTGCTCAGTCATTGCTCATGTTGGTGAGGGATTTAACTTGGGAGCCAGTCTGTTCTGCTCGGAGAGCATCCCCTGTCTGCAGCCTGCTTCTTCAGTGCTGCGTTGAGCTGTCAGCATAAAAATATTTTGTCTTGTCTCCCACAAGTGGACACTCATGTGTCTCCTGTGCCTGTGTTTGTGTTGGAGATCGGGCCCAGAAGCCGGGTAGCAGGGGACCATCAGTTGAGGATCTTTAAAGTAAATCTTCCTGTCATTCCACTTATTGCCCCATGATTAACATTATGGGGTGGTCTTAGTTCTTAACCTGCGTTACCTTTGAATTAAACTTAATCAGAAGGCAACCTGCCTAATGCTGTCTAGCCACTAATGGGCCACTCAGCAGGATGGAACTGGTTGCAAATAAAACCCCCTGAACCTCAATTAGTGTTGACTTTGGGCCCTTAGCAACGTTTCACTCTACAGATCCATTCCTTTTGGTAGTACGGGCATAGTCGGTGTTGACGGGGGCCGAGTCTGGGTTATGAGTGCTGCTGAGCACCAAAGCACAAGCAGCTGGGGCAGAACAAGTGCCCGTAGGGTTATCCAGCTCCCTGATTGAAGGTAGCTCTTGTTGCTGCACATCTGGGAGTGGAAGCAGGGTAGACACATGGGTGTCTGTACACTCTCCACAGCCTACATTACTGCACCGGAGGTTTCTGCCAACTTCGGGCTGTCTGCTGTCTCTCTGGCAAAGAGCAACCTGAGCTTGCTTTTCTGAGTGCAGTTTGGGATGCTGATTCTCTGTGTTGCAAGATGTGCTGGTCAGCTGATGAGTGGTATCTTGTGTCTCTCTGCAGCATGGGCTTGCTCTGAATTTGCATCTTGGTGGACAGGGAGAGTTGTGAGTTAGGGTTTCTAGCAGATAAGTCTCTCTGGTGTTGCTGCTTCCAGTTTGTAGCCCTGGTTTATCCTCGCCGTTTACCGGAATCTGACCATCTGCTGTTTCCAGCACCTGACCCTGGTCCTGTGAACAGTGAAAATCTCGTTCTTGTATAAAAGTTTTTAATTTGTCTCATGGATGGTCATCATCTCAAGCACAGATATTAGCTCCAAAAAAAATTTATGGAGTAATGTTGGGAAGGAGGAAATAAAGGCGGAGGAAACAAAAGCAGAGAAGATGAATTGGTATGACTAAGATCACAGTGCTAGTAAAAAATTTCCAGATGTGACAGAGACAAAAGGTTTTATTTTGTCAGTCATTTCAGTTTCAATATATACGCATTTTTGTAAAAAATTTGGAGTTATTGGTGGTAGTTGTGTCTGTAATGACTGTATAGTTTAACAGGGAAGTCTACCCTCATGTCTGCTTTTGCTTTTCTTTTTACTCAGGGTTCCTTAAATCAGGAGTTCTTTCTCATTTAATTTGCTTGCGTAGCAAAAGCAGTGGTGGCAAAGGGAGCTGATACCAGCTCTGTTCTGCGAATACCAATTGTGATGCATACACCGCAATCTGGGAACCCATGTTTTAAATCCAAATTGCTTGTCTGTGATGTGAGTGCTTTCAGTCTATTCAATTTATCAAAATCTATCTCAGTGCCCCAGATGTGGTGGTTTGGGGCTATTAACTATGCTGTTTCAGTTAACTATCGCAGCAGGATGTTGTTATTTATTAAACTATGTTACAATAAGTGCATGAAGCAAACCAAGTGAGAATTGCTGCCTTCATCGCTTAAGCCAACGTATCCCTAAAGAGAAAGGAAGGCAGGAGAAACGGCAGTCACAGTCCTGACCCTTCAGTGCAAGCCAGCAGGACGCAGGGAACAACTCAAGCAGGGCTCTTCAAAAGGAGGCTGTTGATGCAGCCGCAGCATGGGGGTGAGTGCGTGGTGGGAGGAATTCTGGCCGGGGCGGACGAAGTGCCCCCGGGGACTGGTGTTCCAGCCCAGCTCCTCTGCACGTTCAAATATCTCCTGCACAATAGTACCCTCTGTGGCTCAGCCAAAACCACGCAGCAGCTCTGCAGCAGAGATAAGAATAGAATCCAAGTTCTCAAGCTGAGGTCAGGGACAGTCTTTCATTTAATGTATATCAGACCTGCGCTTGGGCACGTGTGCTAGTGGAAAGATCATGGGCAGATTTATTCGTATACAAGCCAGTCCCTCCTTAATGATTTGAAATGCTAACATGACTTGGCTTGTACATGAGTAGGTAGAGGAATGATTTCACTGGAAGACAATCCTTTTACTAATGTGCTTCTAATTCTGTGTTTATATTGCTTTTCCTCTGTGTGTCAGCTGCGTGCTTAGGAGGCTCACTGACAAAGCAGTCATACTGAAACCAGTGGGAGTACTTGCAAGGAAAAGGGGTACTCCCGTGAATAGAGATGGCAGCTCTGGGTCATTAACAGAGTTACTGGTGGGAGAACTGCTTGGGATTTTCTCTGTCTCTCTTCTGGCTAAGTATGCCTGATGTGCCTAAGTACGTCACCAGCAGCGATATGCAAATGGATAGGGATGATCAGTGAAATTCTAGCTGAAAAATATGAAAGGCAGATGTGTATTGCAGTTGCTTTCTCTAATACAGAATTGTGGCTTTGTCGGATGAGTGATCATTAGATGCTGTGATTCCTAAAGCTCCTGCTCTCCTGTTTGCAGGTGAAGAGGAGGAGGATGGAATAGAAAGAACCTGCGACACCCTGCTCATGTGCATTGTGACCGTATTAAACCAAGGCCTGCGAAATGGTGGTGGTGTGGGAGACGTGCTCAGGAAGCCTTCCAAAGATGTAAGTGTTTTGGCTGAGGAAATGCATTACTCCCTGTGCATCTCATGAATGCCAAAGACGATTTTTGGAGGTTATAGACAGTATTTGTATCTATTCTGCTCTAATGTCACACAGTTGATTTATCCATGTAATTTTTACATCCCAGATGGAATATTTAATGGGAAGAGCTAAGCTTAGTGTGATGATGATACTTGAAGAAAGGAAGTCTAGGTAGTAATTTACCCCTTCTGGAAAACTGGAGCGTATTGTAACCTTCCAAGCACTGCTAAGAAGTGTCGCTGGATTGGATCAGTCTTCTATTGCACTAGGAATTATAAATGCAAACTTTTGAAAGTGATTGATCGATGAGTATATGTTAAGACTCTCTCCACTGTAATACACAAGGTGTATTTTTAACTCAAGTTCAGCCTGGCATCTGCCCTGAAATAGGTCCTGTTGTTTAGTTGTACTCAGCCAGCATCGAAGTCAAAACAAAATTTCATATATCGTGGTATATGTCCTCTTCCAGAAGTTTCCTCCAAAATTCAATTCATTTAAGGACTACTCATAATATTTGGGTGGTTTTATGCATTTTTACTTAAATTCAAAAAGAACATCATAAATAAAGGCAATCTAGCAGCCCTTTGCTTGGTGAGCCACACCGTAACACAAGGATTAAATTCACAAGTAGGATCTCAAGAGTCCAGAGACAACTAACTCAGGTCTGAATGGAAGAGCTCCTTGTGCTAGCAATAGAAATCTAGGTCCTAACTCATAGACTGGGAGATTCTACAGGAACCATAGACCATCCCAATGAAGTCTGTAAACATTTACAGACTTTGAAAGTGACCCTTGCCACTTAGCAGTTATTTATTGCTAACTACATTAAAGAACTTCACAAAACACTTCATTATTATCCCAACGAATGTGTTGGAAGCTGAGAAAATCAGTGACTTCCAAGTCAGTATCATGGTGAAGAAAAGGACTTGGGTTTTGTGTTCCTCCTCCTTACACTGAGTGTCGTATCTTGTTTGCCACAGAACAACTTTGCTATTTCTAGAGGTGTCAATGGGAGTCCAGTCCAGCCTTTGCAAGAAGGAAAGTAGCTATGATGTAAAAACAAGAGTGTGATGCAACGGGGAATATAAGCACTTCATCTGCGTGTGCATGTGCATGTTGTGTTCCAGAAAGACACGAGCTTGGTCTGCCCACTCTGAGCCAGCTTACAGCCATATGACTGCATTAGCACAGTGCTAAAACCATTAATGTGCCCTGCTTGGGCACAGAGTATGGTAGCCTGGTCTTGGCATCATGCAAGCATGCTCCCCTGGTTTCCAGTTGTTTGGTGTGAAAACGTGGCATCAGTCTGGAATATTCCACAAAGACATACCGTAAGCATATCCCTGCATGCCAAAAGGCAATATTAAGAAGAGCTATCATTGCTTTCAGTGGGTACTAGAAACTGCATATCCCCGTTTCTGTACTGGCAAGGTAATTATCTTCAGTTGACCACTACACAAATGCATCTACACTGCATCTGGTACACCAGCTAGTCTCTTCTTCATGCTGTGTGAAACAACATAAAGGACAACAGGAGTCCCAAAGTGATAAGAGCACATGAAGCCAGGTCTTCTTTGCTTAGTGACGTAGGTAGTCCCTCTCTATTTCTATGAGTAAGGCTAGCAGAATTTGGCATATGAAAAGAAAGATGCGTAGCTTTGCTTGAGCTAATGTGAAAATGTTGTTTAATATTTTAGAGGCGTGCTATTTTTATATCTTATTGCAACGTTATTATTGTTTCAGGAGCCCTTGTTTGCTGCGCGAGTTGTTTATGATCTTCTGTTTTACTTCATCGTCATAATTATTGTTCTAAACCTCATCTTTGGAGTCATCATTGATACATTTGCTGATCTCAGGAGTGAAAAGCAGAAAAAAGAGGAAATACTAAAGACAACCTGTTTCATCTGTGGTAGGTGTTACCAAGCTATTGAGACATTTGATGGGAAAAGGAGTAAAATGAACTATTCCTCAATAAATAAAGCGTGAACCTAAGGGGTGGTTATCTTCTACAAGAAAAGTCTGTAAAAATGTCAGAGTTTGGTTCCAAATTTATTCCCTCTCAGTAGGAAAAAGATTTGGTTTAGGAGTCAAAAGCTAGCTTTGCTAAGAAGTGGCTTCACAGTCTCCACCCAGGATCTGAGGGAGAAGAGCCATGTCTCACACTCACATCATCACCACTAATGGAGATGGTTCAGCTGCTGACTTTATTTCACAAAGCGTGATGCAGATGAAAGTACAGCTTGCTATTTCACAGCACAGTGCATTCCAGAAGGGTAACAACGGCAAAATCCGCCTGTTTCAGAAGGTGATGTGAAACAGGGAACAAAAGAATTAAATGAAAATCACCCCCACAAAACCCATGGATAAACCCACTTATTTTGAGGTACACTCACAAAGAGGGGCAGACCTTCACTCCCCTGGGAGACTTTAGAAATATCTTCTTTTTTGTACTCTGGGTGTTGTTTCCATGGTTGTACTGACAGGGATGAATGTTGTGCAGAGCACAACGGCTTTAGTATCTGCGGAAGGTGCCACAAGAGATCCAGGGAGAAAAGCTGTAACACTGAGGGAAACATTTGTGAATCCTGCCCTTCCTCGCTGTGGTATTCTTCTTCAGAGATTTGACTCGTTACAGGAAAAAAAAAAAAAATTCTTATGACTACAGCTCTGTAAAGACTGTGTGACTACAAAGCTGCAGAGACTCACCCTCACTGCTAGGTTTAAGCGCACAAACAATCCCACCGCAGCTTAAGTGGGACTATTCACATGCTTGATGCTAAACGTGTGCATAAATCTTTGCAAGATCAGGACCTAAATTGCACGCTGTGTGCTTACCAGTATACATTTAGAAAGAATCAGAGCCAACACTTGTAAAGCATTTTATAGCCCCCAGCGTAGAAGGCACTGTAAAACTGTAACATATTTATTATATTGTTATTGTTATTAAGAGGAAATATCACAAAAGAGAATAAATGCTGCGCTGAAAGAATTCTGTCAGGAATGCCTTCTGGCCTGGTATTTCCTGCCTGGCAGTTACTGTATGTGGTTATAGCTTTTAAATTAAGATCCTTCACATTTATAATCCTTTAAATTCAGTTAGGTTCCTTTCGCTAACATATTTAACAGATTTGGGTATTTTTATGTGGAAGTTTATTTTTTTGCATTATGTTCATGCCTTTTTACAGGACTGGAGAGAGATAAATTTGATAACAAGACTGTTTCATTTGAGGAGCATATAAAGTCGGAACACAACATGTGGCATTATTTGTACTTTATAGTTCTTGTCAAAGTTAAGGATCCAACTGAATACACCGGCCCGGAGAGCTACGTGGCGCAAATGATTGTGGTAAGTCAATTTGGGCACGTGCTTTTTGCAACTGAGAGATGCTCCTTGCAGCTAGGGCAGAGAATATCTTTCTTTTTCCCTCTCTCTGAACAATAGGAGGCATCGATCTGTATTTTTAAAGATCTTTTCACGTGTCTTAGACAGTCTGCAACAAAGCCCAGTCTTAAACGTCATGAAAAAGATGAAGGCACAGGCCACAGTCTCCGGTTTGGCGTTCGTGCTCTCATGCTCTGTGGGTTCTGCTGCCTCATTAGCCAAACCAGGGGCAGAAGAGCATGCATCATAACATCTGCTGCTGCTCCGGCTTTGTCCAGTATCTCTGGGCTGCTGTCCAGAAAAATAACGTCTCCTGCTGAACAGTGAAACGCAGGGTCAGTGTTGAGGGCTAGTGCTTTTCTCCTATGACTGCTCTGAACAAGCTATTGAAAAGACCAAGAAGAGCTGCTGCAGGGATTTGAAGAGCTACAGAAACTGCCTCGTGAAGCAGTGAGAGTATGGCTTGGATTCAGAGAGAGAAATTTGATGACACTGGGGCAGAGAGATGTTCTATTACATTTAATTTCCAGCCTGCTACCAAAGAGAGTTTGTTCCGGTGAGAAAGAGGGATGGATTATCAAGGCTGCCTGGCTTGGGGCTTCATTTTTGAGTAATTCTTCCTACCTGCTGGGATAGTCTGGTGCAGTATTTTCTTCCCATGGACTTCCTGGCAGGTATTGCACTGCTCAGGGCCTGTGCCAGGGTCTGTGGTTGCAGAGCTGGCATATGTCTGAATCCCAGAGGAGGGTGTAACCAAATGCACATCAGGCTTTGCTGTTTATGCATTTCTGGAGCCACATTTCTCATTGAGAGTATCTGCTCTGTTATCTTTCATTGGGCGTTTGATTATACATAACTACCCAACCTCACTAGTGAGATGCTGGGCGCCCTTTTAGTCCTCTGTTTAGCCAAGGGGGAGATTCTTCTCCTTTAACTTCAGCTGTCTTCAAATCGGGCACCTGGTTTAAATCGATCCCAGCTCCCTGCCCTGTCAGTGCAGAAAGCTGGGTTATTTATCCTGCATTAAGACAGGTGTCTGGGATAGCTGAGGTGACTCACCCTTGCATTGCTTTTCTCACTCCATTGAGAGCCTAAATGATTAGTTTAGACAAGATGCCTAATGGGGAGCTGGCTAAAGTTAGAGGAGACGACTCCTACCCACTGTGCAGGCTTATGCAGAGCTTACCTTGAAGAACTCGCATTAGTGGAACAGCTCATGTTTAGACAGAAGTGCGTGCTTGAATGCTGTGATGAAATGGAGCTTTTGTAAGTGCTGTTACCACTACATGGGAAGGGAAGGTGGTGTGGCAGGTGATGGGAATTCAGTGCTCAGGTACAGAGGAACAGCCTACGTCCATGGAAATTTTGAACCGTCAATCTCATTGCCCAGCTCAGGGCAATGTTATACTGTTAGGCAATAATGGATCTACGCTTCTGCAGTATGATGGGCAAGACAGAAAAACTAAAACAAATGCTCATATCCTCCGTTCCATTACAAGAAATTATTCATAGTGGCAAGTTGTCCTCTTACACATGAAAATATTTTAGCTTATCTCAGAAATGTACTTTAATTCGTGGAATCAATAATGTCTCCAGACTCTAGGGCTTGTCTCATTTGTCTGTTCCTCCTCTACTACTCCTCCTCTCCCTGCAAGGTTTGTATGATTTTAAACTTTGCAAGTATGTATGTTAAGTATTAATGTTTAATTCCAAGGGATGCATTAATATTCATAGTAAGTGTATTCATCCTGTGGCAGCAGTGGTTTGACTTTTCTGATGTAATTCACTAATGTATTTTACGTTTGCATTAATGGTGAGAACTCCTGTTTGAATATCTAAAATATTAACAGAAAAGCACCAAAACGCATGTGACCTCAAGCACTGAACTCATTTCTCAAAGCCCCTGTTCCTCTGTGGCAGAATACTCGTGGTTTAAGTGGTTAGTAGTAATCCATATTTTGGGATTATTAAGCCCTCTGTAGGAAGGCTTGTTTTTTCCATGAGTATGTATAAAGTTTATGGTTGTTCTGGATGATGGGAGAGGTACGTACGAACGTAGAATTGTAAAGCTTACACGGAATGGAAGAGGGAATGGAGGAGTGGGGAAAAAGAAGAGTTTGAACAAACTACAAGTGTGTGATGTGGGATTAATAATTGTATATTTGTGTAGTCTAAATTCCCCACTACAAAATCTAGGGAAGGTGTGCTGCAGAAATACTAGTGCTGCGTAGCAGAAGCAATTGGAACTGCTTAAGTGAACTAAAAAGGACTCTTTCTCTTGAAGACAGAGAGATTACTATATACCACGTGGTACAAGGAATATTAAGAAATGAAAAAAATAATCTGACTATAAGAGTGGAGTATTCTGGAAGCGTGACATTCAGCTGGATACTGGGGGTGTATGAGAATGTGACAAATATTTATAAAAATAGGGTGGTTGGAAGAACAAGGCAGTCTCAGGACCTCTTTGAAGGGGACAAAGTGGAATGAGATTTTATACTTCAGGTGATACAGAAGATGGCTGAAAAAGCTCCATGAATCATACTCGGGGAAAAGCTCTCTTAGCTCTGCTAGTTTTTATTATGATTAGGTATGCCTTTATGGCTGCTTTTGTAGCTTTAATGGATCAAACTCAAATTCTTTGTTTTCACAGCCAGATTACTTAGAGAGAATTTCTACCCAAATCCAATCTTCAAGGCTTAGATCCATCCTTATATACATGTAGGTCAAAATTTTGGAGTATGCCATAGTAACTTCTTTAATAGAAAGGACGGTTTAGCTCCAGGTATCATGCTCACTACCCCTACAACTGTAGTTAGGAACCAATTATTATTTGTACTTGTCTACTACTGTCTTGCAAAGTATTGCAAAAAGTAATATTGGAGTGGTTATCAGTATTAACTAAGCACCAGGGAAAAAGTCTACAATTTCTGATAGTCTCTTTTCTTCATTGCCCAGACCCATCAGGACCCGAAAATATGACTGTCTATATTATGACTCTCAGTCGTTTTTGTGTATCATCTGTCCAGCAAACAGTGAAGCATCTGTTTTGAAAGCTTTCTGATAGCACAAATGGAAAAAAAAAAAAACCAAACAGGAATACAATGGTTTTCTTGTTTTGGAATATTATTTGAAAGGCTGGGTGCCAAAAGGGATGGGAATTATTTACGCGTCTAGCTTCACTTTCCCAGTTTTCCAGTTCAAGAGGGAGAAAGAAGCTTGTAGGTGATGTTGTACACACCCCTCCCTCAAAGGCAATATTTTTGTAGGTTTCCAAGTTCACTTGTATTTCTGTTGCAGAGGTGGTGTGTTTCAAGGCATTCCCATTATCTTCCATGTTTCTGGCCTCAAAAGACCTTGGGGCAGAGGACTTCTTTTGCTTTCTTCCTCTGGACATCGGCTGCAAACTCCTAATGTTCCCTGTGATTTTGATTTTCCCAGCAGTTCTGTATTTGCTTCAGTGTTTAGCATACTGCTCTGAGCAGTGACAGAAGTAATCAGTAGCTATCCAACTTTCATAAAGCAAGGTATTATTTTTTCTTTTTTTTTCTTTTTAGAAAAAAGGATCAAGCATAAAATGTTTGGTAAAACAACACACAGTTTATACACCTCTAGCTTTTCAGACAGTTACTTTATGGAGATATTGGTGGGAATAAAGCACTTCAGATCTTCCAGTGATGCCCATTCTTCTAGCACACTATCTTATATCAGTTATCAGGTGAAATATTAATGAATATTAAATCAGGGCGGTAGGTTTTATTATTTGTTTGTTACCCAGGCTTCTTTTATGAAGTCAGACAGGTATTATACAATATCCAAAAGGACAGAAACTTTGAAAAGCTGGCTACATGCCTTGCATTTGCATTGAGAACCTGCATGAATGATTCCCCTATTGAATTTTCATTCCTGCAGGAAAAAACTTCATATCTGACCCATTTGACCAGAAATACCATCCCTACCAAACCCAGAGAGATGCATATAAAGTGTATTACATCAATACAGCAATCTTTGAATGTTCCTTGTGTCCATTTGTCAGAGGAGACAGTTTAATGTGATAACTGGAACAGTGAAGGTTAACATCAATTTGTACACGCAGATTTCACCTAAGCTTAGGTAGCTGTAAATAGATAAATGGAGGCAAAAATTGTAGATGATTAGTTACTGATTTTTTTGCAGCAAAACAGGGAGATATGAATTAGCCTATGATTTGTGCCTCCATTCATTTGCAAAAATAAAAGGCTATTGGCATAGTAATTAAATTAATTATTTTGCCCATTGGAAGAATGAAAGACTTTAGCAAACGAAGCCCTAAAAGTTTTGTTCTCGCGTGCCCTGTCCACAGTTCTTAGCAAGTTTCATAATGGATTTTATCAGCATTAGTGCTACCTGTCATAACTACATAATTACAGCACCTAATTATATTATTACTTATTTACTCTAATTATGTAATTGGATGTAATTGGTGCAATTACATAACTCCTCAATCAGATGAAAACTGCTCTAAAACCAGCCTATGTTTGTAAGAGTAAAGGATACTGCCATGCGTTAAACCGTCTCCCTAAAACAAGGTAGTCTGTGGTGGTAATTTAAAGGTTCTGTTCTCCTGCCATTGCAGTCATTGGGACCATGGGCCTTTTATACTGTGATAGCATCTTAAAAGTATTCCTTTATATCTTGTTTCATCTGTAAATGTATCCCTCCTGAAAGGCAAATTCCTAATCTTAAGTCTCTTCAGGCTACTCAGGATCCCAACACTTCCACTGAAATCAAAAGCAAAATTCCCATCAACATCCCTTAAAAAAGGATGAAGTAGAAGAGACAGGTTGAGCAACACCAGCCTGAAATTCTGAACAGTGATTTTCTTGTTCAGTACTTTTAAAAGCGTTTTTGTGTCACAGCAATGACCTGTCATTGGTAATGTGACAAAACATTTTAACTACTTCACTTTAAATATTTTTAAGGTGTCAGCTTTTTTGCATTATTTTTTGTTTTAAATTATTAAATAAAAGAAGTATTTACCAAATATTATGGCCATTTCCATGCCATGAGGAAAAATGCATTCCCCATTTTGAAAGATTCTAGTTGTTTTGTTAGGTTTTTTTAAATACTGAAGTTTGAAGTGTGATCTGAATTTAGTGCTCCCTCGAGCTGGTGCCGTTGTGTCTCTTCTTCCTACCTCCAGCCTCATGTTTTTGCCTTTTTCTATTAGATACCCAGAAGTTGGTATGAAATTCAAAAGCAGCACTGGGAATAATGCCAAGTGAGCCATTGAGAAGTCTCACAATAGTTGTCATTCTGCCCATGCTGTGTGCTGGGCAGCGCAAGCCCTTTTCCCTCAGCATCCTTCTTTCTCCTGCCTCGCTGCTCTGTGTTTTGCCGTGCTCCCACCTCGGGAGCGGAGGTGTGATGTGAGCCGTGGCAGCACGTAGCTGCTCCCCAGGTTCAGGTCTCAGCAGTGATGCTGCGAGGTCTCAGCCAGAGTCGCTTCACGGGGCTGTGACCCCCTCCAGCATAGCAGCAGGGACAGGGGACAAGCTCCCTACTGGAGCCAGAGTTGCTTGCGTATGGTCCCTGGCACACCTGTGTGTGGCCTGCAAAGGGATTTTTTTCATTTTAGCCAACTTCAGCAGAAGTAGCTGACTGTCAAAACAGCAGACGTGCGAGCCAAGCGGAGCCTGCGGAGCCCGACAGCTGTGGGTCGAGAGCCTGGCTGCCCGTCCTTTCACACCGTGGGGCAGTGAGAGGTTGTTCCAGGGTTGGTTAGTGAACGTAAAGTCATTTTACTGATGGCAAATCCTGATGCGCACCCCCAGCCTGATGTCCAGCGTATTCAGTGGCCATCCCCGAGCAAACCGCATGGAGGTTCTAGCGGAGGCAGATCCAAAGGAAATACAGACAGGCGAGGTGAAGGCAGTGAAAAAGTGCCATACGGAAAAGGGGAAGAGCATGCTGACAGCAGGCAGACGAGGAGGAGCGGGGTTTTTGGAACAAGCTGTTCTTTACTGCTGCCGATTTTTGTTGAAGAATGTAATAAAATAATATGTACTAAGAGGGTTGTTGACCCAAGCTCTTAAAATATAACTCCTTTGGAGAAGAAAAAAAGTTCTGACATCCAGGATTTTCCTATTCTGTTATCTGTCTTCTTTTTGAATGTTGGAGGCAAAAGTTTTCCCTGCTAATTTTTATCTCTAGTCTATAGATACTCTTGTTACCTCCAAGGATCGCTAAACACCGTACAGGTAGCGAGAATGACCTAAACCAGAGAAATATCAATCCAAGATAATATGAATGGTGCAGAAGGGACACTTGGGTTGTCAGGAGGACACTCCGGCTGTTTTTCACATGCACTCTGGTGATTCATCCTAGACAATTTAAGAAGTTTCCTCCCTCAGCTGTCCACCATACCCTTCTGTTGCAATTAACCACAACAATAGCAGAGGGGGGAGGACAAGCGATGTGTTTGTTCGCTCCTGAGCTTCTGCAGTTTGCAGCCCAGAGTACTAATGTGAAAATTGATGGCCATTGAAGTCACGCCAGTCTGAACTGGTTGAGGAGAGGACACAGTACCGATTCTGCTGCCTCTTCATAGGTAGGATAATATCAGCAGGGAGAAAGGGCACACAGCTGATAGGGGTGACCCGTTCAGCTGCTACAGCTAAATCTGCCAGGGACGGTGAGCTGTGGTTCTTAAACTGGCTCACTATAAATAAACTGTATTTTTAAGGCTTCTTCATTATCATAAAATCTAGTTCAACGTGAAGTTTCTGATCTGGCAACTCACAGACTTGAAAATGCTTACAGGACTTGTGCACACAAATGCTCTGCTGGAGTGGGGCATGGAGTTTATAACTTTTGGGAAACTAATAATGCTCCCATTGTTAGGACTGATTTATTTTACTTTTTAAAGTTGGCCTTCCTCCAAAAACTAGCAGATGTTATCAAAGCAAAACTTGGAAGGATGAGATGTATGTACATATCATTAAGCTATGCAACTTTTTCTTAATTACTTTTAAAAGGCTGATATGATGCATGTCACATTATGAGTAATTACTTACCATGGCAGCAATACCAAAAGCACAAAAGGCGGCTGCTAAATAAGACCTGGTGTCTCTCTGACAGGCTAATTTCCTAGGAAATACAACATCGAGTTTGTCTGCAGTTGGGTTTTCATAAAATAAGCAATTAAAGAAATATGCCTAAATAGATTATTTACTGCTTCCATTTTTCTGTGCTCAAAATAGAAGAGTGCGCGAGCACACAGCTCTCTGTGTCCTTCCACATAGACACAGGCTCTGTGGGGAGTTCAGGGCTTTGAATTAGGTGCACCAGGTCCCGGAGAAAGTCCTTTTTCTGCATCAAGGCCTGTCTCAAATTCACAGATGATATCAGAACTATGGAGTGGTGATACAGAGTCACTAAACTAGAGCTGGAATTGTGCTTCTCACAGGTTCAACCACTGCTTTTGCCCCTCTCACCTCATATACACAAGCGTTACCCAGTTTTACATTTACAGAATATATTGAGGCGTTGTCGGTTTTCCTTCTGCAAAGTATTGAATTATTTTTCTATTGCTGCTTTTCCTGTTGTTCAAAAATAACGTTCATTTCTGTAGGTAGTCCATTGCTATTTTTACTTCTCTGTACAATTTTGCCGCTACATTATTGTCTTATAGAAGTGCTGAACACCTCCCTCTCCACTTCATAAAATAAGCAATTACAGTAACGTGCCTAATTAGCTGATTTCCTGCTCATTTGTGTGTTGCTCAAACCATGAAAAGTTAGCATCACGTGAGAACTTTGCATCTTTGCACAAAGCTCCTATTCTACAGAGAGCTGAGCATCTTCTTTTCTACTTCAAGGGCTCTGCATCTTCCAGAAATGGGCTCTTTAGTCCACCATAAATGGTTGGCCTGCTTGGCTAGGTGATGTGTGAGGTATAGGTAAATAAAGGGACAGGTGGGCTTCATTTGGTACTTCCATTGTAAAAGCTTGAGGTTTTAGTGGCTTTCAGTTTATATACATTCTTTCCAGACAGGCAAAATTAATGATCCTGTTGCTGCTTGAACGGGAAACCGCGGATCTGATCCTGCCTCCTTAGAAATGATGCCATTAGCTGGAGCGGGAGAAAAATTGACATCAACGGCAGGTGCTGCAGCACCGGCAGATTTGCAATGTGTAGTGAGGGTATGGTGATAACCTTCATCCCCATAGCTGACTCGGTGAGGTAACGGCCATGCCACCGTGCGGTGCCCTTGTCCCTGCTGCCTCCGTGCTCAGCCTCTCACGTTCTTGTTAACTCCTAAAGGGACAGGTCCCAGCCCCAAGACAACCCTGTCTTTTTTCGTCTTTCCTTTGAAATAATTTCTGAATACAAAGCTATAATGTAATTGCAAGTTAGAGAGTGGAGCCTAAAACTCCCCAAAAGTATATGAATAGAGATTTGGGGGGTTTCCCCCCTTGAGGTCTGGAATCAGTGGTTTGATACTACCCAGCACTAGTCTTTTTGGACCCTGTGGTACTGTGGCTCAGCTGTAAGCTTAGCTTGATTTCCTCTGCATTTGAAAGATTTGGCCACCTGTCTGTTGAGCAGTATTTAGGCCTCGAAGACTGATTTTGCTGTAAAGATGGGTTCTGCCTTGATAATACAGTGTAGTCACAGCCTCCTTGTCCTCCTTCCAACTTCAATTCATTCAATTTGCAAATTAAAATAAATGAGCCGAGTTGGGTTCCTGTTTGTTTGTTTGCTGCTGGCCTTAAAAACTCAAGGAGGGGTCTGGGCATGAAGCTGTGTTCCTTGAAACTTGCACATCCCCACGAACACGGAGTGGAGGTGTTCCAGCTGGAGCGCCCTCAAGCCGAGCAGTGCTGCTGGCAGGACACGGGCTGCGGTTCCCTGCTGGAATCCACTCCCGCCTTGACCTGCCAGAGACTAGAGCTGTTAACTTTCCAGGCAGCTTGCAAAAGCCATCTTTTATCCCTTTGTTAAAGAAGCATGTGGCCTGAGATGGATCTGTGTGTGGGCAGACCTTTATTCTGTGATTTCAAATGATGGAAAGGCTCTCCAAGGCGCTGGATAGGCACCTACTGTTGCGCTTAAAATGCTGGCAGTAACAGAGCCTCGATTCTCCTGGGACTGGCTGTGTATGGCTTTGCCTAATGAAAACTGGACCTCGGCTGGGGTCACAGATAGTGATAAGAAGTTCAGCCCCAGAGGAGCAATGTGATGAGCAGATCCCAAAGCGTGTAAACTGAATTCATTTGATTTTGCAGTGTGGGAGAAGCAACAAACAGAACACTTGAATGCTGCTTGAGAATATTATTGCAACATTTGAAAACAATTATTGTGCTTTGTATTACAGTGGTACTAAGCTTCTGGCTTCTTGAATGGGAGAGAGACTCCAAAATTGTCCACAGCCCAGGCAGATAACTGCAGATGCTGAGGAAAGGAAGGACTACGGGTTAGCCCAAAGACATAAGGGCAATTAGTAAAAGAACAGGGAGATGAGTGTGAGGTTGTTCCTTACCAGGAGCAGCATTTAAAAGTAAATAAGCGTAACTTTGGTTGGGCACAAAACATAGCAGTGAGATTCTGCAAGAAGTAAAACAGGGAAAGGCTACAAAAATTGTAGTTCTGGTTCTGAGTTCTTCTGGCTCAGACATAGCGAGATTGGGGGGAGTTGGGTGTAACATTAGTGTGAGCTTGTTTCACAAGGTGTTACAGATAGGATGAAGTTACTTGTTTTCTATATCTGTCATGGGAAGAAAAATCCACCGACCCATATTACTCTACACAGATAAGTTTCTGAATTTGTATAACTTTGGTCTCATTGTGCTATTTATCTTTTGGGATCAGCTTTATGAGATTTGTGTCAGGTTTTTCTATTCGGTTGCAAGGCTAGTTTGCGGAATCTTCTCTCTTTTTAGCGTGGTGGATGTGTGTATGATAAAAAGCTAAGATTGCATCATCTTTAATAAAAGAGAAGATATATAGCCTAAAGAAATCAGATTAGTTGTAGAGAAAGAAATCAATCAGGTTAGCAAATTGTATCTGTGGGACAAAGTGCAAAATGTTTGTTTCATACAGTATTTATTGAACAAATTTGTTGAGAAGATGGTTAAAAATGCTCTACAGGAAAAAAAAATGGGAACCATTTTGTTCAATTTAAATGACATTGATGTATTTTTTACATCATGAAATCTTGCAATATTACCAACAACAATCCCTGATAAACTACTTTACACAATTGCCTCACAGGGCATTTTGAGATAAAAGTATATATCGGAGATTGTAAATTGGCTGCATCCAATTTATTTATAATGGAACCCACTACAGCCATCCTACGAAATTCAATAGATCAGGAATCACATTACACTTCTGTGAGTTTGGGGTAGTAGGAGCTTTAAAGAGTCTCCAAAACAAACCGGCAACTTTAAATCATATTTAATGAACCCTGTGTATTTTATACACATGTGATTAAAATGTTTTGTCTCTGTTTTTCATTTTGCTGGGTGCTGCTGAAGGAAAATTCTAAGTCCGGCTTTGTGAAACCGATCATCTGCTTGTTCTCAAGAGAAAATGCATTTTAATTGAACAGAGCAAACCATATTTAAATGCTGGGCTGAAAAAAACAAAGAAAAAGAGAAAGCAGATCTGTACAGAGTATCCATTTCAGTATTTTCCTTGCAATGCAAGCAAGACGACTAAATCAAAATGTAGCACAGGCAGATAAAGGTTCACAAAGTACCATAGTGGTTTTTTCTTTTATTGATCTATGCTTGCAGCCCCTGAAAACAGCGCACAGTAGACATGAACCTGAACGAATAGACGTTTCACCTTGAGGGCATGGTTTTGCTGGTTTCCGCCTGTTTCCCAACGGGAATAAAAGCGCTCTGTGCCTCCCAGTAGGCAGGTGGCACCTTGTGGGATCTGCCTCTCATCCAGACGCAGCCAGAGCTGCCAAGGGGCCTCTCCTCGGCCATCGTGTCTGCGCAGGTGAGGAGTTGCGCTCCCTGTGCAGAGGAATGCGCAAAACCCTTGGGCAAGCATTTGAACAGAGCAAGCGATTTGAGAGCAGGTTGGTAGCGTTCCGGCCCATAAGAGTGAAAGGTGGCCATTGCTTGGTGGTGTTTTCTCAAGAGACGCTTCAAAGAGAAACCTAGATCTTTTTCTTCTCCTCTGACTGATACTCGAGTATGTGCATTTATGCACGTGTATGGTACATGCGTGACCACATCGTTGCTTAAAAAAAACAGTTCTGTATAGCCCATTGGTTATAGGTAATAATTCTTACTAATTTTAAAAGAAAATGTTGTTCTTTAAATTGTCCTTTTGTACCACACCATGTACAAAATACATCAGAGTCAAAATGGGCCCAAAGCGGGAACAGTCAGATCAGGATTCAAAATGCCTTGACTCTGGCAGTATCCTAAACCAGAACAATCATGCTGCAATCAGCGAAGCTCTGCCTGTGTAAAGCTGAGAACAAGGTCAAGTCCTGAGCCTCTGAAAAACGAGTCTCCAGCTGAGTCTTTGTATTTCCCAAAGATTCAGTTACACCAAATTGAAGCTAATGCTAGGAAATGGACAGTACTTGCAAAATACAAGGTGACAGGACCACAGAATTAAGGCTAAATGTGAAAAAAAAAATAAAAAATTCAACAACTATGTGCCTGAATCCTGTCCCACAAAAGATACGAGGAAGAGGTCATGGTTTGTAGTTTAACCATGGAGTTAGACCCTGATCCACTGGATCAAACCGGCACTTACATTGACAAAAATGGGTCAAAATTTGTGATCTCCTTACCAGCTGAATGGTAAGTATGTCTCTAATAAGCAGACAACATCTCTGTCCCCAGCAGTGGCACGATACTGTAGGGTATGTTTACATTGCAGTGGAATTAGTGCCGTTGGCTTTTGTCTGGAGTTCAGTATCTGGAGTGTGCCTGCTAGAATGTTTTGCAAAAGAAAATCAATATTAAAAGAAGAACAAGGGAAGGGGGGCTTCAGGGTGCTAGTGCAAGCGGTTTGATAGGAATGGCAAGGGGCTGGAGAAGCATCGTAATTCTGTTCACTTTAAATGCAGTCAGCGGGAAGCAGAAATATCGTTACGATTCAGCTAGGCATGAGCCAGTCTAGCAAACGAATGGTGAATTTGCTGAAATGATGTCGGGGGCAGCAAGGGAAGGAGAGGCAGGAAGAAGTTAGAGCTGCGGGCATTTGAGGCGGGGGAGCTGCATGAGCAGCTCAGCCTCTCTCGTGTGACAGGGGTGCCCTACCCAGTGTGGCACTAAGAGATGCCACTCGTCACTGGGGGAGCCGAGCCTGCGGGATTCAATAGCAGCACCACAATGAGCTGCGAAGGAGGAGAAGGAGAACTGCCAGGTGCCTCTGCGCAGAGGCTGCCATTGCATTACGCTGTGCTTCCCCCACCGAGACAGCTGGAACTAAAGCAGAGCCTCCCATGCTGCCATTAAAAGGTTCTTTTTTTTTAAGGACATGTGCACTTAATGTCAGAATATTGAAACCATACCCACGTGAATAAAGTTAGTAAGCCAGTGATTCATTGCTGTTTCAAATCTCTATCTAGCCACAGTAAATTTCTGCTCAGTAGTGACAGTCTGTGTCCACATGCAGGCTATGATTTACAGTTCTGCGTTTTGTATCAACAACATCTGTTTAACAAAAGAAAAAAAAAATAAGCCAAGAACATTTATTTTCTAATCTCTGTACCAGATGTTGTTTCTTTATGCACAAGATCCAGGGATTATATCAGAAATAATTTCATTATTTTAAATGAATAATCTGAAGTGTTTTTCCTAAAGCATGTCCCGTAACCACTAACAACATGAAAACATAGGAATGTGGAAAAATAAACTTGTGTTTTGCACAAATCTGTAATTATATCTATTTTAAGGGCACAAATATTAAGCACCAAATCCTAGCTTCGGATGGTAGTGTTGGGATTCTTGAAGATTTGCAGAGGAGGATATCAATTCTCAGGGTTATGATAGAGATAAGGTGGCAGAGAGCAATTGAAACAGCAGAAGAAATCAACAGTTGAGAAATGAACGTGCGCAGCAGGGAAGGGAAGACACGAGAAGCAAACGTGGCTTCAAGGAGAGTAGTGCTCTCCTTGTAGGAGAGAGTGGGATACAAGCATAGGCCCTCCAAGCACACAAAAGTTGTGCCATGTAACTCCTGCAAGTCCCCGGCCGGCTGCGGTCCTTTCACACCTGCGGGTCCCCTGGGCTGCCAGCTGGAGGGGTGGTTGGAAGGTGCAGTCTCAGTGCGATGGTGACAAAGCTGCTTAGTTCGGTTTCTGCTTTCCACCTTCTGGCGTAAAGTTGCTCCAGGTTGAAGCAGAATCGCTTCCCCTGATATGCTGTCTGCGCTCTTGCTGATGCAGGCCAGGTCATGGTTGGCCTTTTTTCGCCGTAAGGGCACAGCTGACTCATGTGCTTGTAGCATTTGCATATGGTTTTGCCCACAACAATAGTGCGAGATCACATTCAAACTTACGGTCTCGACTGTAAAAGATTATTTTCATGATCGTTTCCATTGCTTGGAGGTAAATGCCAAGTCCTTTAGGTGTGTTTGATAAGCAGAAATTTTGAGGTGTTTGTTCTTGGAAAAGCAGGGTTCTTTACAGAGTTTCACGCTGAGTGTCGAAACTGCCACATACAGCATCAGAGACACGTCTTTGCAATTTGAGGTTTATTATCATTCCTCACCATAATTTTTGCAGGCATATCACAAGTGGGACTGCTGATACTGAAACTCTGAGACATTTATAACTGACTGGCCTGGATATCAGTCTTGAAGAACTCACAATTATTCAGTATTACTGTGATAGATTCTGTTGCAGCCCTCAAAAACATTCAGCCAAGTTAAAATGAAAATAACTGCATCAGTAACACTGCTAAAGCAGACGGTGGGTCTTTGTTATGGTTCCAACCTTCTTTCAGGGGGAAAAAGATTTCTATATTTTTCCATGAGCTCTGGAAGCTGTAGCACGTATCAATCCACTGTACACCCAGCCAGACCCATGAGTTTTCTTGTTGCGTAAAGATTTATCTGTAATTGCCACAGTTTATTTTTATTTTCCTTGAATTACTGTTGTGGATGCATATAGATGCATAACAATTCCTAATTTCCCTCCCTATATTCTTGTACAGCACAGATTGCTTATCAAATACAGTCTTAACATTAAAGTGTCAAACAGGATTTGCAGAAAGCTATTTGGGTTTGTAGGTTGGGATGAACGTTTATCAAATTGTGGATTAGCTGAATCATGCACTGAACCAAATTATTATTGTCTGTGATTAAATCACAAAGTGGTTATTACCCTGTGTCATCTAAAGCGCAAGATAGTTTAAATCTTAAAAATCCCTTTTTAAGGTGGCTATAGGAGCTACCTAACTACAGACTTTTAGGACCAGACTCTGTCCCTAGGCAGAAAATTAATAGCTTTCAAAAGGTCGTTTGGACTGATCACTCTCTGTTTATGTGGGCAACAGATCTGGGAAGGGAATGGATGGACTTATTTACGTTTCAGACATACAGTATAATTTCTCAGTAAATAGATCTCTTTGTACCCGGCGCTAAAGTTTTTATTCAAGGTGCTGGCTCAAAAAAGGGGCATGAACGGCCTGTTCGTTCTTGTGCCTGGAAGGACACGAGCTGCTTGCCGAAGAGCAGCAATGCCGACGGTTTGTTTGCCTCCATGCTGAGGCACGGGTCCTAGGGTGCAACTGAGTCGCAGAGGGTGAAGCCATGCAATGCATCCCTGCAGTGCCGCTCCTCAGGCCTGGAGGCCACAGGGCGACCGGCGGTGGCTCCTCTCAACACCAGTGCGGCAAGGTTTTACTACCGCCATGGGCACTTGAGAGGCTACAGTCTCTCTAAAGCTGTAGGAGGCTTTTGCCAGGTTGCCACAGCGGTTGCTCTTCATTGCATGCCAACAAATGCCCAGAGAAGTTGCAGATTCTCCATCCCTGGAATTGTTCAAGGCCAGGTTGGATGGGGCTTTGAGCAACCTGGTCTAGTGGGAAGTGTCCCTGCCCATGGCAGGGGGGTTGGAACTCGATGATCTTTAAGGTCCTTTCCAACTCTAACCATTCTATGATTCTATGAATGTGTGTTGCAGGGTGGGATACCACGAACCACCCAGCACAGCACACTGAGGCAGCAAACCTTCATGGCAATGTCCGTGCTCCTCCTCTGCACCCTTCAGCGACTGTCTAGCTGAGGAGCTCAGAGGGCTTTAAGCATACTTGTTTTCCCAGCCTCATTATTAGGTAACAAATAACCCTCCTGATGGCCATCTCACTCGCCTCACTGAGTCACCAAGGAGCGAACGGTCTGTGCCACATGGGGGAACAGTGGGCTGGGGGTGCAGAGGCCCTTCTCCTCTGCTGGCACATGCAGCTGGGGAGGTCACAACCCAGGAGGAGTCATAAGCAGTCATCGCCACTTTTCTTTTTGAATAGGTAGGAGGGAAGTCCTGAAACGGCTTGTTTTCATGTTGCAACAAGGGGTCATGGGGTAGAAAGGGCTAAGAGTCACTGCATTAGAGTCTGCTGGAGAAATGAAAGTCTGCTACAGCTGACGGTGGCGTGGCCCTCTGAGCCCATGGCGGTGGCACCAGCAGAAAGCAGGCATTAGGCTGCCTTCACTCCTCTACTTTATCCCCCTTGTCCTAGTCTTTGACCTATTTTCTCTCATTGTTATCTAGTAATCTGTTTTTTAAAGGCTCAGCCCAGTCTTTCCTGCTGGTTGCAGCTGATCCATCTTGCGGCTAGCCTGTGAAACCAGCACCTCCTAAAGAAACGTCCCTCTGCCAATTACTCCGGAGGCATGGATTCAGCTCAGCGTGAGAGCTTGATTGAAGCCAGTTGGCTGTGCCAACAGGACGGGGATGGCTCGAGAGAGACTTTGTACAAAGTATAGAAACTCTAAACAAATTTCTTCAGTCTTTTCTCCGTCCATGCTCAACCGGAGCTAGCAAAGTCAGAAAAATGGCAATGTTTTACTGAAGGGAGGACTTAGCCCGTAGCTCTGCCCTCCCCCTGAAAGCCCACAGAAGGGAAAGAGAAAGTCGCATGGAAAACTCCAGGAGGCAAATACAGACTTTTGCTTTGAACATGCCTCTCCGAGAAGAAGGTTTTGAGGTTTCTCAGAAAACACAAGTAGCAAATCCTCTAAGCCCTGTGATTTCTCAGGCATGTGCCCTCGCCATCGGCACCTCACAGCTACGTGTCCCCAGAGTACCTTGCAGAGAGAGGTGTTCGCCCCGGGTGAGCTGTGATTCCCGCTGGAGCTCTGCCAGCCGAGGGGGGAGGACGGAGGGAGTGAGCATGCTGGATCGCCACACGAAATGTCTGCTCTGCTCGTGTGCAGTCTCTTTGGCCGGCAGCCTTTTGGCTAGCCCCACCTGCCTTTTTTCCCTTTTTTTTTTTTCCTCTTCCCCCCCCAGCTGAACTGACAGAGAGGAGGCTGCGGCTCCTTTCTGTCCCTGCAGCCTTCCTGTCTGGCTGACTCTCTGCCCTGGACACAGATGTATACTTAAATATGAATTCTGCAAGGCACACATTATGCTTGCGGAGGGAGTGTGGAGCAAGAGGATGCTGTGATCCGTAGGTGGGCTGCTGCGGTTTGGGCTGCAAATAGCTGCTATCCTGTGCAAGAATGAAATAACAGTAACAATATACTGCGTTCAGCCCCGGTTGTTTAGAAAGAAGATTTCAGTACATTTCAACAATTAATTCTGTGTCCGGGCAGCTTCTTCGTTTTAAAGCGTCCCATCCACATACCTCAAGCTCTATGAGCTCATTTATGCCGGAGTTATGTCACCTCATGCTAACCTGTGGGCTGTTGATTGAGTCCTGTGACAGCGGTTTGCAGAGGTTTGCCCTGCTCCCTGCCAGCAGCCTACCTCCCTCGTCCAAATCGCCGCTTGGTTCCCGACAGGGTTCAAAATGTCTGAGTGAATGCTATCCTGGGCAAAATGGTTGCATTTCTAAGAGTAATAGATAAGATGGGACAGATAATACCCTGCAAAATCCCATCCCCGCACCAGTCAAACAAAGCGAAGCAGCAGCGCACCTGCAGCGTAGAGGAGGCACGTCACAGCTTTAACATGTGCTTGTTGGTCAAGGTGAACCCTGGACCGAGCCCATAAACATTTAAGTCCCAGAACAAATGTTTGGGGTTGTACAAACATGTTAACTACCTCCAGTTAATTGACAAGCAGTTACCTTGAAGTAAAAATAGCTTTCCCATAGCTGAGCAGTCACAGAGTGCCTGTCCCCCCGTGAACGCTTACAGATCACTAAAATTTTCAGCAGAGGAGCCTTGCCCTATTTGCCTTCTGGATCCTGGCAGGTTTGTGATCAAAAGTTTTTTGTCCCTAGCAGCAATTGCTGTTTGTTTGTGGTATAGGCTCAGCAAACAGGGCTGTGTGCCAGAGCTAATTTTCATGCTGCCCTTTAATAAAGTTCTGCAGTTCATAATGCAGTGAAAGAAGTAAGATAATACTGACCAGGAAAAACATGCTGTTCAGCAAGGGAATGTACCGACTGCATGCACTATAGTGGAAGTGTCAGTGAAAGCTAGGGAAGTATTTTAAGTTAAAGACAGGTTGGCAGGCTAGAATGTGTTTCCTGCTGACCTACAGAATTTTGAATCTTTCTGACACTTTGCATGACAAAGACACGCAGCTGGACTGGATTTCATGAGATGTATATGCAGTTGAGAACGAAGAAGCAAAGTCCTGCCTGCCCCCAACACAGCACTTGGGACTGGCAAGTGAGAGCCCTGTGGTCGGCTGTTTGACCTGGTGCCTCTCTGCTGCCAGGAAAAGCTACAGAAGTCAGTAGCGTCTTTTCATGAGCTCTCAGAACCATGTAAACCCATCAGTTTCTCTTTGAACTTGGATCAAGTCCTCGCTTGATCTCCGCAACATTTTGGCAAAAAATGCCCAGATCTTCTCGGTCCGTAGCTAAACCACAACTGGCTTGCTTTCTTGGGAGAGATTATCACAGCATTGCTGGGAAGGCAAAGCTAGGCACATGCCAATGAGCGGAGTCTGTCATTGAGCTCCTGTGACTCTGGGGCTTGTGGTGGCCAAGATGAGCTGGCATGTGGTTCAGAGTGGTTCTACCTGAAGAGCTACCATCAGCACCACAGCATCGTGTGGCAGCCAGGTGAGGTGCTGTGTGCTCTGTCCGTCTTCACCTGCTCCTGGTCTTCCCTCTTCCCAGGAAGTATAATGTGCTGAGGAGGAGGGAGCCTCAGGAGATGCAGGCCCACTGAGCCAGAATGTCCGGCATCCACACGGATTTGTGTGATGTTCCTCTGGATGCTGCAGTGCTGTGGAGGGTCAGTCCACAAAAACCTTTCCAAGGCAGTCGGCGGTCTCTGCCTTGTGTCCTGGAGGAGCGAGGGAGTGGCAGATGGAAAACAAAACTAGCAAAGTGCATTTCACAATCCTGGCAGCAGTACTCGGCAAACATGAGAACCGCAATGATGGAGTCTCAGATTGCTCTCCCTGTGCAGCTTGGCTTTAGCAGCTTTGGCGTTATGGTGAGCCTTGCCAAAATGGGCTCCTGGCCCCTCAGCTGGCTCCTATGGCCATGTGGCCTTGCATTTGGTATCTTCAGGTGCTTCAAGCAAGGGAAGCTGTAGTGGGTGCAGGTACCAGAGCTTTCCAGGAAACACTCAGATACAAGCGCAGCTCTGTTCGCTGTAGCTCCTCTGAATTAACTTTCTGTGCCTGTAGTGGCAGACAAATTTGCTGGCAAACGTTTTGCAAAAAAAAAAAAAAGGCATTGATCCAGAAAGGCACTGTGCACAAACTAAGCTTAGTATAAATGAGTACACCTGTGCTTAACGCTAGGCACGTGATGAATGCTCTGCTAGATCCTAGCCAAAATAAATTTAAAATGAATATCAGACCATACTCGTGGAAAATGAATACTGGTCTTGTAAGCAGAAACGCGTGCAGCAGAAATAGGAGTCTACCGCTCCGTGTGTCTCCGCTGGGGATATCCAGCAGGGAGGGTCACGTGCGCTCCTTTCGAGCTCACCAGCGGAGCTGGTGAAAACAGGTTTTGATTTGAATGAGTTATGACCCATTGAAAATGGCATCATGCGTAACCACAGTAAATTGTCATAATGAGATCACGAGGCTTAAAAAGTGGGCAGCGAGGAAAAAGGCCTCATTCCACCAGGGCACACGGCTGACTGAGCCCTGGCTGCAAAATGCAACGGAGGGGCACGGTCTTATTCCCTGAACATCTTGTTGGTTTAGCGACAGGACCAGAGGTTGCACAGCCAGACAAAAACTCATTAGAAGTTTTGAGTTAAAAAGAAAAAAAAAAACCAAGCCCAAATTCTTATAGCTTTGCATTTAGTCTTATCCGGGGTAACAGAGGGGACTGGGCTAACGCAAATAGTGGAAAAACATGAATACCGTAAGTGCTTCCGTGCTTACCGAGGGTTAGCTTGGTTGTTTTTGAACTATATTACTGTAAGAGGAGAGGGTTTGGTGAGCAGGGCAGAGCACTACATAGCTGAAAGCAACTCTCTCTGGAAGCACGATAAAGCTGTGTTCACTTGGCACGTCCCCGGGCTCACGGCTCTGCCAGGCCAGCCCGTGTGGACCCTGCTCAGGTACGGCTGCCCAGCTGTAAATACTGCAGAATCATCACTGGCTTTTCTATTTTTGTGGTGAGGCGAAGTCTGAGACTACATTAAGTTCAATGCACTTACTTAAAACTGTACCAAATACCAAGCCCGGACAACGTAAGTAGCACAGCTCTTGCCTGCCAGGAGTCTTGTAGGTGGACTTCTGGAAAAAACTCCTTTACTTTCCTCCTTTTCTTTTCAATATAGTGCTATTTCTGCGGGGCCATTCACAGTGCAGGACACTGGAAGAAACACACTTCAGCTCATTCTCTTTCTCTTCTAAAGATATCAAGTGCACGTGTCCATAGGGGCCCGTTGCAAAACACCGTGCATATGATCTGACCACATCCTCCCCAAGGTGGAGGGCAGAGGTGCATTGCTGTAACGCATCGCCAGCTACAGGACCTGTTTCCTTTGTCTCGTGCCTTCAGGCAAACCGGGTTGCTTGCCACATGGTTGCCACTCCTCCTGGGCTCGCACCCATCAGTCTCCTGTGTCTGTTACGCTTTGCACACAAATATCTGTGCCCCCGAGCCATGAAGAAAATTCAGGCTCTTGCTGATACACGGCACCTTCCTGACTCATAGCATCTATTTACAGTATTTTTATTATGACTAGATTCATAGTCCACCCAATTATAGCTAGATTCATAGTCCACCCAATTCAGTGCTATTCCATGTAGCGCTTGATCCCTAGCAGGTTCGCCCTTGGCCATGGGGTTGTGCTTGCGTTTACCTAAGGTATACAATCTGAACAGCACAATGAAGCCTAAGCTGCTCCCAGGACCCCAAATCTTCTGTTGTGGGCAGCTGAATCCAAGGTCCTTCTGCTCTTGCAGTAGGCACACTCCAGGCCAGTCTGGAGAGCACTCTGGCTTGTCTTGTTTTCCTGATGTTGGGTCGCTGACATTGCTGCAAGGACAGCTGAAATAGATGGAGGCCAGCCAAGCTGAAGAGACAGTGGGGAAATGTGTCCCTGCATACACTTAAGAGCAAAGCACGGGGAGCACTTGGGCTTTCCTGGTGCTAGTGTACTCGAGAATTCTCCCCAGAGCTGACCCAGCGGGCGTTTCTGCATGCCAGAGCCATGGATGAATGTGCCAGTGCTGCCCACGCTGCAATACAGGTGCAGCTGTGGGGAAACCAAGATTTTCCAGTTGGTGCCTGCCTTGTAGCTAAGGAGAACCAAGAATAAAAATGCTTGTGTAAAATACTTTCTGAATTTACTAGTTCTTAGGCTCACTTGCTGTGTGTCATCCACTGAGTAGAAGTCCTTCAGAGTTCTCCTTCTCTAGTCTCAGCTTAGTAGCACTGCATAAACCCCTATTAACGTTACTAATTTTTCTAATACCCATGTAGGAGAAGAATTTGGACTGGTTCCCTCGGATGAGAGCCATGTCCCTGGTTAGCAATGAAGGCGACAGTGAGCAAAACGAAATCAGGAACCTACAAGAGAGGCTGGAGTCAACCATGAGCCTCGTAAAACAGCTTTCCAGTCAGCTTGCTGAGCTCAAGGAACAGGTAAGTGCCCTGCAGTGGGTAGCAACGTGAGCATGTGTGGGTGAACATGCTGGCTTTCATCAGGTCATAGTCAGGACAGTGTTACAAAAGAGACTTTTGTCTTAGAAAGGTTTTCTCTTTCCCTCCAGTAAGCTTTCTGAGTAGATACAGTGATACGGGTTTGGAATGAAATTGTACTCTATTAGCAACAGCAGAGACCAGGTAAGGAGAAAAGCCGAGGGGGAATTAGTTATGAAATCCTCCCAGTGAGTGTGCGAGGACAGAGGGAAAACTGCAGAAGCGATGACGGGCTTTGCATATGCAGGTACTGCATAACCCAGCAATAAAAAAAGGTGTAGCGTCAGAAATAGCTGCGTACTGATGGGAATCAGTAGAAAAGCTTTCTGAATCCAACACCTGGATTTTTTTCCTCCACTAAGGATATCAGCAGTGCTGTTGTGAAAACAATTTTCTGAGCCTGTTGCTTTGCTTGTGTCACCCTTGTCTTTGTGCTCCTCCTGCGGCTCCCCCTTCTCTCCGGTACGGAGCACAAGCTGCTGGCCTTCCTTAAAGCCCTGCTCCTGTCAAAACCACCTTACATGTTTTCTCTCACTTCAGGATCAAAAGACCAGCTCCTTTTTTTGCTAAAGACGCTGGTCACCTCTGGGTTGCTCATTACAGTTTCAGAAAAGCATCTTTGTGTTTTCTTTATGGGAAGCATTTCAGTAGCATCAACAGAGTTATCTAATTATCCCCCTTCAAAACCCTCCTTAAAACTCTTTTTCCCTGTGAAAAACTCGACAAAGGTTTAGGCTGGATGTGCTGAGACTGTTGCATATTGTGCTTACCCATACCGTCCTGGTGGGTTTTTTTCATCGCCCTCTGGCTGAATCTGTTCTCTCCTGGCTTAAATTTAAACCCTCTGGGGCTGCTGGGACCATCTTTTAATTCTGTGATTGTACGGCACCAAGTGCAAATGCTGACCCTCTGCAGGGCTACACAACACGATAGCAGCGCAAATGATACACTGTAAGACCTGCCGCTGGATAACAATAATGTACAAATGAGCATAAAATGTCCATACTTTGCAGGAAACAGATCTCCCACTTCAAAGGCATCTCTTACTTGTAATTTTCAATGCTGAAGAAAAGAATTCCACTCCCTGTTGTTTTGCTTATATGTATCTTGCTCTGATTGCAAAATAATAGTAAAAAAAAAAAAAAAAGATTAATAAAGAAAAAAAAATTCTCAACTTGTCTCTCTCTGCCTTTCCACCTTAGATGACAGAACAAAGGAAGAATAAGCAGAGGCTGGGCTTTCTTGGATCAAACACACCCCATGTGAATCATCACATGCCACCACCCTGATACCACGGGGAGAAGCCGTGACTAGCCTTTCATCAGTATTCCTGCTTTATTATAGAATAAAAAGCTGAGATTGAGAGGAGTGAACAGTGCCTATTGTTACAAAGTTAAAAACAACCAAGTGCCAAGATGTTAAGTGGTTTAGCTCTGGGAACAATTTGTAGCTGTTTTTCATGGTTGAAAAGGACCACAACCTAGAATGGGAGAGATACAAGGGAGCTCGTTTGTATTCGTTCACGGGGCCCGACTCAGCTGCCTTTGCGCTCTGCAACTTGACGGCTTCAGTGGTAGCTGCCGTGTGCGACAGAGGTCGGGGCAGCGTTTGGCCGCATCCTTAGAGCTGCCTTGAGACTTCTCCCCGAAGCGCCGGGATAACCAAGATGAGCAGAAGAAAGAGAAATGTTTAGGAACGCAAATACGACAGCCTGGTTCGGAATCAATAGAAGACGTTTCTGGCTTATTTGCCAAATAGCAACATTAGTCATATTTGCTTGGCATTTACTATTTTTTAATTACCGTAAATATGTCAGTCGGGTAAGCAATAATGTTGCTTCAAGTAACTTCTACTAGGAGGGAAAGGGGAGAAACCTCAAAAGACTAAGAAAAAAAAAAAAAAAAGAAAAAATAGAAAAAGAGTTGCAAAGAGAAACATTAACGCTTTTGAATTTTAGCTGTCACCATGCAATTTCTTATTTATAACATGGAGCAGAATGGATCTACAGCTGTGGGAATGTTAAGCACATAACACTGACAACATAACTGGAAGTGATTTCTTTCTCCTGGCTTCAGATGTTCTCGATTAATGTGGCCGTGAGATTTCATATACTGAGGAGTTAAACTGTGTTTTAAATTCAATTTCCAATGGAGGATTCATGAAAAAAAAAAAATTATACCTGTACTTTGAAGCATGTATGGGATTTTATTTTTTTTAAAACGCTTAGAAATTTCTTTCTGTATGGAGCTGTAATGGTGTCATTACCTTCGGTAAACTCATCTTCAGTGAGAGTTGACTTGAGTAAATAAGCACCATATTTTGCCAGCCTTCTTCTTAGCTAAAGCTCATGGGCTTAGCCTGCCTTTTCCCACCCTTCCTCTTCCAGGGGCTTGCAGGAGTGGCCTCTCCCCGCAGGCCTGGCCAGTGGGGGACAGGGGGCAATGCCAGAGGAGCTCCTTCCAGCTCTAGGCTCCTACGAAAGGCGGCAGCCGAGTCAGCTGTGCAGGTTTCTGCTGTATTCTGTATTTCTTGGGATGGTTTTAAAAGAAAAGTTACAGGGTTTCCACAGAGCCCAAGAGGGCTCTTCTGTCTTTTAGGAGAAGATTTTGGGGGCACAAGTGGGAGTTGTGGTCCCAGTTCACTTTCATGTTCAGTGGGTTTTGGGTATTTAATTGTCCTTGGTGCGTTTGAAAATGTATCTCTATTACGTGGAGTCACTTCTTAAACCAAAATATTTTTGCAATGATTTCCTCCCTGTAACATTTCCATTTTGTTATAAAAGCCATTTTGATCAAAAGTGAAAATAGTATTGGCTCCACTGTTTCTAGTTTCTGCCTGAAGAAATTCTGATGTCCTATTTAAGGCACAATTCAAACCAACAGACCTAGAGCAAAGGGAAGGAAGGGGCATTTCCCTCTCTTCATCTCAAACTCAAACCTGTTCTTGGAAGCCGTCTCTTTTTTGCGCCAGTGAGGTGGCTGCGATAAAAATAACATACTTTAGGGTCTGATTCTTCTACCATTAAAACATTTCCCATTGGCTTCCAATTGTGTCCTTCAAAAACACTGCACGGAAAGCAGGGATTTGTGTATTTCACTGAAAGAAAATCTCTTTCTGTTGACTGTCCTTTAGTCCGTAGAGCATCTTGGTTGTGAGAGGTGATGGCCATTTCCAGGTTTAGGGTCTATTTTTCCTGCAAGAAGTTCTCCCACATCCAGCCAGCGCTCTGCCTCCATGTGCTAAGGTGAAGAGCAAGTGGTGGTTATCAGGAATGGCGCAAGGCCAATGAAAGTGAGCGGAGGGAGACTGAACTGTCTACAGTTCCTCTGCTGGTGTTGGGCTCGCAGCCTTGCTGCAGCCAGACGTCAGCTGCATCCCAGGCAGAGGGAGTGTGTGGAGGCAACGGGAGCTGGGCTGAGCTGGTCAATGCTGCGTTTTTGCTTCTGAGGCTGGAGTAACCTTTTCCATGGCAAAGACCAGAGTCTGGTCTTTGGAGATCAGAGCAGATGCAGCTGAGACATGGGGAGCTGATGGTAGGAAAGCTGCTAGGTCAAAGCAGAATACAGAAAAGCAGTTGTCTTCAATGAACGACTGAGATATTTTAGGAATAACGCTTGGAGCGTGCCTTTCCTACGCGCTTACTGTGTATGAGGTCTTGATGCAACTGCTCCAGCATTTCTGTGGTGGTGAAAACCCCTTCCGTAAGCCTCGCCTGCCAGTGAGGACGGGGCTTCACGTACCAGTTGGCGTTCAGCGCTGAGAAACTTTGCGTCAGCCACAGGCCGTGCGGTAACCAGCCACCAGCGTACCATAAAGCCAGATACGCCTTTCTTGACTAGACCTTTTGTACATCACGAAGCCAAAGGAGTTGCGCGCAAATGTAAAGTCTGCGGTAAGTTGGTAGAGAATCAGACCCTGCAGCTGTATTAATTCAAATTAGTTTGTGCAGGTCATCAGATCTAGTCACGGGTTCTTTTTCAACCAAATTTCCTCTTCCTCACATATATGCTTATTAGAGGCATAAAGCACAGTTTAATGGAACAAAGCTAAATTAAACGACCGCTATTTATTGGGGGGCGGGTGGTTGGCTAATACTGGAAGTGGTTGGCATTTTTCTTGTTTACACTCGGAAAAAGCAAATGAACCACTGCACATCAAGGGAGGTTTCTGCGGTTGGAGCTGGAAAAACTTGAGACTCGTTGCGTTTGTGCCCTGAGCTCAGGCCTGCAGTTGCACGCTGCTGGTGCTGTCTCTCTGTCTCGCACCCCAAATGATGTCCCCAAGGCTCAAGAGCCCAAATACTGCTCTTCAGAAGGGAGAGCTGCAACGTCAAAAACTAAGAGCTAATAGATGCCGATTAGCTTTTGCCGCGGTGCCTTTCTGCTGTTGATAGCTTCTGAGAGGGACCTCCATAATCAATAACAGTAGGTGATGCTACTTGCACAGATTGTAAATATATTTCACGGAGTGTTTTGACATTTTTGCTGATTCTGCCAAAGCTTAGGCCCTGCCCTGCAGCTCGCATCTGTGGGAGCAATCTGTACACTCGCACGTGGTAACTTAAACAGGAGACTTCTTACGTGAATAATAGTTGCAGGGCCAGAGTCCGAGCCTTAAAGATTGTGAAATATCCCCATCAATGAGTTTATAACAAAAAAAAATCATTATTTTATACATATATTTATATGTATATCTTTGTTTAATGCAGCTGGGGTATCCTCTTCTTAGGCACGCATCATTTACCTTACCTATTTATATGAAATGATTGCAAAGAAGTTAAAACATCTAAGAGCTTTTAATGCCTTAGAAGGATTTATAATTATAAGCTCCTTGACAGTTAAAATCTACTTAAGTAAGTATGTCCATTGCTGCTGAATGTAACTTTTAATAAAGTGTGTCATTTTATATACGTCTGTCTCACTTATTCTTGGTGCTCGAGGTGCGGGGAAATGTGTTGCTGAACTGAAGACTGCTGGGAAACCCAGGTCGGTTGTCTTGTATGGGAGACCAGGCTGTGGGTGTGCATCCGTTTTCGTTCAAGCGTCCTGAATGGATGGAGGCTGAATCCAGCAATGAAAGCGAGGATTTATTTTATGTCAGGCACAAATTGTTCCATTCAGGAGAATGGCTCAGATTGCCACCTTTCCTGGAGGTTGGGTGGTGGTTAGCTTTATAATTTGCTCAAGTGCTTTTTGTTTAGTCCGTTCCTGGCAGGCCAGGGGCAGCCCTTGCTGAAGGTGGGCGGACGCAGGCATCGTGATGGATATTAATGTCACGGATGGAGAGGAACAGGCTCAAGCCGAACAGCCTCAGGGTTTTCTGCTGGTGCCTGAGGCACATTAGCTCAGTGCCGGGGGAAGCTCTTGCTGCATCCTGGGGTCTGACGTGAGGAATCAACAACTCACTGCGGGGCTTTGAGCATCCTGAGCATCACGTATTGCAGGCAGCAGGAGCAAGGTGACGTCCCATCCTCGTGGGAGCAGTAGGGCAGTCCCACCAGGGCTGTCAGCCGTGCTCGCGAGCAGAAGAGAGCATGTGATAACACAAACTGGTGTACGTGCCTGTGTAGGGGATGTGTGTCTCCACCAGGCAATGGCCTTTCAAGACAGAACTGCTGGTGCTGCTTAGGAGTCTCTCGCTGCCCATCACGCGTTCCCAGTGCCAGCCAAAGACTTTAATTTCGGAAATCCCACCCTCAAATGATACAAATACAGAGGTTAAAGGCTTGAAGGCTTGATGTGACTTCTGTTACTAGGGTGGGGGCTTTTGCGTGTGTGAGTTTTTTGGTGCTTTTTTTTTTTTTTCATGTAGCTCCTTCAAGTAGCACGTTGAGAGAGAGACCAGGGGTTTTCCCCTCTCTTCTAGGTGAAAGGATTGAGGAAGACAAACAGCCGACAACCACTGTCTCTCTCAACTGAGACAACTCGGGCTAAGGAAATCTGCGGTCTTGTGAAAAAAGGAAGCGCCCTACAAACCTGTGACAGGAGAACTATGACATACAAGTGCTTGCTTTTTTTTTTTCCTAGCTGTGTTTATTACAGAAAGTCGGTATTTATGAGGAAAAGAATGAGGCCTCTTCATAGTGAGAAGAAGTCTGCTAATTAATTAATAAGAAATATCCTATTAAATAGAGCATGCTGTTGTTTCAGTGCACTTTATACCAACCTTCTGAGTTTCTGGGTAGAATTAACTTTCATATTCTGTGGTATGACTTTAAAGTTAAATAGAAAGGGGCTTGTTTGCTACTAGGTTTCTTAGATCATTCTGCAAAAAGTACGTCCTAAGAGAAAATGGATTTTCGTACAGTAAACTTTCAACCTAAGATTACAGTCATATTTTTTAAAAAAAGCCCCCAAACCAGAACTAAGCTCCTAAGCCCAAATGGGAGCAGTTTTGCATGCAGAACTGAGAACCTAATGCTGAGGCTTCTCTTTTTTAAAATGTTTTCCCCAAAGGTACATTTTAATTCAAAAGGCATTTCAGGGAGCAAATGTCTCCCTCGGCATCAGCCGTGCAGACGTCAGTGGGCTCCCGCCGGTGTGGCTGACGAGCAAATTCGGCTCCTTTGGTTCCACCGTCGCTGCTGCTGTGACAAAAGCATCTGCAGGCGAGGATGTTTTCTTTGGGAAGAGCGTGCTTGTTTTCTGGGGAGGGCTGCCAAGTTTATTTTTAAGTGGAGAAAACTGAGATTTAAGGCTGCTAACCTCTCTGCTGTCCCGGGATGCCCGAAGGAGTGACCAGCAGCGTGACTCCTGTTTGCAGGCACCCGTAACTGAACGTTCCGTATTTGCACAAAATCATCCCAAACGACTCAAAAGAAACTCGAGCTCCAGGGATTTTAAATGTGGGGTAGTGTATTGCTATCATCGGTTCACACTTGCCCGCTCTATTTATATGCTGTACTTTTTTAGTCCGAAGCAGGAAGCTGCAAGGCACAAGACAAATAGCCTTTGTAACATTGCTATTTCAACGTGTTTCTCTTGCTGCAAACAGCCAACACTTACCCTCTTTTTTTTTTTTTTTTTTTACAGTAGGTCTCTTACTCCGTGACCTCCACCTCTCACTGTGTCTCTGCCTTCATCTGCTGCTGCTCAGGTAAGGTGAGTCCTGGGCACGTCCAGAACCACGGGCCGTTACCTGAGAAGCCAAACCAATAAGTTAAATCTGTAGGAGCGCAGTCGAACTGGCAGTCTTTTGTCCTTACGACTCTAATAACTCTGTTTAAATGTCGTAGATCATATTGTCAACTAACACATTCAGTAGCTGACTTGGTATGAGCAGGAGGTTTCTTTAACAACCCTTCTTGTGGTAAATTATTGCACAATCTTCAGCCCCTTGGCTGGAGTTTGAAGCCCTCTATAGCCTGTTAAACAAAGTGCGGAGATGGTGAAGTTGATGTGAAGAGATGAACGGCTTCTGTTCCAAATTTTAACCTAATCCGCTGGAAGAAGACCGTGCCCCAGTGGTGGGAGCCAGCTGAGATCCATTGCCTGAGCCAGGCTGAGCCCCAGCCCCGGCCCTGTGGTGGCTTGCGGTGGAGGAGGGCACGGTCGCAGCCGTGCCGTTGCCTTGGGAAGTGGGGAGCAGGGCTGCTGCTGCGGCCGATGGCGGGGAACAGCCGTGTGGCCTTCGCCGAGGCAACACTCACACCCATGTGCAAGGCTGTGGGGTCAACCGAGGCATTGCTTTGCGTGGGCCCTGTCACCTCCCCGTTCAAAACCCTGTGATTTCATCCAGATGGCAAGAGCGGTGTGGGGATCCAGTTACAGCCCAAAGCTTCCAAATCCCTTTATAAAATACTCCCTTCTGGCCCCCAAGGTCTACAATGTGCTCTATAGGCTTTGTTCCCAATAGCACCGAGTTGCCACGTAAAGCGTGGACTCTGGCACGTTGTCATCATTTTGTGTAATGGCCTTCAACTGTGGTATGTCAACCTGAATTTCACAATCCTCTCCTAGGAGCATTTGCTCTCTTACCAAAGATACAAGGGTATATCCGCTTGCTCTTTCTTCCCCACCCCACCACCATTACAGCATGAAACACCTGGGAACTGTGTTAACTCGGGCACTGTTGCAGAGATGCACAGTTGTGTTCAGGAGAGCACAAGGCAACTTTGAAACAGGGTTCAAAAAACCCCATTTTCAGCCTTGAGTTGGTGTTGAACGGTGGCAGCTGGCTCAGAGTTTGTTTTGGTTTTTTTCAAGTCAACTTTTGCTGGCTTTGAGGTTGGTTCAGGCCCATTTGTAGCCCACCAGGGAGCTGTAGCGGTGGCTTTATCTGGCATGAAAGTTTTCACCCTAATTTGATAAAGACAGCAGAATTCTTGGTGCTTCCAAAAAACCCTCCTAACCCTTCATCTTTCTGTTTTAAGAGTTGAGGGTGTATGTGTTATATATGAGCGTGTGTGGTTTGCGCACACGCAACTCAATCTGAGGGTATTTGGGAACACTGGCATGTAGAAGTAAGGACGGGTTGGCTGCAGACCTAAACAAGCAGAACAGCTGGTGTTGTGAGTGCTGCCATCCCTTGGGAAATGCAGATTTTTCTGCCTGTGGCAGGACTTTGCTGCTGAAGGAGAAGAGGAGTCAAGAGAGGAGAATTTGGTCCCTAGAGCTGTCGTGTTCTTCCCATGCAAGCGTAAACATCTGCCCAGGTCCCCGGTTGCTCAGCTGGGAGGTGGGGAGATGCTAGCGGGGGTATCATGCACCTAGCCAAAGACTGTGAGAGTTGTAAATGTGATGTGTTACAGATACAATTTATCATGCAGAAAAAAGAAAGGAAGGAAGGAAAGTTCAAGGGAAGGTCTCAAGGGTACAGGAAAATGTTGCCAGAAACGGTGATTTTACTGGTGGGATTTACTAAAAGTTTACTTTTGAGTAAAGAGTTAGTGTTATCAGAAGTTGACTGTCCATGTCTTTGTCAATCTTGGGTGTGTTTTCAGAAGAGAGGACTTAGACAGAAGCTACCAGTCCAGTGAAAATCCTGTTGCTCAGGGTCCTTCGTATATGAAATGTTTTTTTGAAAGTCTGTCCACAGCACCTCACTTGGGATGAGTGCTCTTTTACATGGTTAGCACAAATCTAAATAAATACAGAAATATAAACTGAGCTGGAAATTTACTGAGTACAAGCTGTCTTGCAAAATTGCCCGTGTTTCCTGGCTCTGGATGGGATGGAAATACCACAAAACTAGCTTCTCTCATAGTAACGTGATACTTCTCCTTCCGGGCTCAGCTGAAAGCAGGAGGTGGAAGCATATACAAGAGGGGAAAAAGAAAAGCAAAAGCAAATGATAATCTAGCTTATTTTTAACATGGCAAAATGGAACTATTAATTAGAAAGGTCGAAGTGGCCATTGTAATCATCTACTTGAACATCTTGTATAGTGCAGGCCGTAGAGTTTTATCCATCTGCTTCTTTGTAAGCTGTGGCATAGAGCCGGTAAAGGTAGCTAACGTAGCTTGGAAGTCTTCCTGCGAGTAAGACATGGGGTGTATCTGCTAGCTGGTTCTCCTCTAGCTCAAAATTCAGCCCAAGTCCTGCTTCCCCATGGGCCATGCTGGTTTTCATCTCTCCAGGAGAGGGGAATCCAGTCTAATACAACCTCTGGATGCGAAGCTCATTCTGTAGCACAGACGTTGTAATAGCAGGTCGCATCTCTAAGCGCCTGGCCTTGCATGGTGGCTGGGGCGTTTGGCCGCTGAGCCTGTGGAGGCAGACCCATGCCCACCCAGGCCCACCACCCGCCAGGCCCATCGCCTCCAAGGCAAGGAGGACATGCACAAAGTTGTCTCATGGGCTGAACGTGTCTCAGCTGCACTGACACTGAATCTAGGCAGGTATCATGGTGCCAGATCACCTCTTTTTTTCTGGAAATGCCTTTCATTTTGCCTAGTTTTATTGGTGAGAGCTCCCTTTCCAGTGGCCTTCCCTCAGCCAGGAGTTCACAGGCACAGTTTCCCCAGTGAAGTGACAAATTATCTTACAGGGTCCCTGTAATTTTTCCCATCTGGCCAAATTTTTGGAGGCAGAGGTTATGTCAGCTAAGGTGGCAGGGAAGGGAACAAAGCGCTGTCACTGCTGGTGGTAGGTATCCACAGCAATAACACCCATGGGGTGAGCAGCCACATCCTTAGGAGAAGATGGTTGGGAAGTCAAGACACCACACAGCTCCTCTCCCCTGATCTGATCTCCAGCACAGCATTTCACCTTCTTCATGGTGAAACAGGGACATCGATCCTACTTGCCTTTGTCACTGCTCACCCAACAGCCTTCAGCTTAAAGAGAGGAGTGAAGGTCTGTGTCCTCAGGACTGCCCGAGTCCTGGGCCTCTCTCTGGCCTTTGCCAGCAAATGTCATTTTAACAGCATCTTCTGAGAACTGATTGAGACCACACATGTCCTTTCAGCCAGGCCAGCAAATAACCTTCAGCTAAGTCTGCCCAGGGATGTTTTGGATCTGGTGATCTGCATTTAGAAATAGTCTTGGTATTTTTAAATGTTGCCTGGAGCCATCTGGTCCCCTCTTCATTTTATGTTTTAATTGTCATTTATAACTTATTATACAAGCTATTCAAAAGCCAGACAGATGCTGGAGGGAAGCAAGCGAGTCCTGATCTGAAGCGCACTGAAATCTCTGAAAGTCTTTCCCTGGCTTCCAAAGGGCTTGAGGCTGGCACCCCCGCCAAGGGAGCCTGAACGGTTGCAGCTCTGCGGGGTCCTGGCTCTGGGACACCCAGGCTGTGCATTGCACGTTGCCGCCGGGGCTGGGGGCTTGCTTTTGGCCAGAGCCAGGCAAGTCCCTGACTTCTGCAGGGGAGCCGGCTCCTCGTGGCCGGTCTCACAGCCCCTGGCACAGGGAGGTCAACTGATTTGCTCAGGTCACCAGTGCGTGAGCAAGTGACTCATCCTAGATTTTCCTGGCTCCTAAACCATTGCTCAAACCACAAGGCTGCTTAATGACTTAGCAGGGCTCTAAGGAAGTAAGCTATAAATTGCAAATACGCTATGGCTAAATGACCAGCTAAGGTGTTTTCCACGTGCCGTTTATGAATCTAGAAGAGCTAACTGGCACCGGGGAATCACTGACAGGTTGGCGAAAGTGATTTGTTTGTTGAAGCAATGGCTTCAGGAAAAAAAAATAAATCATTTGCTTTGCCCCCTGCTCCATAGCAAAATCTTTCCAGCTCCAGCTTTTCTGCCTGACTCCATCCTGCGCTGTGACCCTGAAGGTAAGTCGCCGCTTGTTAGGAATAGGACTAGTTTGTACTGCCTCAGCTCAGACCATCCCAGGTCATAAAGTCATCGCCTGAGTCCTGCTCACCCGCTGGCAGCCCCAATGGGGCAGGATGGCCCCGAGGGCGTCGTGGTGCCCTGGTGCCGAAGTACACCCTGGTGCACCTCAAGGCTGAGAGTGACATCTCCCAGGAGGACAGATGTCTCACATCAGGCTCAAACACACCTGCACACTCCTCACCAGCACGCCAGTCATGAGAGGATGGGCATATATGAACCAGCTCACTCCTGTGGGATGGATTAAACCCCAGCAAAGCTGCCCATTATTTGGGAACCGTGGCTAAACAAGCTAATTTGTGCTGAGAAATGTGCCACTGCTGTTTGGTGACATCTCAGACAGCTTACTCTGGTGGCACCCTGACTCTGGCAACCATCTGAAACCCAAAAGTATTTACTCGTAGGAGATGCCTCTTGATTTTCTCCTGCCAGTTGTGCTGGACTTGGAAAGCAGCCATGGGACCAGTAAGTGCAGAGGGGCAAGAGGGCTGCAAATCCCCCAAGCCGGGCTGCTCTGGCTCCTCAGCATCCTCATAGTATGGGAAGTTATTACCACATTGCTTTATTTTAATAATAATCTATTATATTTCAAACATGAAATAAAACAGGGCACTGAACATCAAGCTGTCTGAATAAGGATTTTTTTTTTTTTTTTAAGAAATCCCTGGACATCAATGGGCAGGATCAGGGAGTAAGATGCTGCGCAGAGAAAACAAGAGAGGGGGGCCGGATCCAGGCCCCCTCTCGGCCCTGCAACAAGGAGTCCAGCACAGCTGGCACTAATTGGCACTTTCCTTGGCGGCGGATGAAGTGCGGAGGAGACAATGGGGCCTGGGCTGGTTTCTCGTGCCTGGAGGTGATCCCCAGCACTGAGACCAAAGCCCATTGAGAGCGCAGTAAGGAGAAGCTGCAGCAGTCGGTGCTGCTGCTGCTCCGCTCAGAGAAGACTTTTGGAGCGTAAACCCACATCTATAGGATGTGCGTCCAGCACCGGGGGGACATCATCACGTGCCTACCGACACGCATGAAGAGAAAGCAGGGCATGGAGCATGCCCTGCTGCTGGCCACCGACCACCAGTGATGATGTGGCGGTGGTGTGATAAAGTTTGTGGTCACGTTGGCTGGTCGTGGGCTGCTGGTCAAATCCATGACTCCCACTGAAAGCCTCAGCATCAGGCTTTCCGCAGTGTCCCATGCTGGAAACTCAAAGCAGGAGGGTAAAGGGCTTATGAAAAGTTGTTGTTTTGTGCAATCCTGGCATTGCTTCATGCAGGGCTGGAAAGAAATATAAGCGTGAAGCTGTGACACCTGGAACATGAACGGGCAGCTAGAAAGGAAAGACAAGGGCAAGAAAATCCTCCACAGCAGAACATAACTTGGCAAGGAGGGATAAAGGAAAGGTACCTTTCATTTTTTAAGAAAGAAAATTATCATGTAATTTCTGGATTGCATTATAATGGGGATTTTTGTGTGTGTGATGTGTTCCATCACTACCAGGTTTTTTGGTGAAAAATGTGTTTATTATCTTAGACTTATATATTGGCAGCTTAGAGGCACTGTTTTATTTTGAACTTCACAAACGAATTCAAATGGGGAAAAAAAAAAAGCATCCCCACTTTCCAACAAGAAGTGCACCATAATCAAAAGTGCCCTGAGCTTACGCTGCACTGCGGCTTCGAGCCGGTTACGGTCGCTGCACCCTCCCAGCAGCGTGCCGTCTGAACCCCCGTGTTCAGGATTACCACCCAGGTTCTCCAAAACATAAGATATTTTTTTAATTATTTCATGAAAGACAAGCCAAATAAACGTGATGATACTCTTCTTGTTTGTCCCCTGGAGTGGGAACACACAGTTTAGGCTTTGGTCCCTTTTCCCTTCCTTCAGTACAAACAGGAGAAGCAGCTGAAGGACTTGGAAGCCGCGAGGATGAAGTGCAGCTCTCGGGCAGTAACTAGAGATGAGCCGAGGGAAAACAGCTGCAAGCTGGACACCAGCAGACGTGTCCGACCCTGTCCTCAGGGAGCAATAGGGAGGGGTGGTCCTTCATCCCGGGAGGCCCTCAGCCCTGCCGGTGCCGATGCTGGAGATTTGCCTCCCTCCGCCCCTCCAGCACAGCCCGGCGAGGCTGTGTGCTTCTGCCGCAGCTGGAGAAACCATCCTCCCAAGGGGAGAAGAGGTGCTCGGCAACCCAGCAGGCTAATAAGCTAATCTCATGCAAGTGCACGTTTGTGCTGGATTTTCCACCCGCAGCTAGAGCTGCCTGGCAGCGCCCAGCCACGCTTCGGCACGGGAAAGGGCGGCCAGGTAAGGGCACAACCCAGAGGTGTAGCGGGGAGCAGCACATGCTCCAGCCCCAGAATCTGATGTCCGGCTTGCCCTGATTTTCTCAGGGCTAACACCCGCTTGCACGCAGCTTTGCACCTCCCTTTGCAAGGAGGAGACGCGATTTCTTTGGCAATTGCCTGGCTGATGCTCGATGAGTGCCTCGAGGGGTGCAGCCCAGGACCAGCAGGACCAGCACAGCCCACAGCTTTACAGCACAGCCATAAAAGCCCACATTGAAGTCTCCCTCCCACCTCTCTGTACCAGTCTTGGCATCCCTGGGGATTTTCCTCTAATAATCCCGTCTATGCCATTGACATACAATAGTAATTGAGCTTCAAATTTAATTACAGTATGGGAACGAGCTGTCACTTGATTGAAGATACTTCCTTGACTATTTATTGAAATAGTCTTACTGACTTTGCAGTTTGAAATGAAGGGACTAGACATTGGGATCTCTTTTATGATTGTGTTTACATCCTTCCCATCAGGCGCAGCACTTCAATGAAATACCAAACCCTGGTTTCCAAAATGCTCCCACAGACGCTTCTTTCTTTAAGCCTCCATTGGTGGTGGCTCATGCAGAGTTTCCCATCCATTGCTTCATACCCACAGCCATGAAAAATAGTGATGCGCAGGACCTATGAAGACTCAAGTGCTTTTGGCAGGTCTGTATCATATGGGAATGTCAAGACAAGGGACACAAGTTGAAAAACACTCGTGGTTGTTTTATCCCATGGTGGAACAGAGGCAAGATAGGTGGAGAAGCATGTGCTCTTGGACATCACCTTCCCCAGGGGCTGTCCAGGTGCTCTGGCCACTGTGGGCCTGAGGGGAGCTGGGGCACCCCCAGCCCCACATGTCACAGAGCTGGGAGTGGGACCTGTGTCCCCAGAGGTGCTGGGGACTCTGGCAGGCATCTGAGTTGGAGGGAATGAGGTGCCTCCACATCTCGGAGGGGATGGACCAACGAGAGCAACGCAGCTCTGATTAAGCGTTTCTGTGAAGCATGATTTTTTATGTAGGCACTTTCCTTTAGCATTAATAAGTTGCTCAAATTACCCTCTGATGTTGGTGATTTGGAAACAACACGGAGGCAATATTTCCAGTTGTGAGTGTGTATGGAAACGTGACCATCAGCAGCGGCTCGCTGCCCCTGCTGCCTGCCCACAGCCGCGGAAACATCGATGTTCACACTCACTGGCTAAGGGAAAGAAAACAAAACCCTCAGCACCACTTTGGTCCGAATTCCCTTTTCTCACAACCAGTTTTATGCTCCAACAAAAGCAAGCATTCTCCCAGTCTAGACTAACAGTGGTTTTGCACTTTGCAGACTCCCTCTGACCCCTCATTTTAAGTCCTTCCTAATTCCCACCCAGCCGAACCTGCTGCCAGGCTTCCCCCTCCCACCCAGACCAGGGGAGACTGGGCACGCTGGCAGGGAGGATTTGCTGGCGCTTTAACACCAGCCAGCAAGTAGGACCATGCAGCCACTCGCTCACCCCTCAGGGTGGGATGGGGGAGAAAATGGGAAGAGTAAAATTGAGAGAAAAGTCATGGGTTGAGATAAAGAGTTTAATAAGTAAAGCAAAAGCTGCGCACGCAAACAAAGCAAAATGAGGAATTCATTCACCACTTCCCATGGGCAGGCAGGTGTTCAGTGGTCTCCAGGAAAGCAGGGCTCCATCACACGTAATGGCTACTTGGGAAGACAAGACGCCATAACTCTGAATGTCCCCCCCTTCCTTCCACTTCCCCCAGCTTTACACACTGAGCGTGATGTCACATGATATGGAATAGCCCTTTGGTCAGTTGGGGTCAGCTGTCCCGGCTGTGTCTCCTCCCAACTTTTTGTGCGCTCCCAGCCTACTCGCTGGTGGGGTGGTGTGAAGAGCAGAAAAGTCCTTGACATTAGCAACAACCAAAAACATTAGTGCGCTACCAACACTATTCTCATCCCAAATCCAAAATGTAGCCCTAGACCAGCTGCTAGCCAGAAAGTCAACCCCAACCCAGCCAAAACCATGACACATGCCCTGGGCAAGAAATGTCTTGAATTACCAAGGATGGTTAGGAGGTGGCAGGGGGCTTAACTGTTGTTTAACAGGGAAATTCTGGGTTCTCCAAACAGGCATCGTGTCCACAAGTGCTGTCCCAAGAAGCCCGACTGCTGACACTGAAGCTGAAGATGATCTGAGGGTCAGCCCATAGTTAAGGAAACTTGGCTGCTTCTCCAAGAAGTGCTGAGCAGCATCATTTATACCAGAACCACTTGCCTGGAATTTTCCTATGTGACTATATCGTTTCTAATAAGCGATTCATTATGTCCAGCCTTTACAGTTGGCCTCCATAATGATCAATGTCTTGGACATTTCATTTTAGAATAAGAATTTTCAGAGAGTAATTCTCCCCTGCTGTGACTTGATGTCTACCTCTGTGACTTCATACTCTGAAATCGGTCCTTTGCCAGGCCTGCCGTGAACCCAAAAGGTGTGTGAGCCAAAGGCCGATACCCAAACGCACCCCAACCCGCAGAAAGTTGAGCTCTGGGTTCAAAACATGAAGGTGGTTGTCACCTGCCAGGGGGTGAGCTACCTGGTCCGGACTGCCTCAGACTTTGGAGAAACTTGAACTTCTGCCAAAATTCATAACCGAGGCCCATTTTTACTTTGCTCTGGTTGTTTCCAACCAGAAATTCTTGGTTTATGAATAGAGACACCAATTTCAAAGCTGATGCTTATTTTATAAACCTACTGTAGCCATTCTTTTTGTACGCACTTTATTATGGGTAAATCATACACCTTTCCTGACACCATCTCACATCACCTTTCTTATGGGTATATCAGGCATAGGTGCGTCAGAGGAAAAGTTTTGTTTTCTGATACCTGAGCCTAAAATGCAGTATATTTCCATTCTCTTTCTTACGTTTCAGTGATTTTCATTGTCAGAATGGAAATGTGGGAGTCCCGGTACCTGACTGCCCTGTTACGATGTGCAGAAAATTACAAGAATATGCGATGTATGGCCTGGCAGTGCTGCAGTGGCAATCGGTCCTCACACTGCTCCTGTCCACCAAAGCAAACGAGCGTATGAGCAAATCTGTACCCATCCGGAGATGACAATGTGGTGTGGCCATCTCCTCCTCCTACAAATTTAAACATGAACTGCAATGCCAGCTTTTCTCCTGCTGTCCTCTTTTTTATTTTCTTTCAGGCCTGGGTAAGTGTTTGAAGAACATCCCCTCATGTCCTTTCAAGGGGTCAAACATTTTTGAGCCTTATGCAGGCAAAGTTTTCCTGCCGAATAAATAGACCGAGGCAAAGAGACAAACCTCATGAACAAGAGCAAGGATGGTTTCTGTCCCATTAAGGGAATTTACGAGAACTCAATACAGTTTTAGAAAAAAAAAAGTGTTTACTTAGATGATCGACGTCTGTTGAATATTAATCTTTTCTAGGTATATCGCAGGCTTTCTTAAAGAAAGCCTAAATTATTCAGGAGTATTTGCATGCTGAGATACAGCAAATTTGCAGGCAATACAATTCAGACTTTTGCATCTTAATATTAAAGGAAACCAAGTGCCAAATTTTGCTTCTTAATACTTTATTGGCCACCTCCTGCTAACTAAAACAATTAAGCTGCTCACTGAGATACAACATACATCATTCTGAGACAATGGCTATCTTAATCCTTATACACAGCATTGGCAAAATAACCATGAGATACCACACATTCGTATTTTAGATTGGTTATTCTTTTTACCCATTTGCTGTATTACAGGACGGCAGTGACGGGGAGCACCGCTGGTGATGAACAGCACAGACGTGGCAGACTCTGCCCCAGGGAGGTGACAGTCTGTGATGGATGGCGTGACATGGAGGGGAGGTTGGTGGTGACTGAGGTTGCCCTGAGGGTTGTCCCCCGCTTCGTCACCCTCCGTCCGGAGCAGGGACGTCGTCCCCCCGGGCTGTGCTGGCCCAGCTCCCCGCTGCCATCACGGTGCTTGCAGGGGAAGCGACGGCCTTATTTATATAACAGCTGCTGTTTTTAGGTGCTGTCACTCAGATGTATGCTGGAAAACACGGTACTTGAAGAGCTGCTATGTTAGTACAGCATATGCCGGAGGCAAAACTATATATATATTTTAAAAAAATCCTTGTAAAAAAAGAATTAGAGCAGGATTATCACAGCGTGTCAGCTTTCCGTCCACAGCCCAGCCACTGCAGCACATCATCGGGCCACCCCTCAGAAACTTCCTTGGCTAAAAGCCCTCGCTATTGAAATTGATTTTATTTTATTTTTCCAATCCAGAACCTAAGAGATGTTCTCAGGTGAACCAAATTCCTGATTTTATTAGCAGCTATAAGCTGAGTAGGGCATGAGATGGTGTCGGTGACCTGCTGTGGAGGAAGGAGCCAGGACTCACTGGTGAGGCAAGAGCAGCCCCTGTCAGGCTGGGGCTGTGGGCATCTCACATTCCTCGGCCATCCTCTGCCTTCCTCGGGGTCACTGGTTTCTCTTTGCATCCAGCTCAGGGAAAGAATACTTTCATGTGTACAAGTGCAAGTTTTAAATGCATGCGATGCAGATTGAAAACCAACAGTGCGTCCTGAATGGAGATGTCTATGATGATTTCCATCAAAAGTCCTGTTCATGCGATTGTGAACTGCGATACAAAAACAAAGCTCCTGCTGGAGATAGTCCCCTTGGACAGGGGCAGCACCTATGACTTCCACAGATCAGTCTTTTAGCGGCGTTGGCTCATCAGCAGAGCTTATCCATTAGATTTCTATTGCTTTTTCTCAAAAGCAGATTGTTGGTATATTTTAAGGTTCTTTTAAAGCCAATACATGTATTTTCCCCTGTCCTCCAGTTTATACAGGTGAATGTGTGTAGAGACCCTGTGCTTGCTGGAGTCAGTGGAAACCTGCCTACTGGCTCCAGTGGACTTTATGTTTGGCTCTCACAGTAAACCGTCCTACGTGTCCTAACTAGCACCTCATGTTCCCTACCATTGCTTTTCCCTTGCCCCAGCCATCATGCACATTTAATACAGGCCTGTGAGCTGCTGAGTGTGGCAGAAGAGTGTGGCCTGAGAGAGATTAGGCAAAACATAAGGAGGTGATTGGTGACAGCCAACATGGCTTCACTAAGGG
>RSEF01000001.1:82937113-82993950 GCA_003993805.1 Himantopus leucocephalus | reverse complement strand
CCCCCCCCCCCCCCCCGCCTTCCCCTCCCTTTGCTCCAGGAAACAAGTGCCTTATTTCATTCATTGGCTGTTTTGGTTATGGCAAGAATCCTGCCCATATTTTGGCTACTTGGATGTTTGCTGAGGACCGAGCAACCCAGATAATGCTAGCAAAGAGCAGGGGAGTGAAAAGAGAGGGGAAAGGTGGGGTGAAGCCAAGTTTAATCTCCTCTGCCCCAGTTTGGGCCGCATGTTTCCAGGCAGGACTAAAGCCATGTATTTTTTCTTCTCACATCGCCTGCGATGTTTTTGAGGCTTGTGAAAAAGTGAGATGCGGAGTTCCTGCCATCCTTCTTCTCTTCCTCTTCAAATCACTGTGTGCACTGTGAAATTTGTCTTGGGCCAAGGGAGTTAATTTGAACTGAGTGCATTTCCTCTTGACTGCTCAAGTTGTCCTCCAGCCACTTTATTTTTATTTTGTGTTATACCTATTAGCTACAACCCCCCTATTTTTGCTTGTCTCCGTGCGGATTTAACAGTGACGATGTCAGTACACTTTCCCTAAGCAAGTACTGTAAGTGCTAATTTATATCTAGCCCAGACCAATGTACTTAACTGCAACACATCTTTCCAAACATGGAGTGATTCCTATGGGGCATGCTCGGGGAAGTCAACACGTTGACTTCCATCGGCTTTGGGTCAGGCCTGAGCTCTTGAATCGGTCTGTATATATCGCTGCCAATACGCGAGGCTGTACTATTTAAGATAGTCCAAAACAAACATGCTTCGGGTGAGACCAGGGCGCAGACCATCACGTGAAAAGCTTTGTGATAACAGCTGACTGTGTGTTTGCTTTCATATGGCATTGAATCTTATTTCCCTGATTATTTTTAGTCTTCAAGGCTGTCTCTTAATCAGCCCACATTCTTTAATAGCTAGTGTTGCCTCTAGTGTGATGCAGCAGGTCTAATGGTGCTTTCTATTAAGCATGGGAAATATTAGTTAGCCCGCAGGTAGAAGCAAGTGAGAATGAATTTCCTGCATGGGCTGATCCAAGGCCGCTGAACTGAGCACAAAGTTTTTCATCCATTTCAGTGGCCTTGAATCAGGTCCTTACAGCTACTGAAAGAAAAAAATCCCATCAAACTCCAAACCAGCCCAAATCAACACGTTCCTTTTAGCGGGAAAAACCTTACAGTAAGATGTGCCATGCTCAGACAAAGACAAATCAAACAAATCTTCATTCCTCTTTCACTCTACCTGCTTTTTTCCTCCTGGGGTGAGGATGTGCGGCCCTGAAGCTGTGCAGAGGTGAGGAGCAGAGCAAGCCTGGCGCTGAGCCATGGCCGGACCAGAGGTCGTTCCCGTGCTTGAGACGCGAGGTAAGGGAGGGGACACACTCCCAGCAGGCCGCTTTAAAGAGCATTCAAGGCTTCGAAGCTGTTTGGAAATATGGGATATTGCAATAAATTCAGGAGGAGGTGAGCATTAAATGAGCATGCCACCAGGCTTGGTATTTTGACATGCAGCTGCTCAGGTCAAGCCCTGCCATGACACAGGCCTTTTTTACGGTCACACATGGTCATGCACCTACATAAAGCTGTGGCTTTCCCATCCACAGCAGTTCTTGGTGTAGTTTTATGTATGTCCATGCGTAGACTTCATGGTATGTAGCGCCTCCCCAGCTCCCTGTCTGCAAGGGCACATGTGCGTACGTGCCAACATGGGCACGTGTACAGCCATCCTAACAGAGCCTTGCCATCCATGCCTGAACGGCACGGTTTCACCCATGGGTTGGTATGGCACATTGTTGTCTTCAGACCTCTTCAAACTGGGTCCCCCTCGAGGAGGTGCGTCAGCCTCGATGCCCAGCGATCCTGCAAAGCTCATGGGATCCATCTGGGACAGCAGCCCCCCTTATCATAGAATGGTTAGACTTGAGAGGGACCTTAAAGATCATTGAGTTCCAACCCCTCTACCATGGGCAGGGACACCTCCCACTAGACCGGGTTGCTCAAAGCCCCATCCAGCCTGGCCTTGAACACTTCCAGGGATGGGGCATCCACAACTTCTGTGGGCAACCTGTTCCGGTGTCTCACCACCCTCAGAGTAAAGAATTTCTTCCTAGCAGCTAAATCTACCCTCTTTCAGTTTAAAACTGTTACCCCTCATCCTATTGCTACAGTCCCTGATAAACAGTCCCTCCCCATCTTTCCTGGAGGCCCCCATTAAGTACAAAAATGTCACTAAAGAGCCCCTCTTGCTCGGTGCGACACTTCCCAAGCACAGCCGGGTCCCAAGTGGCTGCCCACAAGTCCTAAATTTTCCCTTATTCCGGTGAAATTTCCTGGGACTTTGGTGGCAGCAGGGCCTGCCTGTTCCCACCACGTGATAGCCGCACATGCTGCTTCGGCTAGCGAAATCCACTTGTCGCCTATCATCAGGCAATTAGCCTGTGTGATTTTCAAGCACTGGCTCTCTGCAATTTTTTGACAATGTGCTACGAACAATAGCGTAGTCAGTGACTGGAGCACATTTGGAGGAGAACTCCGGAGAGTGTCTCCAGCCAGTTTGCAAATCGTGCCTCCCCTGCCCCGGTGAGGCAGGGGCTGCCCACAGAGACGGTGCCTTTTTTCAAGGTCGGTGGGGGATGTGCAAGGAAAAGTCCCGCCGCTTTGGAAAACAGAGAAGCAAGAGAAACACTGAAACCAGGGTGGAGCGAGTGAGAAAAGTTTTATTAGAAGTAAAGTGGAGGTACAACTCCTGTTACTTCTGAAGCGCTGACTTTTGCAAGCCGAGATCCCAGCGTTTCCTTTCAGAATCCTTTCAGATTCAGCAAGTAAAAATGCTGAATCTGAAAACAATAGCCATAACAGAATATATATGGATATATGAATGCAGCCTGTAAACTGCCCTTCCCCACCACCCCAGCCCAGTTAGGTTACAAAATTTAATTCCCGTGGCGACAGCAAATTCTATCAGCACAAAACCTGGCTGGCTGGGTCCCCACCTGGTGCAGCGCGCCGGTGTTTGGGACACTCGGACCAGCAGGGAGAAGTCCATACAAATATACTCTTTTTCACGTTCCTGACCTAACAACACCTTGGAGCATGAAAACCCAAAGTGTTTAGAGTGCCCGATTTATGGTGGTTTATTTTGTGGACTGTTTCACTGTCAGCAGGCTCGGGCAGTGGAACGGGATGGGAGGATTTCGCTTTTCTGTCAGCTCCCTTTGGTTCCCCTCGCGTGCGTGCTGCTCTCCTGCTTGGACTCCCAAGGTGGAAGGGAAAGTGTAAATGTCTGTTTTCTATATTTTCATTGTGATTGTTCCCTAAACTATCCCACCAAATCCCTGGTGACCAGTATAGTCAGTATAAACAGCTGCAGCGCTTGGTTGACTCAGGCACATTACGGATCTGGGCCACCGGCTGCCCCTGCCCTCTCTGTGCCAGCACTGGTGGCTGTGGGGCTGGAAGAAAATGTCCCTAAAAAGACATGAGGGTGGCTTCCATGCCCCTTTGCATGTCAGTGGGTCCGGCTCCAGCAGTGATGCTCCGAGCCAGCCCGATGGAGGACAGATCAGGCAGAGGCTTCCTCTCATCATAGTTTTTGGTGAAAGGGAAAACTCATGCTAAGGTAAGAAGCAATCCCTCTTCACTCAGCTTTGGGCCATTTAAAAACAGGGTTCTCTTTATGTGCCCACAGAGAGTGAAATGGGGTTAAAAAGCTGCCTTGCCCAAATATCTCATTTCCAGGACAATCAGGGCTCTTTCATGCCAATCGGTGTCACTCTCTATGTCTCCCGTAACTTGAGGTCAGCCCAGCGCTTGTCATTCATAATACATCTGACTGAAGGAGAAGGCTGTATTCAAATCACCTTCTGCAGATTATTCTCCCGGCTCAGGCTGGGCTCCCGCTTGCGTTGGGTGGCTGGCTCTCGGACACCCGTGCCAGGCAGAAATACCCGGGTGCACCCGGATGAAACAGGGAGTCATTTGTGGGCTTTGGTGGGTCTCAGGTCCACTCTGTCTCTGCAGTCAGTCGCTGTAAGCGGCCCTTAATGGCTACACTCTAATGCGAAGATGACTTTGCGGAGTGGGAAAGCGTTATGGTAACAAATGAAATATGCATTGTCTGTATCCTCTTAAAAAAAAAAAAAAAAAGAAAGAAATTCCCAGCCCCCCTCAACAAGTTTGAAGTTTAGATGAGTCTTTCAACTGTTTGCTTGGACAAAGGCATGGAAATCAGGTACCAAACCCCCAAGAAAAATGTACCCCAGTCTTTGTAGATGCAATTATTATTTATAATATTTAACTCAAGAGCCAATTTAGCAAAGGATAAATGCTACTGATTAGTGATTACAGGAGGCAGCAGCAGAGCAGAAAGCAAAAATTCCGGGGTGGGGTGGGGGTGGATTTCAGAGACCTGAGATGAGCTACCACCAAAATACATCTTCTTGGAGCCCTTGCTACAGGTGCTAGAGCCCATGCGTGGCCACCTACAAATGAGCTCAGGAAGATGTTGTCAGCTGAGGGTACAGTGCTGCCTGACGTGGCACGGCACAGGGATTCCATATGTCTCAGAAAAACTTGGCCCTGCCTCGGGATTTATGTTACAGGCCAAGAACGGGAGACATCCTCAACTTCAGCCGCCTGAGCCCAGCCGGGAGCGGTGGGTCCCCACCGCCTGCCGTGACACCCGGTGCCTTAAGGAGGATTCGAGCTCTGGGCTGGGGACTGAGCTGCTTGTTGTTCCTCTGCACCTCCCTCGAATCCCCCTAAGCCAACACCCTTTGACCGAAAAACATTTTCCAGACGCAAGCATGTGTACGTGTGTGGGTGGGTGGGGTGCAGGGGACTATGAAAATTTCAAGGGGAGGTATGACATCCTGGCTTTCTAAATATAGAGGACCCGAACTGCGGCTTCTCTCACACGCTAGCAGCGTGCTTTCTGTTTCAAAAGGCCCCCAAAGCAAATATCGCGCTGGCTGGTAGCGTGAAAAAAAAAAAAAAAGAAAGGGGAAAAAAATAGTGCTGTGAGTTGATTACAGTTTCCAGCGCTCTTGCGCAGAGCTGTTTTTTAGGCAGAGCTCCAAGCGGTGCCCACGCAGAGCCGGCCGGGCTGGCGAGGCGCAGATGGCCGTCACGTAAAGTGGGCTGGTGGCAACCCCGGCATGGGGGCCGGGACCTGGTGGCGGTGCTTCCCTGTTGCCCGCTGGCAGCGCTTCTCCGTTGCCCACCGGCCCCTGTCCTTCCAGCCACAGCGGGGGAGGGAGAGGGGTGCAAAATGCAGCCCCCCCACCGCCCCGGGAGTGGGTGCCACCTCAGTGCCAGGTTGGGTTGAGAATGTGACATTTTGGCTCTGTGTAAGGGGCCACATCTCGGTTCCCTTTTCGCTGCCGTTATTGTTGCTCCGGTATTTGCATAGCACAACATCAACGTGCCTCAGAGCCAGATGAAAGTGGTAGCTGCTCCTTCTCCTTTTAAAAACCAAGCAGTTATCCATGCAACACCATCACTGCCTGCGTGCGCTCGCAGTTGTGTCACCAGGGGGGTTACAGCCTTTGGAAAAGTTTTGCAGAACTGAATTTAATCGAGACTGGTGATCTTTAAGCCAAGCTATAAAATCCAGCGGAGAGTTATATCCCAGTAATAGACCCTATTAGAGGGTCTCGCACAGTCTATAGAAAGGATCTCCTCTCTATTAAATTCTCTAGGGCTTGAGTTCTCATTTACACAAAGGGCCCTTTTAGCTGTGTAAAATGGCTATAAAGTAGGTGTAAAAATGATTGATGCCATCTTTACAACCTCTTTACACTCTGAAAACAGTGTAAAGTGGCCAGGGTGCAAATGAGAATCACACCTGGGCTTGTGAGAGTAAATTACATGGAGCCCTTTGCAATTTCTGTGTGTCCATAGCGGTTTAATCCTACCCCTTTCTGTGGAATTCACCCAGAGAATAAATTTCCAGGACTTTTAAAGAAAAAAGAAAAATTCTTTTCTTCAGCACCTCTGTCCTTTCTGAGCCTTTTAGTCCCATTCTTTCTCCTGGTGCAGTCCGTGTGGACTCTGACACCGGGAAACAGCTGGGAGCTGTCTGAATATGCTGTGGTAGGTGAAAATCCTTTAATTAGTACTTTCCGAAATTCTTGGTCCGAGCAAAATACATGTTGTAAAAACATACCCAGGGGGAAACCGGTTCCAAATGCTACCGTGTCCATTTCCCCATCTCTCCTGGTTTGATTTTAAGCTCTTTATAAAGAGGAAATACAGAAGTTAGTCTTTGCTAGATCAAAATGCCCCATATTTATTCATTAAGCATTAAAACACCAACATAATATATGATGAATATTGTTTTCTTCCAGAGCAAAGGGTTAAGCTGCAATGTGCTGATTACTGAACCGAACTTGGTGGCTGTGGCTCAAAGCGGAGGGTGTGCTGTTATAGAATCGTAGAACGGTTTAGGTTGGAAGGGACCTTAAAGATCACCTAGTTCCTGCCATGGGCAGGGACACCTCCCACTAGACCAGGTTGCTCAAAGCCCCATCCAGACTGGCCTTGAACACCTCCAGGGATGGGACATCCACAACTTCTGTGGGCAACCTGTTCTGGTGTCTCACCACCCTCACAGTGAAGAATTTATGCAGGTGCACAGCTTGCTAAGTGGCACAGGCTCTCTTATCCAGATCTTCCATCTCTTCCCTGTCACTGCACTGAAGGCATTTGCAGTGACCCTGTGATCATCACCTCCACGTCTTTCGTGCTCTAGAGGACTCCCAGTAAATTTAAGCCCAGGAGAGAGTAGGCAGAGGCCAGGCAACGTGAACCCAGCCCCATCTAACAGCGGCTGGCCTCCAGCAGCCCTGTGCCTAGGAGGTGATGGGAGATAGGGAAGAAAAACATGTGGGTGAGATGGAGGTCAAAGGATTAAGGAGAGGAAAGCCCAGCTCTGGTGGAAATGCCGCTCGGCTGGGGCCAACCAGCTCTCTCCCGCACCAGCTCGCTGCCGCCAGCCCACACGCAGCACAGCCTAAGCTAGAGCGCTGCAGACCAAGTTATTTTCTGAACAATGGGAAATTTGGGAAAGGGCAGGGTGGGAAGCATGCCCTGCTCTGCCAGCAGAGCCTTCCTCTTGCTTCGCCAGCGGTCGGGGCGCAGCACCTGGTGGCGAGGGCAGGAGGAAGCCCCAAAGCTCAGCTGTCATTCAGCCTCCCCTGGTCCCTCTCCCACTTCTTGTTATCTTCTTTGTGGAGAGGAGAGCCCACATCTCATCTTGGGCGCAGCAATGGTCGTGCAGGTGGGAGGCAGGTATATCCTCTGCCCTATGCTTCCACAGAGAGCACAGCTGGAATCATGCGAGGGATGAGGGGCAAACCAACGTCTGAGTGCAAGCAGCAGGTACATCCATCTCCTATGGGAGGCTGGCCCTGGCACTGGTCCACCAGCGCTGCTTGTAGCATGCTCTGCTGGAGTCGGGGGAGATGGGCTGGTTCCCACCACTTCATGGACAGCTCCCCCTGATGCCAGTGGGTAGGTCTCACCTGGCCAACCCACCCGCACACTCCACTCCTGTCTTGGCTCGCTCCGAGCTCACCCGGGAGCCAAGCTTAGGACTTCGGATGGGTGGAGACACGCAGGCAAGCGTGCCCCGCAGCCACGCTTACTAGTGACTGTTATTTTTAGGTGCATATAAAAGGCCATTTGGAAGCTGGTCTCAAAGACCTTCATTTTCTGAAGCTCCTCACTTTGCAGCTTGGCAGAGAGCACCTTGGTGATGCTACGTCTACTCTAGAAGCACTTTCCATGACAAGAACTCGAGCACGTACATGGAGCAGTGCTCTAGGTGGACCACGGAAGACTTAAGCACTATGTTGTGATCTTCTGACCCTGGAGGTATGCTGGTCTAGCCCTGGGATGATATGTGATCACCATATGGAAGACAGTTTTTGGGTAGCATTAGAGCTAGTTAGACAACTAGCTTTTGCCAGACTGGGTTTTTGCTGCAGGAAAAGAAAGTTTGTACTTCTTTGAAGCCTTGTAGAAATTTTATTTGCTTCCTCCTTGCTAATGATTGTGGCGCAGTTTTTCTGGCATGTGATTGCTCCACCCCACCTCAGAAACACCCTTGCTCTGGCGGGGATCGGGAAATCCCTAGTCATCGCAGGGTGTGAGCACCAGCTGCCTTGCCCTTGCACAGCCATGGGCAGGCAGTGCAAAACACTGCCGAGACAGAATTGCTCCTACGTTTAGAAGTCCATGCTGTGCAAGTGGAAATGACAGTTTGAGGGACAAACCGACATACTTGTCTCAGTATAAGGCTAATAAGGCATAAAGCACTTCTAGAGCCACACTTTTGGGGTGAAAAAGCACTGTTTGAATGTGGTTTGTTATTCTATGCTGCTTATTAAGAAATCGTTATTCTCTTGCCCTCGTTATTATAAATGATGTCTTCGGGAGACTGGCAGTCTCTTCTTGCTTCCCTCCCTCCACCCCATTTTAAAAACATTCATTGTTGCAGGGATATATCTTTCAGGGCTCTTGGCCCAACTCCACTGCTGGTGTGTAAGGCTGATTGTCTTCAGAGGAGTTACACCAAAAATGCATTTGGCCTTTTGTGCTTGGAATATAATTGGTGGAACTGGCTAGACGCCGGGTTTGGGAGCCTGCAATTACACCAATGTCAACACAGTTTTCAATGTGACCAGTGATTTAGGGTCCTCCACTTTAGGAGTGCAGTTCGAGTTTTCTTAAATTGGTCTTTTCTCACAAAGTGCCGAGCACTCATACTTCAGAAATCTGCCTGCGGTCTCGAGCAGGTCCCACCGAATCACCATTAGTCAACCCACTCATGTTGTTGTTTATTAGTAATTGGATTAGGTAACCTATATCATTAGTCACTCTGAAAAGCCTTATGTATATTTTATATGGCAGCTGTCAATATATTCACTTTGCTGTTGGTCTCAGCCTGCATTTGAAGAGGTCTTGACCTGCCTTATTACTTTTCCGTATGGTAAATCCCCATCAGGTTAGCATGGATTATAGCCAGAGCATCTGAGAGACAATATATTCCCTAAGCATGATCAGCATAATTATAATTAAGCAGTTTGGACCAGATCCTTATCTGGTAGAAATCGGCATAGCTTGTCTGAAGGCAAGAACAGATATCTACCAGCGAGGGAAATGGACCCTGTTTCTTAACCCTGCAGATGAGTTCCCAACGATTTTTTAAGCTTTCATTTTGTCTATGGCTATTAAAGAACCTCTTTGGTGAGTATTTGTACAGCTGCATCTTTAGGACTTTGTGACCTCTAGATAGTCTCACAAGGGATGTTTTGCAAGAGCAGCCATACGAAATGCTCTTAAAATGATTGAAAAAGATATTCATTAAAACTGTGTGAATGTTTTTCCTTGTCAAAAACCTTATAAACGCTCATCCATCCGTGATGTCTATGGTGGCACTATGCTGACATTTTCTGTTCCCCGGCTATAACCCCCTGCCAGCCCAGACCCTATACTTTCTGTTGCTGGCCTTCAGTCGCAGTTAAAGGGTAGAACCGAACGCCCACATAAAAGACCTGGTATCTGTGTTTCCACATCACGAAGCATGCTGACAGACACACCAGGGCTGCGATCAGATTGAGAACCATCTGCAGAAGCAAGTACAGGTTGAGCATGCTGGTGAGGCTGCCACAGTCAGCTGCGTCCTGGTAGACGAAGGTCCTACCGAGGGGGTCTGCAGTGTCCAGTTTGCACTGGCAGGACTCGAGGATGGTATCGCAGGTAAATTTTGTCATCTGCAAATAATGGTGTGCAGCAAAAGCCACTGCCAAAACGGAGGCAACCAGACCCAGGGCACTCAGGAGAAAATACATCAGCTGAAAGAAAAAAAAACAAAAAAAGAAAAAAAAAAAGAAAAAAACTCTTTTTGCATCCACACAGAGAAGGAGGAACACAGAACGAATGCATGCACGTGTACTTCACAGGCAATGCACGCTTTCAATGGACTACCTGGACACTGTGTGCTTTGAAAATTGCAAGACAGCTGTAACTCCACAGTGATGCAAAGTTCAGCAGGTCATCTCGAGAACTAGTAATTCTGCCTTGCATATTTTATATGAGTATTGCCTTGCAGTTTTGAGAGCTGATAAGAGCACCAAGAAATCTGTGTCTCTATACAGCCAGAAACTTTATAGAGAGGGAGGGAGCATTCTTCCTCTACCGTTGTACCTGCGTTGGCTAGACTTACAGTCGTCAGCTGAGATAAATTAGTGCAGTTGCCTTGAAGCGGAGCTGAGCAGACTGAGGCTTGGGCTGACATCTTATCCCAGGCTCTGCTGAGAAGTAGGTGTTTTTGAAACTTTGCTCAGGTGCTATTCCCGGCTCTTGGTTTGCCTGCCCAAACAAATCTGGTTTAGACTTGCAAATCAGGCAGGGAGGTGGCTGATCTCCCGCTTGTGGCCCGGTGAGTGCAGCCAGCCTGCTTGCTTCCCAGGTCCTACCGTGGAGCGGGAATGCAGATCTCCACAAGAAAGCGCGTGCTGTGCTCAATCCCCTTCCAAAACTTGCCCCATAAATGTGAAGGAGAAGTCGTTCAAAGGCGCAGAAGAGCAGTGAGCGCCTTTCATTTCCCAGTGCCACCCCTGCTATGGCATGAGAAGGCCAAGGGTCTGCTTGTCACACCACACCCCCCCTTGCTCCTTACACCAGTGGCAGCTTTAAAATAGGGTGGCTTTTATCAAGGGTAGCTATGCAGAGTCCGCCCCCACAAACGCATGGAAACTGGCAGTGAGTCAGAGCCTTTGTCACTCCGGGTTGCACCTGAGACCTTTGGATACCAGAGCACATGGACTTCCCTCGCTTTTGATAGCTGGAACTGGCAGTTGCCGTGCTGCATACAAAATATGTGTGAATGTATATTAAAGTCATACTCTGTGTTTAGCCAAAATAGCATTTTTGGTTGTGTTCAGCACTGTAAAAACATTTATTTTGCTTGGCGTCTTATCTGTCAGACACATGGCATGGTTGGGAATCTGTTATTTTAAACAGCAGCTTCTCTCTTTCTCTCTCTCTCCCTCTTAACCTCAGTACCGCCAGCAAACTATCAATATAAAAGCATTTTTATGACCTTGAAACTCCAAGTATGTATGTCTTGATAAAATTCACACTCCTGGTGTATTTGTCTTGTATCTACAGCGTGAATCAATCTTCCTATTCAGTTGCCAGCTTGAAAAAAAATATTTGGGCTTATTGCAGATCTTAAAGCACTATACACATTTTCTCCCCCGTATCACCGAATTCTTACAGCAAGATCTCAGTTTCCAAGACTTGGCTACTATTAAATTTAATGACTTCCCCTGCAGCCTTAAACCAAGGGCAGCTTCAAAATGAGGGTGGCTCTTATTAAATGCAATTACTTTACTCCCGCAGCTTTCAAGGTAAGGGTCCATGGGAAAGGTGAATTTGGAAAATGGGGACACCTCCTCATATAAAGCATGCAGAAAACAGAGTGCTACTGACTGAGGGACCCCCTCCAAACAACGATGTGGGAATTTATAAGCCGATGGCGCAAATGCGTCCGATGGGGAAAACGGAAAACAGACAAACATTGATGACCGTTCCTCTTCTCTGAGGGATGAAAGTTGCTGTGCCATGTAGAAGTGCTAGTGGACTGGCTGGAAGTCCCTGGATTCAGACCAGCAGGAGACAGAATCAGGCCTCCCTAATAAATGAGATATTAAGCCAAGACTATACGATGTGCCTGATTCTCCCTGGCAGGTATTTTATTTAGCTGCCAACTTCTATCCAAAGTCAGGACAAAATAGCACGAAATCCACAGCCTAAGCTACACTCTGGGTAGGTACTGTAAGCAAGAATTTGCCTGTCGTGTAACTAAAGGGAAGGAAATCTCAGAATCCCTTCGAAACGCACCGAATACACGGGCAGCTCTTACAGCAATCCTCAGAGGCGAACAGAGATGCGTGGGGACATAGGGCAATTTCCAAATGGCTTATTATTCTCACAAGATGTTTGCAGAGGAATCTCTCTGCGAGACGCTGAAAATGAACACATTTCCAAATAGCAAAGGTGAGCCAAATGCAAATACTGACTGTGAGGGAGCACAAGACAGCGAGTGCTGAGATCCCATCAGCAGATTAATCACATGCCAGACCTGGAGGCAACTTCAACATCGCAAATACAACCATGTAGTGAGCTCTGCCCACGAACCAGAACTCGCCACTGGAAAACTGTTTTTTTAACAGCCTCAGAGAGATAGGCGCTGTGATTGCTGTTTAAATAGAAGGAGAAACGGGAAGCGGGGAGAGACAGCATACAATGAGGTCAGAGCACGGCAGCTCATTCTCCTTCGGGTTCCTCATGTGAGGAAGAAACATTTTAGCAATATTTACTGGCAATACTTTTGCTCCATGCCAAAAAGAAAATAAATAACCTAAGATGGAGAAAATAAATAACCTAAGATGGATCGAGTTCCTCATGGAAAAGGCTTCTCATAGTTATCAGAGGTGAAACCAGAAGGGTGTGCAGGCAGACATGGATCCAGGAGACCCGTTTTGAAAGCAGTGGTGGCTCAGTCGCGAGCCCGTGCAGGGAACAGGAACCGCGGTGTGTGTCATGGCGTGGGCTGCTGGGGCTGGGTGGGCAGGAGTAAAGGGTGTCACGCTACCATGGGAGATGCTGTGATCAGCACCACAGTGATTTGTCAAATATTAGCAGATAGGCCAGGAAGTCCACAGGAGAACTCAAGATTTTCCTATGTGGTCTTTTCTCTCTTTTTTTTTACAAGGGAGAGGATCTCCCCTTTTAAATAGACAGGTAACATGCTTCTTTGCTGTACTGCAGAGAGTGTTTCCTGCGGACACAGAGATGGGGAGGGGCAGAAATTCAGCCTGGGACTTGCCATTGTCCCCCCGAAGGGCAACGCCACCCTCCCAGAGGTCGTGGTCTCCCTTTCTCACAGATGCACAGGTTGCTGCAGATACCTGTGGTAGTCTCAGGAAGGGACTTCTGCTGAAAGCGGTTCTAACACCTCCTTTTTTAACAGGATCCAGGGCTCAGCTCATGCAAGTGTGAAATGAAAGAAGCAGCTGTTGAGAGGGAGGAAGGCAGAGAGGACTGAATGGTCTCCTCCCATTTCCCACCCCAAGGGAATCGCTCGTAGTGGTGGTAGGGTCACCTTGGGGGTTGACTAAAATCCCCCAGGCCTCTGTGTGTGTGTGTGTGTGGTCCTCCTCTCAAAGTGACCCTTGGGCTCTGCAAGGGATCTCGGACTGCTTACTGCACTCCAGGGAAGCCCGGCCAAGATTTTCTTGTAGGATGATGCTCAGCAGCCTCAGTGGGCACCAGCCACCAGCATGAGGGCAGGGCCTGGGCTGGGAAGCAAGTCCCCAGGGAGGACAGCCAGGGCAGATAGGGTTGAACCCAACCACGGTGCTGGAAGAAACATCAGGCTCCTGAGGAGGAGAGAACAACCCAAGTTGCTCAGCTTTGTCTCATGATTGTAATTTTGCATCCTCAGCCTTGTCATTGAATAGCTAACATTCATTTTTTTTGTTCAGAGACAGACTTTAACTGACATTTGAAGATCTGAGAAGTGATACTGGAGATTTAGATGAGTCCTGTGTGAACAAAGCCCTGGATGAGACTCTTAGCTCTTACTTTCTTTAAAATAGGTATATGCCCTGCAGCCAGAAGGTGTTCGTCTGGACAGGCAGCAAGGAGGGGAGGCACTGTGGAATAATGACTTGGCTCCCGGTGGGGACGTGCCTGGGACAGGAGAGGTGAACAGCCTGGGAATGATCAAGTTTTGTGGCATGCTGCAATAGGAAATGCCAGGAAGGTGGATTTTGGGGACGAGGGTGCTTTGGGTAGGCAACAGACCATGGGCTATTGACAGAACCCAAAGTCTTTCAAGGGAGACTTTAGCTCTAATTCTGCCAGGTAGTGAGGAATAACCCATTTTACATTGCCTGGGGAGCACTTCAAATACGTTTATTTTCTTGTGGGAGCGATGGCTCCCGTTCCTCACTGCCAGGGCGGGTGGTGTTGCGAAGGGTGTCAGAGACATCTGAGCTGCCCAGCCCGACGACGACATGCCGTGCGTTCCCGCCACGAGGGATGACTCCCTTCCTGCTTGGATGCCAAGTTCAATTTAATGCCGCAGGGCAAGCAATAAAAAGCCTGGCGTGGCAGCTCCCGCCCAGCCCAGCAGCTACCCGGGCAGCCGTAACCCTTACTTGCAGATGTAAAGGTGATGGGCCAGAATGTAAAGGCAATCAAAGGGCAGAAACAATTGTTCTTCTTCTCCCTTTCTTTATGTAAGTACGGGAGAAGATTGAGAGAGGCACAAAAGAGGTGCCGGGGTCTAATTTCTAAGGGAGGATGAATGCCAGGTTTCGAAAAGCCGCTCCTTGCATTTGATTTCCTTCTGCCTTTTGCAGTTAATAATCACTGTTATTTTGTGTTGCTTGTGCCGGTATTTTTCTTGGTTATTACATGTCTGCAAAATATTAAGAGCTCTGAAAATTACAATAATAAGGATAAACAGCCCAGAAAAATGGTGTTAAAAATGCCCCATGTGGAAAAAAGAGTTCTCAGTTTCTTTTCTAGTCGCTTACCAGTGTCAACGAAGCACAGTTTTGGGGCCCGAGGTGGGGCATGGTGCACGGCTTCTGCGCCTCTCTTGCAATGCCTGGATGGGAATTTGCTCGGCAGAAGAATGCATGTCCCCATGGTTTGTGAACACTTTCCCGTGTTCGCTAATGCCTGACCCTGACACAAGGCACCATGCGCTGAGACACGGCTGCTGGTGCTCAGGTACAGCCTCCCTCTCCCTGACCATAAAGGCGGGCAGGTGGAGATTTCCAGCCACCCTTTTTAATTTGCCTGTGCCCGTGCAGTTTCTTATTTTACGGTGAGGAGCGAAACTGCTGGGAAGATTCTGAGATGCTTCTTAGATCACATTAAAAATTAAAACTTGATTTAAGCGGACCCATTTTATGCCACCTTACTTCTTATCCAGCTCTCTATGAATCTATTTAATCAGTAACCCTCAGCCTTTCACTGAACAGTTCCCGAATTATTTCAGCTTTGTTGATCTGAATATGTTTGATATTCTTAAAACATGGCAAATAAACCAGTATCTTGTTCTGATTTGAAATATTTGTTATTAGAGTTTCCCCTTATAGCCTACAGTTTCTTCCTTAACTGCCTGGAAAATACCAGAAAACCATTCTTGCATTTCAGGTGCATTTTCACTTCTTTTCATGTGGTCTTAAAAATATCCCCAGTATCAACTTTTCTGATTATATTTAACGACATGAGAAGAAAAAAGACATTTAAAAGAAGTCAAGGTACCTTTACCGTGAACTGCACACACGTCTTTTCATCAGGTTGGTACGAAATACAAAGCATAACAAGTCCCACTAAGGACACCACACAGACCTGCAAGGGAAGAGAAGTAAAATGTGTCAAAGTTAAAAAAAAAACCTACAAAAATAATTTTTTTTCAAGCCAAAACACCTTTCTGTGTTAGCGGGACCATAACTCAAGGTGCAGTGTGTCAGTGAAGTCGTTTGAGTAGGGGCTACAGCCATGGCGTGTAAGAGCCTTGTGTGTGTGGATGCACGTGCAAGGAGGGAAGAGCTTTAACCTTTACAGACACCGACGCACAAAAAACTTAACTCAGAGGGACTTTTTGAATCAGACCTACGAAGACACAGCCCAGCAATAGCCTGGAGGATGTGTTTCGAGTTTTTGTCCATCTAGCCAACTGTGAAAAAGGAGCAGAAGGCCTATGAAGTTGGGCTTGCAAGCCCACAGAACACCATCCTATGTACCACTGGGTGCTGACAGGGTTTTTATGTCACCAGTGCAGGTTGTAAATCAGTACCCATAGGTGCCGCTGGATAAGAAGCAGCACAGTTTATAGCAGAGGCTTTCAACCTCTCCTAGAGTGAACACCTTACCAAAGAAGACATCTCCTCTGCAATCTGAGACTGCATTTTAGCCCTGTGGCAGTAATTGCTGAAGGTTAACAGTAATGGAAAAGTATTTATGCACTTTATTATTCATTTAGCTGTCTATATTATTAATTCTGAAGATTGAGATTTATTTGCAGGAGCAGACATTCACTGGTAGGTATTTTCCAGCCACATAAGAAGGGAAGATCCTGCTCTGAGGAGCTAGCCCTTTCTTAAGCAGTGTTTTCTGGGCCCCCCCATGCTGCTAAGCACTCCAGTCAAGTGCCTTCCTCTCCCATGTTTTTGGAGGACCAGAGAGCAGACCTCACAGGAGGACACAGGAGTCACAGCTCTGCAATAGGATTGCTGCTTTTCGGCAGCTTCGACCCTGCCTGGACAAGAGGAGCCGGGTTCCCAGACACCCAGTGGGGGCTCCCTGTGCCACTGTGGGGCTGGATCAGGGAACGAGAGGAGCCCTGACTGTGCCCGCAGAGGGAGAGGGTGGTGTTGGCGGCTGGAGCTACGCTTGGAGGAATCCACGCGTGTTTGGATTGCCTTGGAAGAACAGGTGAGTTGGTGGCATGCATGCGTTTTTTTAAATCCCACTTCATATCACACCTTTAAAAAAGGCCCAGGTGTGATGAGCCTTAGTGGGGACCTTCGCCGAGATCAGCCAGCGTGCTTTCAGAGGTGCTAAGGCTTGTCTTCACACGGGGCTGGGAACAAGCCTTGGCCTCCTTGCTAGAAGCATCCTGGTTATAAATGGTAGCTACTAAATTCCCAGTGACTACGGTGAGAATCTGGGTTTTTTCCCCCCATTCCTTTTACTTCGGGGGTTTTGAAGGCTTCTTAATAATTTTAAGCTGTCTGCTTTCCCAAAGCAGTGTGATTTGCCTTCTCAGGCCAGACTCAGGCACTAGTTGCCTTTGCTCAGGGGTGGGACTATGCCGTGGAGATGCCTGCAGGAGTGCGGGGCTCCTTCATTGCCCCGTCCCCACCTGCTCGCTGCACTCTGTGGCAGTGCTGTTCACATCCAGATTTCCAGCTCCCAGGGGAACTGCTTGACCTGCAATGAAAAATGCTTAACTGTCCTTTTAGGCAGCAATGGTTAAACGCATTTCTTTTACGATCTGATAAATAAAATACCAAACTTTTCTTTATATCTTCACTGTTGGTGCCAGGCACTAGACAGCAGCCCTGTAAAGGAAGAGTGCCTCTCAACACACGGACAGTCATGTCCCTCAAGAAGAACCTGTGTGATTAATAACACTTTTTCCCATAAAGTTTTATTTCATGTCATCTCAGTAGGACATGAATAGGAAGTATTGCCTGAGAACATTTCCAAAGAAAGCGTCAGTATTATTTACTCCTTTCCATGTCATGTGTATTTATATTCTGGTCCTATGACTTACACACGGCCTCCAATTTATTTGTTTTCTTCTTTTTATTGTTGACAGCCATAGCTGACAGGGTTGTCGGGGGAAAAAACAACCTTTCTCGTCAAAGGTCCTTCAGCACTGGGGTTATTTTTTGCCCTATAGTGCTTCTATGTGACTCAACCATGTTTTATTTCTCAGGATTAATCGCCTATGTCCTTGGTCCCTTGCAGTGTATATTAATCTTTTAATTCAATTAACATGCCCATAAAACTTAAATCTTAAGGAGATCATATCTCTAGTAATATCCAAATGATAAACTCCCCCAGTGGCAGTAGTGGCTGAAGGAAAGAACGTGTAGCAAGAACTTAAAAAAAAATGCTTAAATACACTCTCTTAATGTTAGATCCCCAAATTCATGTGAAATGAAAGGGGCTGCTCACGTCAAAGCTAGACCTAAGTATTTCCAGGATCTGGTCCTGAAGGATCTTGTTATGAGCAATAAATCAAATTTGCTTTGCTTCAGCTACACTAGTGGGCATTTACACTTGCATGAACCGAGGGCCAGATTCGCCTCCAGGATACTCTCGTGAGACATCATGGGACTGTGCCCACTCTCCTATTCCCATTCCCATTTTCCCACAGAAAGCCAACAGAGCTGCATTCATTTCCGAGGGCAGAGCCAGATACCAATGGTGGAATTTTCTCTCTACCATCAAGTGCCTCGTACAACTTCTGCAAAAGCCCTGTCGGCTTTCAACGCGGCAGGATCAGACCTCCCTCTTCAGAAAGCTTCCCATACAAAAGAGTATCGTTTAAAAGGATTTCCATTCCTGCACGCGCTTTCTAAAGTTCCTCTGGGATTTAAATAATATACTCAGGAATACTTGAAGAGGCACATTTGTAGAGAGGTATTTATAAAAGATTACACTGGGTCGGGATTCCGGCAAGTCTTGGCCAGGATATTTCAGAAGGCTTAAGTATTTCTTTTATAACAATAGACCAACTTTTTTTTTTTTTAACAGAGATGTGTATTTTTGTATGTGATGGTAAAAAGTAATGTTGCTGAAAATTATGACCCGTATATGTTTTACATTTCTGTTCTTTAAAGGTAAATTCACTCACTGGAGCAAACTGAAGTGTGAAACATTTATACAGAAAACAGCTTTATGCTTCTATTTTATACATTATTAATAGATCAGTTTTGAATTATACCTGTGAAGTCTAATAGAATAACTATAAAAATCCTCTGGTAAATATTCATTAGGACCCACTAAGTGACTAAGACAGCTGCATTACAGCAGGCACGTTATGGATGCTGTTGATGCTGATTGCTAAGTAGCATTAGGTAATCCTGCGTCCTAGGGCTTCAATAGCCACTGCAATATCCCAGCGTGAAGCATACATTTCCTATGCCTTATTGACAAAGCACAACTGAACTTGCTTTAGCACTTGCTTGCCACCAATCAATATGCATTTGTTATACAAATAAAATAGATTCTGTGAGAGCTGCAGAATAGCAGTTAATTAGATCAGCTCTTTTAACTGTTATCTGGAAATCTAGAAATATGCATTTCTTTGCTGAGTAAATTTCAACTCAAGTTTATTTCAAGATCCTATATTTCAAAATTTTCCAGACAGACTAACACACCCTTTGCTGAATAGGTAGTGATGTGAAAGGTTATCCAAGGAAAGAATTTAAATTTAGAAAAGTACTGCCTCGAAGAAGAGCTTAATGTGATACAGATGTATTTAGGAAGGGTACAGATTTAATTTTGGTGAAGGCATACCCTGTGAAATCCCCCAGTTCACAATCCAGGGAGAATAGCTCTTTACTAGAGCCAGCTGAAAATCTTAAAAGTTTATGCTCTAGAAAAGTTTCAATACTCTTTCTATTTAGTGGGAAGCAGTAGATGTTCCTTCCATTGGACAGGAACATCTCAGGGCTGAAAAGTGACTTCAAAATTAATTTTTTTTAAACCACAATCAAAATAGGAACAGACATTTTCTGGGTGACCCCCCACCCCAAAGAGGGCTAGAGCCTGTTGTTGTGAGAACTGAATTAAGATCCTACAGATTTCAGCAGGAATGGGAACTGATTCCAGCCGCGTTTAGGAGTGCGTCCCAGTTGATTTGCCTGGGAGGAGCCCTGCACCCACAAAGGTCTAGCATGCAGTCCTTGGCTCCTCAGGACTCCAGCTCTCCCCGTACGCGCACACAGGCTGGCACAACTGACTGTTTCTCACAGCTTGCAGCCTCACACACTGCTTCCAAATAGATGCTTCAACAGTGAGACTGCGACCGTACCACAATGCACATTCGGCACTCACAAGGAGCATGCCTTTACATATCTCCATCATCTTAAAACGAGAACCCAAGCAGTAAAAAAGAAGATCGATCTCAAGCTTTCTTGTACCCAAAATCCCTCACCACCAGCTTTACTTCAGCTGATCCGCCATGCTGAAGAGCTCCACCGAAGCACGGAGGGCTGACACTCTGCCCATCATGGTGCCAGCATCCTCCTGCACTCGCCAACCCCATCCCTCCTGCTAAACTTAACACACTTCTGAAAAGAATCATGGGTAAGAAAAACAAGCGCTTCATCTCTGACAGGAACAAACACAGGTGGCAATGCAGAAGGGTGTTTGGACAAAGGCCATTGCCACCCAGTGAGGACCACGAGGCTCGGGGCAAGGGAGTCGCTCTCTCTGTCCTCACCTCCCTGTGGCTCACTTGCATCTGGTCCTGCAAGGACTAAGCACAAGGTGTACGAGTGGCACAAGGACACCCCGTGGTAGTGATGGAGATGGTTATCTAATGTACAGAACTGGAGGAAACATGAACACATAGGGCACAAATTTCCACTGTGGTTTGCATTCATTATCTTTGCACACTGACATATTAATGTGGTTTGCTTTATTTCAAAGGATTTCAAAACCACAGATTGCTCTAGTCTGTCTGCATCTCTCCCTTGTATATTTGTGAAACTGGTCTTTCTTTTGTTATTGCTAAAATTTTAGCCCAAGTATTGCTATAGAATAGGTGGTTTTCTCCAGCAAAGCGCTTCCTACCCAGAGCATCTTGGAAACCCTGGCAGATGAGGCTGGTAAAGCAGGAGAGTTGGCAGCATCCACCAAGACATGAAGGAAGGTGGCAAAAACCTGGATCGAAGGAGCATCTTGGGTCTACGCCACACCACAAGACAAATGCTGCAAACGCTCACAAAGACATAGCATAGTCCATCTGCTCTTTATATGGGGGCTTGTTAGCAAGAACCTCCTGCAACAACCTTTAGGGGCAGAAAGCAAACATGTTGGAGGACAAATACCTCTCAAATACAGGCAGTGCAATGCCACATGGCATTGCTGAGACCCACAGGTGGAGTCTTCCTTTTTAATAAGAACTTAAACTCTTAGACTTCAGGGGAAAAACTGCTATGAACAGAATTAAGACGGCATTTCCATTATGGACAAGTTATTTCATAGTTGCTTACTTCAAGACTGGATCTTTCTGTTTGTAGGGACAAGGGTAAAGAAATTCTCTCTTGTAGCTGTCTCTGAAGTCTCTGTCTTACCCTCAGAGGTGATACTTGGCTTGGCGGCTCACCTGTCTTATCAGACATGGCAAGGCTTAGCTCCCCTCCACACGTTTGGAGAAGCCGTGTTATCCACAATTTAACAATCCCACTGGACACAGACTTTGATGCAAGAAAGAAAATGTTCCTGTTGGTTTTGCCATTATGAACCAGGATCATCTCTGATGCCAGACATCTGTACAGGCTGTTGCAGACAGCAACACTGACACTGATGTTCATTTGCTTTATGAAGTTTGAGGAAATGGCAATGAAAGCAGGTGCTACAGGCAGCTTTCACTGCTAGCTTTCATCAGCCTCAGGTCTCACTACCACATGTAAAAGAAGCCAGTCTGACACGTAGAGGTATTGGACCTTAATGGTTTTTCCTCTTACAGGTTTGTCATTAGATTTAAGGACAGTCTAGTTGCATATAAATTACCTCCAGAAATAATAGATAATATGTAATAATGATAAACATTGTGGTTGCAGGCAAAGGCCACCATCATCTAGGAAATCATTCTCTTAACAGCCATAAAACCCCACGATAACTGACCATCTCTGTCCCACCTACAGAATAAAATAATGATGTCTTTACTACAGGTCCCTTCAAACCATGCAATAACACACCATGACAGATACACAACTTTTAAATACTATAAAGTAATCAAAGCCCTGCAAGAACATTCATAATCAAATGAAACTATATTTTTCTGTAACGATCTTTACTGTTTAGGCCAGTTGCTCAGCAGTGAAAATGGTCACTTGTGCTATGGTGAGATTTAATTCCCTTGGCAAAGCACTGCCAAGTCTACCATCGCTTACAAAGCCAGGAGCTACAGCAGCAGTCCATTACTGCTGTTAAGTCAGAAATACGGCGCTGGGTGATCAAACACCTGAGGGAACAAAAAAACCCGTTAAAAGGTCCCGAGCAGTGATTTGCAATGTGAGAAGTGTAGCATGGCTAAGAGTGCCACCTGAACACAATGCGTGGTTTGAGATGTGTCCATGACTATGAAGCTATGGAAAGCCATCATCTCTATAGTCATAAGGTTACCTAGGCTGAGAAAACCTGTTTGAACAATATCTCTCTCCAAATCTTGCCTCTCTCCAAATCTTGACAAATCTTGTGCCTATTTTGGCACAAATATAATCCAGCCAGGAACTCTGATTTCCTCCGTCCTTCCCCTTGAGGCTGTAGCTAGACCAGGGGGCTAAACCACAGAGGTGTTCAGCAATCAGCACTTGACCAGGTATCACACAGACCTCTGGTGTGCAGCTGCCTTCTCAAACCATTATGAAAGGTGACATTTCTACATTTTTTCCCATCAAAAATTTCCACTCTATACCTGATCAAAATAAAAGTACGGATTTCAATTAATCAGGCATCAATGCAGAGTTACTCTTAGAAAATGATCAGATTTAATGGCAGAGGGCTCTGAAGAATATGGCTCTGGTGCTACATAGATATATGGCTATAAACAAGCACTGGAAACCTCACCAGAGCGTATTTCATGCAGTGTACCTCATTGCATACCATCCAGAGTTTCACATACTTTGGAGAAGGTTCAATTAAATACCTAAACTTGGAGGCTCTTCTTGAAGGCAGTTCCCCCTCGAATCTTTTGATGTTTGCCCATGGCTAATTGAAGCTTGCTTCTATAAAAAATGGATGCCTGCATGACTATAATTTCCATTAGCTGCTTTGATGGCACCAGTTTTTAAGTGTCACCTTTTATTAAAAATTGAAATCGGTTTCCCTAATAACAAGTAAAAGTTAAAAACCCAGCAAGGCTGTATAGGAGGTAAAGCCTGACTGAAAGCCACCTCCACAATTGCTGCAGGAAAAGGTGTCAAAAGCAACAACAGAAAAAAACAGCGAGGGGCCGGGGCTAACAAGAAAGTGTCTCTCTCCTTTCAGGCTTTAAAAGAGAACACATTTCAGGGTTTTTTAAATACTCAATCATCCCCCGTATCAATATGGATGGGGATCAGTTGCCTCTCACTCTAGCTGGGGATGCTTCCCAATTATTGACCCTCTCTAGGAAGATAAAAAGGTTGCCTCACGCATAAAGCGGTTGTCTGATGTTTGGCAGGGCCACCACCGTGCAGCTGGAGCGTCCGGCCTCGTGGAAAAATGTTACATCCAGCAGGTGGGAAGATCCGGAAAGAGAAAAGCAAGGAGGCTGACAGGGGTTTACCTGTACAGGCTTGCCTCGTTTTATCATGTGAGAGACCATCTGCAGAAAGGCTCTTAGGTGGAAACGTCTACAGAGCCTCATCTGTGGGGAAATTGTCAGAAACAACGTGGCCCTTGCATTGCTTTGTTACACTGGGCCAGGGAAACAATCTAAATTACAGGAACAGCTATAGGTACAGCAAATCCCTCCTGGTCCAGAGGATCACAGGTCTAACCAACCCCGGTTAATCATCAGGGCACATTAAACCCCAATTTGTAATTTAGATCACTTTATAGCATGGTGTCATCCTTTTTTCCCCAGACGACTGTATACAATGCTTCAACCTTTCAGCATCCATCTCACAACAACATTCTCAAAGCTTCTCCTTAACAGTTAGACATATCACCCTCGTTGTACCCATTTTCAGGATGAAAATCCCAACCCCTGGCCTCTCCCTGTTGCCATCTTCTACCATTTCCAAAGTTCAGCTTAATTTTAGGGGCCTCGCTGCTTCCCTGGGAACTGGGGATGCTGGAGCAACTTTGCTGAGAGCTGTACATGCCCAGGAGGGTGCTGGGTGTGAGGAGGTTGTCACACCACCTTCCTGCCCTTCCAGCCCCAAAATGGCACAAACCCTGACAAGCTAAAGAGGCAGAGGCTGGGACAGCACTGCCTGTTACAGGCAGCACTATTGATTTTGGCACTCAGGTTTACCAGCCCATGAGCACGTGCTGAGTCAGTGGTAGGACCCACCGTCTGAGTCAGACTCTCATACAGAAGTACATCAATTAAACAAACATCTCAATTATCAGCGTCTGATAGGGATACGCAGCATCGGGAGATAGTCCTGGCTGTTTGCTATCCATGTTGTACTAAGCATCCAAAGATCTTCCAAGCATGAAATCCAGCCAAACTCCTCCGCCAGCCCAGGTTGTCTTGCACCATTCCCTGGTGCTGCCACGCAACACACTCTCCCTCGCCACTCGTCTCCTGCAAGCTGTCCCTCACAGCTGGGTTTTCCAGCCATCGCGGGGTCTTCGTTTGTCTCACCTATCCTTGTCTGTGAGAGACTCAAAGCAAAAAATTTGTTTCCCTTGGTGAAGGTTTTGGCTTAAACTTTTTTAAAGGTTCTTTTAAAAAAGTATAAAAACTTAAAGAGACATAAACATTTCTAACTCCAGGTAAATTAAGAATAATTAAATGGCTTTTTCATTTAGAAGTCTGACAGCCTTTTGCACCCCAAAGCCCCATATCAGCCTTACTCCACCAGGGCAGAGAAGCCAATGCTTGGACACTGATGCCAAAGAGCCACGAGCCATGGCTGCCCCTTGGGTAAAGCTCAGGGACCCTCTGGCCTGGGGAAACACCTGGGGAGACATTGCCCCGAAGGGTCTGAACAGTGGGAAGTGTCAGAGCTCCTGGGCTGGGAGCTCGACCCATGGCAGATCTTTTGAGACACTTTTTGCAATAAAACAAATGATGACTGGAGCCATGGTTGCTGCCTTGAGCCGCTTGAGAAACAGATCTTTTAAAAATGTTTTTGAAAATCCCAATTTTACGTACATCCATACATAAATATGGATTTAAAATAACTTTATGACAGAAGTAATAAACACCCCGCATAACCATTTCTGATGAGCATTTCTGTAACTTTCTTAACTGCCTGAGTCTGCAAAACGGGGCTGAAAAGGAGCTTGCCTGTGAAAACTCTGATACTCTCTACGTTTGATCACAGTGGAAATAATCTAAGAGCAGATTTTTCAAGGAGAAATACATCGTTTCTTCTTCTGGGTGTCAAAAGGCCACAAGCTAATGAAAAAGAATGAAAAGGATACCATTAATATCTACTGCTTCTGCAACACTTTTCATCCAAGGATCTCAAAGCAAGGGGTGACGGATAGCCATTATTAACCCCACTTTACAGAGGAAATAACAAAGTCTTAGCAAGGTTAAGTAACTTGCCCAAAGCTACACAGCAAGTCAGTGGCAAGAGACGGAAAAAAAAAATAAAGCCCTGCACTCCTGGGTGGATTTGTGAAGAGTTTGTTCAAGCTCCTTCAAAACAGCAAGAAGGAAGAGGCTGCTGAGGTGCTCCAGGCTGCAGTTTTGGGAGCTCAGGACAGGTCTCATGGAGGAGTCGGTCAACTGCTTCAGACCCCGACACCTTCTCTGTAAATGGCTACAAGGTAGGTGAAACAAATGCCACCCTCACTGTTTTTAATTGCATTTATTTGCCTGTCCCTAGCGATGCGGTAGCGACATTTTACAGGGAAAAGGTTGTCGAAGCTGAAGCAGAAGTGGTAAATCACGTAGGCTCCGTGGTTTCTGTCCATAAACCTTTCCCTTGGTTTCTGACTAATGCCCCACGGATTTCGGACGAAACGCCTTTCTAACTAGCAGGTTTTAACTGGGTTTCATGGTGAAACACTTTTGCTATAATGCAGGCTGTATCGTTTCCTTCTGCAGGAGCTGCAGGAGGGAAGGGCTGGTGCCAGGCACCCCTCGAGGAGGACCCCTTTGGTGTCGGGGATGTCCTCCGCTCCACGTCAGCAGATCACTGGCCACATTTATTCCACAGGGTGGTGAACCCAATCCCTGGCGTGCGCTATCCTCACAAACCTAGGTGGTCAGGGTTTGAACTGGTTTAATTCGGACTGCCTTGCATGGTTTTCCTCGGTAGCATTTTACTCTAGATGCTTCTCTAAATAAGTTCCTTTTCATTGATGGTAATGCACTAAAGCACTTGATTTTCCGCAAGGAACGGTGTCACCATTTTGCCACTAATAAAGAAGAATAAAGAAATCTTTCAATCAATCAGGGTCTATTTAACACATTAGCAATTTTCCTTCATTTTTCTGTCATCCTGCATTAACAGCTGTGGGGTCAAATCCAGCCCTGGTGTAATTCCAAAGGAGTAACACTAGGAATGAGCTTCACCCATTATCTCTAATGTTGCTAAAAAGGTCTCGATAATAGATTTTTTAAGTTCTTGATTCTGAATACTAATCAAGTCCTTTAAAAAGAGCACTTGAGTGGGATGATACTAAAACAAATATGCTCTGGTATTTTACACCACATCTTTCTGTTCTGTTGCTCATTTCTGTGCGAATAAATGGGTTCTGGGAAGTCACTTTCTGCCATGAGATTTGTTCTCAAGCAGCACGAAGGTCATCCATTCCCGACCTATATGCCCTCCATGGCAGCCTGCCACAGCAGCCCAAGAGCCAGCCATAGGACATCTAGCCACACATAGGATGTCCTAGCCAAGGGTCCTTCACGGACTAGTTTCCCTCCAGCTCTCCAGAGGCTGGTCCTCAGTACGCTCCCCGCCACAGCTCACCAGCAGCACCCTGTGACCCACAGACCCAGAAACTCCGGCTCAGCAGCTCCTGGCCATGACCGTCTGATGTCCCAGTGGGCACCAAGTACCTCCATGGAGACATCACAGCACAGGGACAAAGTAAATGCAGCATCAGCATCATGTTGTACCTCCTGCATTTTGCCCTTCAGACATACGCTTTGCATTACTCCTTTGGTACATCAGCAATGGTCAGTGCTCCACACACACTCTCCTGCTGGGAGGCTCTGGGGCTGCACCACCACCTCAACCTCTCCTTTCTAGCACCAGTTTCCCTTTTACCACCCTCTCTGCTGACATCAGACCTCTCTTTCCCTTCTGCTTTGGGCTGAGGGTGCAGGAGAGCAGTGTGGCTCCCCAGGAGCCTGCCTGGCCGCGTTCCCCCTGCCACACGGTCCTTGCCATCACCCTGAGGGCAAGCAGGGGGGCACCAAAAGCCATTCTGAACCAGGAAGGAATCAACCTGCACTTGAACGTGCTGGTGGCTCAACACCACACCAGAATACCCAAGGTGAGTGAGAGTCACTGTCTAAATCAAACTGTAGGTACAGTAACCCCGGTCCACGGGCCCCTACCAGCAGCCCACAGGGGGCACTGGTCTTCCCGATAGCCAGGGCACCCTGTAAAACAAAGCAAAACGAAGCCCTGACCCTCACAGCCAGCACAGTCCCAGGAGATGTGTTCCCCCAGGGGTTATCCTGACTGGCTGTTGGGTGCAAAACATGGCCACCACAGCTGAGAGCTGAGTTTTGTTTCGAGTTGAGGACTAGCTCAGGAACACACATGGTGAGTTTTGCCTGTTTTTCAGGGGGGAACTCTGAAAGTGACTGAGCTTTGCCTTGTGTGGGCATCTAAATGTCACTACTGATGGTGGCTGCTGCTAAAAACGAGAGGGGTTAGAGCTCAGTCTTCAGAAAGTAGTGACTTTGGTTGGGTTTCAGGCCTGCCCAGGGGAGATCAGGAGTATGCGGATGCCTCAGATGGATGCTGTTTGTATGCTGATGACATTCACATGGGCCAGGGGTTGCTTCCATGGCTTTTCTCACATCCCTGACTATACGCTAGTTCAGTCCAGCTCACTCTTTCTCCAGTCTTTGTGTGTCAAGTTTTTCTAGCGAAAAAGCTATTTCAGACCTGGGATTCTACAGGTGCTGTCTGGAGAAGAAATAATCTGACCTCCAGGATCCCCAAATAAACAGTAGGAGTGAAAATGTCACATGCTGCTATTTTATCATCCGTACTCTCCCCTGGCCTGTAACAGCAAAAACCCCGGGAGGAAGTTCTCCTCCTGAGCAAGGGCAGGCTCTTGCCTTGTGAAACATTGCAAAACTCCTAGATACCTTCCCGGTCAGAAGAGAAACAAGAAGGGCTAGGTGAATAAGAGGAGCTCTTCCTTTCGGAGCTCAGGTCCTGCCCTTCCCACTCTTTAGAGGGTCGCCCAACAGGGTTAATGCAGCAAACCCCAAACAGTCCAGGTGTTCGGATAATCCTTCAGCTGGCAAGGAATTACATTTATGGGAGATGCTCCCACAGCTGTTTAGAGTACCGAGAAATCCGTAAGTACCTAAACACAAATTTATTTGCTGGGAGTTCTTACAGTCTAACAACACCCAAAACAGTGCTAACACATCAGTATATATTCTCCTGAATCCTGCTGCCTGGGGAAAAAAAACCCACCAACCCTGCATACTAAGTCGCATCCATGGCACATCCCAGGCTCACAATCACTGACCCTGCCTCTCCGCAGGCAAACCGCACATCCCCGACCACACGGCCAAGCGGGGCCACACCACACACAGCACTGAGACCCCGCACGTCTTCCCAACATCTCCGCAGGGACGGCCAGCACTGGGGACCAGCCCGGGCTTCCCCACCAGCGGATGCCTTCTATTTACACCCAGCAGGACCCTGCCCTTTACCCCGTCCCCGCCAGCCCGTGCGGCGAGGCTGGCGTGTCACTCGAAACTGCACGTGACTTGGCGGTAGCGCCTGTTGGGCCCTGAGACGGGGCTCCCTCTCTCTGCCATGTTACCCATCCGCCAGCACCGTCCCCCTCCCCACGGCCACCTGCGGTCTCTCCCTCCGGTGGGGGAGAAGTTGCGGAACGGCAGGGAGGTAAGGGGTTAAATCACAGCGGTTCTTCAGCACAGCACAGAGAGGAAGCTCAAAAGACAGCCATTTCTCTCCCCTCACTATTACCAACACGCCCAGCTAAAAGTTGCGAGTTACAGAGTTACGCTCTCACTTCTAAAACCTGATCGTTAGGGCTTGGTGGGGAAAGAGGGAAGGCAGCATAAGTAATCAACATTTTTTTTCAGCATCACCAGGCAGGAGTTGACTGCAAAGCACAAGCTAATACATACATCTAGTGAACAGCAACCCTGTATTTTATTTAAGGTCTGTTGGGTATTTCAGGGAAGAAGATGAAAGATCGTGTTATTCTGCAGGAGCAGTTTCCTTGGGAAAGTATACCCAGACATTTAATCCCAGGAATATTTATAGTTAGCATAACTCAAATGGTGTTGTGCATGCAGTTGGTTAGTCTAAAGTGGAGCGTCATGCAGCTTGCATTAATGTTGGCAAAGGCACTTTATGGAGAAACAGACTTTATGCTTACAATTATCCCAGCCCAATATGGAGTGTCTCTGACTAGCAGAGAAGAACTGATGCCTGCCATAAGGAAGCCCAGCACTGTTACAGAGATGCCTAATGCCAGCTGCAACAAAGCAAACAGCAGCGGGAAACGGCAGCCACAACAAGTGTGGGATTCCTCCTCCTGGCCAGTTTTGGGATCCCCCTTGGTTTTCTTCTGCTTCTTCTTCTTCATCGCGGACTCCTGCGTCTTGCTCGAGTCGGTGCTTTTCTCCCCTTCGGGTGCCTTCCCTGTCTGGCTCTGGTTATTCGGGGACGTGCTGTGCTGGGGTTTCTTCTCCTCCTCCTTTCCCATGCCGATGAACTTTAGGTTTTCACGTGCGTGTGTGTGTGCGCGCGCTGATGGGGGTGGGAGTTTTTTTGCCCCCCAAAGCTTCGCTTTGTGCTGGCTGAGTTGTTCCTGGTATTTGAATCAAGGAGGCTGAACAAATATGGAAAACATTTGGAGCAGATTGTCAGAGCTTCGAAATGCCACATATAGCCCAGAGAAGAGGGGGATTCAAGGGGGGTAGCGCACTGCCAACGTGCAGGCGCCGGCTCTGCACAGGGGCTGGCTGTGCACACACGGCTGAGCATGCGTGCCGCCACGGCTACGGAGGTGCGAGCACACACGTGTGCGCGTGTTCGTGGAGGAGCTGGACGGGCAAATAGCACGCAGAAAGTCTGCATTGCCAGCTGAGGAACAGGAGGGAAATCTGTCTGGCCAGGGAGCCGGGAGCGACCAAGCGCCTGTGTCTGCGTGCGCAGCGAGAGGACAGGTCGGGGCTCATCACGCCGGGGCTCCCCTGGGGATTACTGGCACGCAGCGCGTAACGCGGTGAACCCACGCGGCACCATGCACACAACAGGCACGTTTCGTACACCGGCTGAATCCGATTAAATAGGTGCATTTCAGTGGGAGGGAGTTGACTATGTGCATGCTAAATATGAAATTAACACAAATAAAAATTCAAATTAATATCCTGGGGAGCTAAGAGCAATCCTGTCTCTTCCCAAAAGTTACAAAAGCACAGCTAGGCATGTTTTATGACGAGGCAGACAGGGACCAGCAATGAGGACTGGTGCTTCTGTGCAGGTACTGGTAGCGCATGGAGCTGAACATCTGCTGCGCGAGTTTCCAGGGCTGCAAGTTATCCATAGCAGGAAGATTGTTTACATTACCTAAAAGAGAGAGGGATGTCTTATGTGGTCACTGCACTTTGTCCATATGTTGGCTCATGTTGGTGCTTGGGGACAGCACACCAACAGAAGTGGTGGGTGGTTTTTTTCCTGGAATACTCTAAAATTGTTTTTCAGTGGAATCCAGCGCTGGGAGCCCTGGCAGAGCCTCTCGGATGCTGGTGGGGCTCCCCAGGGGCTCACCCACAGAGGTGCCAGCAGGACTGGGGTCTGCAGAGTTAGATGGTCAATATTAGGTCTGTGAATAGGAAGGAGCAAGATGAAGTGGGTGGTGAGCAGTCCCGCGCCGGAGGCGATGCCGGCAGCCGTGGGTTCAGCCGGGCCGCAGTGCACGCGTCCTCACCAGGGAGAACCGTGGGAAGCGGGAGGCTGCCGCGATGCTGGTGCTTAGCTCACGCCAGAGGAATTACTCAAAAGCTTAAGGGTAAGCAGGTGCTTAAACGCTTTGCTGGCCCGGGGCCCGAGTGCGTACAGCCTGATATATTGCCCTCCTACGATCCAGGAGCTGCACTGTGGCCAGCAGAGCACTGAAACCCCTCCTCCGTGCGTGCAGCTCCGTGTCCCCACTGTCACAGGGACGCCGTGAGGACACATGGGTTTTTGCCGCCCCACCGACGTCAACAGGAGCAGCATAAATGGGCCAGCCGGCTCTGTCCCCACCATTTGGCTACGTATTTTTTGATTTTCCTTCCCATAGAGGAGTCAATTCGAGCAAATGACAGGAGCACAGCACTGGGAGGAGCAGGGCAGGTGGGAAGAAGCTGTCAGATGTTGGGGAAATCACCAGCAAAGCTGCCTTTGAATGCTGCAGAGCAGTTCAGGGGGGAATAACCGAAATGTTGAAGCACTCTGAGAGGAACTTACGCATGCTGAGATAGCATCAAGGAAATCTTTCCTTTGACATATTGGCAATGCCTTCTGAGAAACTGCTCTATTTCCAGCACTTTATGGCATTTAACAGCAATGAACTGTGTCTTCTGTATTAATAAATTATGATGTCACTTTGTTTTATGGGTTAAGCAATATCCTCTTTGGTTATTTATATTACCGAACATATGAAAGAAAACTAGAAACAAAGTGATTTCAGACGCTTTCTGCACACATAACTCTCGTGCCATATCCATAGAGCAAGATTAAGATATATTGTTCAAAAAAGGAAAAGAAACTAGAGGGGAAAAAAACTGAAAAAACCCTCTTCCCTACTCGTGTTGTTTACTGTACCGTGTTTTCATAGCTTCTCACCAAGACGTTTTGTCACTATCATCCACTTTTTAAAATATCCTTATGATACCTTGCACTCACTGGTGTACCTTGCCTCTCGATCTCAAAGCCACATACAATTATATTTAACCACAGCTTTGAGAGGGATGAGGTGTTCAAGGAACACCATCAAGGTCAGGCAGGGAAGCAGTGGCAAAACTGAGAATACACATTTTACTGCTTCATAGTCGAACGCCCACTTTAATAATAAGTATTAAATGAAGTTGAATATTTTTTTTCCTTTCTGCTCCTCTGTTTCCCTAGTTCTATGCCACAGATCTTTACTGTGGTTTTTACCCCAGGAAAATCCCAGCACTGTTTACAGCACCTGGATTTGCGCTGACAGCTAGATTTTTGATCGTTCTCTTCAAAAAGGGGCCAAAATCCACCTGCTTTATTGATGCCGACAGTCATATTGGTTTCAGGAGGAGTAATTGCCTGAGGAAGATGAACAGGATTTAACCCAAAGCCAATAAAATGAACAAGCACCTACCTTACAGCCAATAACAGCCCTTGCTTATCTCCTGGCCCAAGAATCTCTCTTAAAACAGGTGTCTAAATACCTTTCTGCACAGTAAGTATCTAAAAAACGAGGCCACACTCCATGGGCAGCACGTTGAATATTTCCTGCAGGGTATAGCTGAGAAATCCACTTGGGTCCCAGCCTCCTGCAGCCCCTTTGAAAATCCCAGTTGTATGGCTGGTGTTCAGAGTCCTTAAGGCAGAAGCCTAGGCCAGTTCAGGGGACATCTTCTGTACAGTGACCAAAACGTTTGGATATGAAACTATGAAACGTGGCCAACATAGACCAAAGTTTGCCTTCTCACAGACGTTGGGTCCAGAATAGCTGCACCACTCGGAGCACTTGGGTTTTCCAAGGGAACTAAAGACATTAGTTGCCATCAGCACTGGTCACACTGAGACAGGGACCCTCTCCAAGGCTGAGTACAACGTGCCTACTCAGGGAGGCACCATCACCACAGTGAAGGGCAGCAGGACGTGGCCTGTCAGTAGCCGCTTTCAGCCACCTTCTTTGCTGGTCCTGCTCTTCGCATGGTTCTTTGAGTAACATAGCGATCGAACAACAGCTCATCTGCTTTTACCAGGACAACTTCAGGACTTTGATGGATGCTAACCAGTTGCTAATAAAGATGGTCACTTGTAATTTAAAAAAAAATACATATCACATAGTTAAAATCATATACGCCATATCTAATCTCTGCAGCAATACACAGTTACATAGAGAAAAAATTAGGGGTCAAATACATTGAAAAAATTGGGGATGGGGATGTTGTTGTTTTGACATGATTAAACACTGCGTACAAGTTTCCCTCTGCCGTGGCTAGCTTTTCCTGCAAAGTCAAACGTGCATAGCTTATATGCTGGGAAGTTTAATGGGGATGGAGAAAAGAGGCGGATGCAGGATTGATCTTCCATAATTATTATCTGAACCAGATTGTATTTGCTGATTCCACTTGGCATTAACAATCGAGTGTAAAACAGCTGTGAAAGAATTCACAGCACTGGCGAGCAATGAGAAATTAAAAGAATTACTTTTTTAGAAATTGAAAGATTAAACGAGGACACTGAACTAACACTAAATTTTCTCGAGTAATACATCTTCCGGATGTCACTTGGATTTTATCGGCAACACAAGAATAATCATTACCCTTTTATGCCCAAAGGCCCTGATTAAGTATGTTCTTAAATTAAGCACATGCTTGAATAGCCTTCCTGGATGAGGATGTTTTTTGATTCGAGCCCAGCTACCATCTCTCATGTGGCACGCAGTTGTAATTTCGTGTCCTTTACACAAAATGAGTCATGTTGCACAGCTTTTCCATAGCCAGATACTGTCCTCTGTAAAACATTGCCTGCTCTTGTCCCTCCCTTTGCCAAAAGGCAGCGCAAACCGGGTGACGATGACAAGAAGCCAAACAGCACACACAACGTCAGACATAGAAATGGCAAGATCTGGGCTGCAGCTTTGCGATGACACAGTCTTTCCTATTTCTTCTCCTACCCGCAAGGACACACAACGTTGCATGGGACTCCAGAAAACTCAGATTTTTCTCCACTGTGATTTTTACCCTGGAAATAAAGTGGGTTTGGCGTGGTTGAACCCACACAGACACACAGATGCATGCTCCCACATAATCGCATTTATACAGATATTTCTTCAAGGCATCAGCAGTCCGGCCAAGTGCCAATCGCAGGGTTGCAGCACACAAATCCGGAGCAGCAGAATTAGCAGGGAACAAAGGCTTGGACGGGGCTCATCACACCGCCCCAAGGACCGCGGGGCATTTGGCTCCCTTTGCCCCAAGCGCAGCTCCACAAAAGGCTGCTGACCAAGGGACACCCTCAGAGATGCCACCCCCAGCGCAATGGCTGGGGCCGGGAGGGAGCCAAATGTGCCGCAGCTGGCCAAAGGGTCACCCACTCTCCAAGACAGTCTGGTCTATGTAGAAGTCAAGATCCTGCCTCATCCTCACTCCTTTTTCCCCTGCTTTCCCACCCGGCAGCAAGCCATGGACCGCAGAGCCAAAGCACCATCGAATAGCCAAACTTCCGCACAGTGGTGATCTGCTAAATAGCAGAGGGTTCCCCATTAAAATAAATGGCAAAAGATTCTCCCTGAAAGCAGAGGTTTGAAGGCAGCTGCTGTGATTTCTGAAGACTGATGCCCATTGACAGCGGATAATAATAATATCTAGCTCTTGAAAGCGCAATTACATAAAAGACAAGGCCAATTAGAAATGGGTCTGACACACGCAATTCAGGCTGGCTTCTGACATGGCCATTTTTAAAGTTCAGGTCATCTGGAGGTGAGGCTTGTTTTCAACATGCTCTTTTGAAGCCAGTCCACATCGTTTTGCGTGTCTGTAGGCTCTGCTGTGAGCACTGGGTTGGGCCAGATGATCTCCAGAGGAACCATCCAACCCACATTACTCTTTGTGAGTGCTCTGTGGGCCCTTTTGGCGTTACTAGGGATAAGACTAAGGTGTGAAGTACTTCAGTTTAGCCAGATGGGTTGACAGACGTGGAAAGAAGTAGAACAGGAGTTGTTTTATGTTAGGTTACTCCACACTCGTAGGCTGTATATTTGACCACACACATTACTGCCTCCAGCCATATCATCCGACCACGAGGTAAATCTGTGCATACAAAATAAATCAGGTCTGTCAGATTAGGAAGAAATTGTGTTTTGCAGCCTCCACAATGACTGTGCTACACCCATTTAAATTCCTAAATCTTTGCTTTTGCTGAAACTCTATTAGCTAAAACTCTATTAGCTCCTTGCCTCCAGCTGTGGTTCCCTGAATCCAGACAGTGACCCAGGCATTTACAGTGGTCTCCTATAGAAAACTTACCAGTAGTAAAGCTGTTCATAATGATCTGACTGTTTCTGTCCCTCCTTCTGTTCTTACAGCAGATTCTTTGGGGTGGAAGTCATATTTTATTGTGTTTCTGCATGAGGCCTGGAGAGGGTCCTTAGGTGCTACAGCTGACAGGCCCTCAAAATTGGGATGGAGCAGTAAGAGGCGAGAAGCTGCGATACGACAAGAAAGTAAAAGTAACCACTGCGGCTTGCTGTACACATGCCCGTACCCTGGCAAGTATTTTATACCAGGCCAGAGTCCTCTGCATCTCATTGAGCAGAGTTAGGGAGTTTGAAAACGAGGGATGAGTAGTTTACAAACACTCTGTGTCCTTTCCAAAGCTGGTCCTCTTTCTTCAAAGTATATTTGATGAGGATACTGTCCGTCAAAATACGTTAATGAGATGCTATGGCTGTTAGACCTTCTCACCAGGTGTTAATTATTACTTGGTTAAACAGAGGCAAATCCTCTTACTCATGTTCTTGCCGAGGATAACGATTAGGTCTGTTCTGTGTATGTGCTCTCGGGAATGCATACGTACGCACACATCCACGCGCGCAGGCACACGCAGGGCTCAAGCTGCCGCCTTAGACAATACGCAGAAGTGGCAGGAAACCTGCCCCCGGCTTTACGCTGGGACACAGGCACCGTGGGCAGCAGAGGGAAGGGCAAGGGCTCCTGCTCTCACTTTCATTAATGAGAGGGATAAAACGAAGGAGCTTGACCCCGTAAGAGGAAGAAGGAAGCCTCTGCAGCAGCACCGTTGCAGCCACGTCTGTCACGCACACCCCGATATGAATCAGTCTTGTTAATAATTCTTTGATTTGGCCCGTAACACAAATTGTTTTCATTTAAAAGCACAGGTCTCACCCTTTCCAAGTGAAAGCAATGCTCGGGGCTCCCAACCGCACATGCCACCTGCCACAGGGTAGCACCTGTGCCCGTGTCCCTGGCTCAGCAGGCAATGAGGCTGAATTAGCCCAAAACTCTCCCTCTAGAAAAAAAAAACACCAGCCCCTTTGGGTTTTTCTCCTGGAGCAGGGACACACGCCGTGGCAGTATGGTGGTAGCAGCTCCGCTGCGGGCACAGCCAACACAGCTGGCAGCAGCATCGCCCTCATGGGCTGCCGATCTCCATTTTACCTTGGAGAAACTGCAGTTGTCTCTGCCCCGTCCCAGCAGGCAGCCCCTCACCAGTACTTGCAACCCACGGAGGGTAAGCATGCAGAGGGGAAGCCCAGCTAAGGGCTTTGGGCACAGGACTCTGACTGTCTCTGTACCGGGTGAGGATGGGATGAAAAAGAAAAGCAAGGCATGGGTCTCATTGTTCAGCTGTCCATTTCTCTCGCACACCCCCAAACACAGAGCTCCGAGCCCACAGAAAGTGGCAGGATGGACTGCCAGCAATCCTGCCAGGTGGAGAGATGATATTTAAAATCCATCTAAGCTCTGGCTTCGCTCAGCTCTGACTCCCAAGCTCTGACTGTGCAGGTGGGGCTCACAGGCAGGATGGAGGGATCAGTTGGCGCAGGAGCCGAGGAGCTCGCCTTCATAGCAGCGGTGCCAAACGTGCGCAGCTTGTCCCATGCAGTCGATGCTTTGTAACGAAACTAAAAAGGTCTTTTTTTCAAGAGGCACACGAAAAAAAATTGCTTCTGAGTTGGTGTAACGCTACCAGCAGCTCTAATAAGGTGCTCTCTCTGAAGACCCAGGACAAACCTTGTGGTGCATATGCATATGTATCTCATTTTTCAGACTTTCTGGCATTTACAGACACTTGGGGCTTTGTTTCTGCAGCTGGCTCAAGGTCTCACGCTGGCACTTGGGTAGTCTCACTGCGTTACTCACTGCTCCAGCCGTACTTCAAGGTCTGATGTACTCACAGGCACTGCAGTTGCCTGAAATACATATTTGGGTTCTCTGGAAGGCACCAGCTGCAATTTGCTGTAGAGCTCTCAGTCTTTCAAAAGCAAGCAGTTGCGACTTTCCTCCAACCAGGGCCCACCGTAAATTGTGGCTTTTCTCAGAGTCACCTTTGGAGCCTGAAGCACCTCAGTGCTGGAGCTGAAGTCTTCAGCCCAATCGAAGTTTGTTGCTGACCTTGGTGTGGCCAAGATTTGCCCCTACCTCTTGGCCGCTTTGAAAATGGAGCCCATGGTCTTCCTTGGAGATGGGAGACCTGAGTACATTGGGGTTCATTTCTTCCAGTCCCCTCCTGAGTTTCTGTTAGCAACTATAGGGTTGACTAGATGCCAGGCCATAATCTTCTGCCTCACAAAGAGCTGGTTACTCCCAGAAATCAGTATCCCTTTTCTTCCTGCATTGCTGCATTCATGTAAACCATCTATAAATCATCTCTGTAAAAGATCAAAGCTGCCTGCTCTTTATCTGAGGCAAAGCAGAGGCCTGAGGCTCAGGCCAGAGCTGTGTGACAGCAGATTTGGGACTCTTGACATCTGCCACCTCTCCCCTGAAAGAGCCACCACCTGGCCCTTGTCTCTGCACTCCACCTCTCCTTGGACTTGGTTTCCCTTTGGTCAGCAATAACAACATGGCTTCGTGTCCTCTGTTTTCTCAGAGCGGTGACCTTTTACGTGAAAGGGTTCTTGAGGACACAGGGCTTTCTGTGCTGCCAGAATTACTGCATGTGCTCCACCAGATGTTGAAGAATATTCCCTCCCATCCAAAGTTACCCTGAGCATTATATTTTCTTGGCTTAGCATTGTTATGAAATGTCAGGGCTTCGCAACTTCTCTGACTCTCTTTTGCAATGCTCCCAAGGGAACACAACCACTTTTAAAGCACTGGTTGGGTCCAGCAAACCCTACAGACTTGCATCATCTTTCCTTCTGGAAGAACCTCAACCATCCATGCAAGATAGGTGAGACATAGCAGGATGGGAGATGAAAGCAAGACGTGCTGAAAGCTGATCTGGAAGGCAGTTGCTAGTGGAATTGTCTGAGGGCTGCCTGGGGAGTGCTTTTAGTTAATATTTGCCTGTCGCACAAAAGAGGGAGGAGTGCATCGTGAAATTTCCTGATGACACAGACATGCGAGTGCTTGTCAATACACAAGAGGCCCCAGTCTATCAAACAGGAAGAACTGCGTGACCTTGAGGATGGGAACAATGGGAATAGGATGAAATTCAATTGTGCCAAATGTAAGGTTTGGCACGTAAGGCTGAAGTGTCAGAGTTTCTCTGGGAAAACAAAAAGTCTCAGGCACCTTGGCTGGTCGCAGGATTACTATGAAATGGCAGCATAGCATGGCCATGGAAAAAGGTACATGTGATCAAGGCTGCATCAAGTATTTCCAAGGTGGGCCTGAAAAGTATTAGTGATGGAGAACAAGTACTGGTGGACCCTGTGAGGATGTTGCATATGGCTTTATTCACCTCTATTCGAGAAAGACGAATTGCAACTGGAGCAAGCGTAACTAAGCGTTGGTAGGGTGCTTGGTGGGGGGCTGGAGACCCTACTTAACAACAGGAAACTGAAAGGGATTGCCTTGTTCAGCCTAACAACATTAAAGGTTAGGGAGGACACGATTGGTCTATAAATATCTTGTGTTAAACTTAAAACAATGTTGGCACAAGGACAAATGGATACAAATGCCCATGAGTACATTTAGCCTGGAAACCAGAGGAAGGTTTATAACCATTGGAGCAGTGAGGCTGGGGAACAGCAAGAAACACGGCTTGCTGTAAGACACTGCACTATCAATTTTTGAATTGCACCATTTGACGTGGTTGCTTGAGACAATTCAGTGATGCAGGAAGCGCCTTCCCTTTCAAATCCCCATTGCGGGCACGCTTTCGGCTCCATCTTGCTCATACAGGCGCCCTGACTCAGCCACAGGAGGAGGCAAGGCTCTCGGTCCCCTGCATAGCTGTTTTAGGGCTTGGCATAATCCAACTCTTAATTTGTTAGTGGCAATTTTTTTGATTTCATGCATTTCTTAAAGAATAAACTGGAGATTTACATCAGTAACCAGGTTTGTTTTGGTGTGGTTTTTTTTTTTTTTTTTTAGTTANTTTGTAGTTAATACTTTGTACTTATATAGCATCTTTCATCTTTCAAAGTGCTTTACATACATTAATTATTTAATTCTCCCCGTACCCCCTTTGATCTAGGCAAGTATTATGATGCTCAGTTTACAAGTGGGGAAAGCAAACGCAGAAGAACAAATCCTTGCTGCTAGGCTCATCCCACCAGGACTGATGCGGCTTCATCGCCCTAAAAGGCAAGGAGAGGTTACATGATGTGCACAGGGTCAACAAGTGATCCAGTGGTGGAGGCAGGGTGGTAACTCTTCTGGCTACCCTGTCGTTGCGTAGAGGGAGAGATGCTGGATGTACAATAGATGACCAGAAAATAATGTGTCCTGTGCTCCCAAGAAAGGCACAGAATTTAGTTTATTTCGAGCATGTAGAACAAAGCTATCACAATGGCTAGGTGACTAAGACCCAAGTAACAGCAATAAATGCAAATAGTTAAAAGTAGCAAATGAGTAAGAGCTGACATTGATCTGTGTAGACGTGCATTCAGTGAAAGGATGCGAGTCTTCCCTTTCGGTTAAAAAAAAATAAAAAGTGATGTATTTTTGATTGTTCTTGTGTTGACTGTTTACATCGTTTTTCAGAGTGACTGTTGGAGGCTGATTTGGAGATTTTATTGCTAAATAACTGAGCAATTTTTCTTGCAAATTCACATAGTGATGTTATTTGTGTGTTTGGACTGCTGTGATGATGTGAGGATGCTTCAAATGCACTCTGCCTTATTCCGAACAAAAGTCTTGCATTCCCTCTCTCCTTTTCATCCTTTTTAAAGGACATTTCTGTCTTACAGCTTGGTCTGTTAAGCAGAGAAGGAACCTGGGAAATAACACGCTTGGGGTCTAGCGCTCATTCTGCCGGTGGTTCGGTGTCTGATGTTGCACAGGGGTGGTCGCTTCATTTCAGTGGCCAGTGCCCAGAGTGGAAGTTAAAAGATCAGGCTACTGCTTTTGACAGATACTGACTCATTTTGAGGCCAAGAGAATGCTATTTAGCACTAGCTTGCTGCCCAGTCTTATGGGACAGCAATGTTGTTTGTAAGGGAAATGCAGCTCTGTGCATCCTCCTCCTGGCAGAGCAAACACAGCTTGTACCCAGAGCAGCTCCTGTGCTCCTCTGGGTCAGTCAGCACTATAGCATAATTGCCCTTTCGGGGGGGAAAAACGGGGAGAGGGCCTGGATTTGGTCATATTTTCCCTGCAGCAAAATTTTCTCCTCTTACTGCTAGCATTAATTCCTAGAGAAGTAAAATGACTAAGGTTTTTTAATTTCATGGTCATTTTGATATGCTAAATGGTGCCAGGAGAGTCAGTGGGAAATTAACAGAGTTCAAATCCCCATGGAACATGGAAACTGCAGTTAAAATAGTGCTGCTAAATATTAGTAATTAGCAAAAATTATTTTAAAGTGTCGCATTTTAATTAGCTGCAAACGCTGCTCACTACGCATTAGTGTTACCCACAAAATTGACTACACCTAAAACAGTCAAGCTCCTCACCTGCACAAATCCCTTGGGCATCCATGGGTAAGAACTATGAGACCCATGGGGTTGTACACTAAATAAAAGGAAAACTGTATTAACGGAACAATACTGAAAGCATTATCATCTAACAAGCATGGTAGACTCAAAGATGCAGTTGTTGCAACTGTCTTGTTGTGTCATTCCCTCCTGCCCGAGTTCCTCTGCGTTTTTTAGTATTAATTTCTTATTATCCATTCCTTAGGACCCATGTTAAAACAGGGCCCTCATCTGTCCTGTTCTAGCTTATCCTAGCTCACTGCATCCACGGGCTTTCCCAATATTTAGTAATTGTCCTTAATGCCAGAAGATCTCGTTCTGCAGTCATGGACTTGTCCCTCGGGAAGGTGCTGTCTTCTCCCCAGGCCCTTTCTCGTTCTGTAGAAAGTCCCACGGTGTGACAAGAGCAAAGCAACAGACCTCAGTCCCCAGCCTGACGCAGTGTGCAGGGCACCGGCTGTGTAGGAAGAGGCAGAGCCCGCCCCAACAATGAGAGAAAGAAAATGAGAGAAAGCTCACGCTAGGACAGTGCACTCTCTGCCACACCAAGTCATGGAGGACTGATACACCTCAAAGCAAAGCCATGCACAACACAGGATCTGTGGACTGGCTGAAGGAATGGGCTGGGTGCATTCATGTTTGGAAAACCTGCAGATGGGGACCTGGAGGAAGAGGAGCTGGGGCAGAGTGGGGCATGGGAGCACCTTCCCTCTGCCTCTGTGACATTGCGGCGCGGGACGTCAAGGTAAGATTGTCCAACAGCCTGATAAGGTGCCCCTAGAAAGACCAAGGGATGCTTGTATTGCTGTTTCAAAACGAGGAACTGAGGCACAGAGCAATTGACTTCTATAAGCTTAGGGTCTCTTGAGGACCCTTGGTGTAGCAGATCTGTTAGAGTACTCAGGTGCTTACCTCCAAGCAATGCCAATGGGACGTGCATCCCTAAATACGCCCGGTGAGCTGGGTCAAGGCCTGTTCAAGGACATACGGGCAGCCTGCGGCACAGCTAGGAGTTGTACTCCTGCCATCTGAGCCCAGGCAAGTGCCTTTACAATAAGATCATTCATGCCCTTACGCGTATGTCCTCTGCTTGCTGAGGAATTAATAGCTGTATATTAGAAATACTATGCTGGAGGAAATTTAAAGTTCAGTTGCACTGCCACTATGAAAACCCTTGGACATATTTCTTTTATAAATATCAGCTGACAAGGGTGCTGGTACAGGCAACCATCAGATACAGAGAAAGATGATCATGATGAGGTCGGTCCACATGGCCAAAAATGCACTGACCGTCCTGTGTCATCCCGTGAATCAGGGCATCATGGAGCTGGACCCCGTCTGTACCAGCCCGTGGGTTCAGAGGCATCCAGAAAAAAGTTGGTGGGCTAATGGCAAAAGTTGGGTCTCTGTCCTAAACTTTTCTCTCATGTCATTGCTGCACAAGATGCAAGGAAGAGCGTTGCTTTTAGGATACGCAGCAACAGTAACATTTGTGAAATCTCAACTGATTTCAAACACTTCCAGTTCAAGCTACATCGAAAAAAGCAACAAAAGGTTGGGGGCTATCGATACACCATAATAAAACTAAATGAAACTTCAGATGGGAAGGCCAGCTGAGTGGGATGAAGAAATTAGCAATAGACATCTCTTTTAAACCAGCTTTGGAAAGTGAATTGAATTTGCACAGGTCAGTTCAATCCTGGCACTTCTAAACCTCTCAATATTTCACTGTGTGGCTGTAATAATTTTTAACACAACTTTCTGGATGCAGTTTTTCAAGTCACAAAAAGACAGAAATCCTGTGGTCCCACACGGTACTGACAGCCCCGTGGCTCATTAGCGGCACTGTAAAACCGAAAGGCACCAGGCAGAGGTCAGACAACTCAGACAACACGGGGACCGGCGGCAGCGGGGAGGTGCCGCAGCCAAGCGGGAGGTGATGGGGACACAGAAGCTTTCCCAGATAGGAGGCAATGGAAAGACCCATGGCAAATGCCTGGCACAACACCTGGCCCCCTTGCCAAATTTCAAATCCCTGCTCCAAAGCAGGAGCATGCTTGAGCCTTTCAGCGAAAAGGTCACCAGAAGCACTTCGTGTGGTGCAAAACAGCTTCTTCTGCCCTTGCCTCTTGCACTTGGTGCCAGGCGTTGGCCAAGCCCGTTTGGCTGGATCTTTCCCTCAAAGAAGTCAGAGGCAGCCATACAGCATGGAAAAAATCATCTCAAAATGACTGGCAAAGATTTAGTTGACTGGAAATGGGGTGTTATAATGGGATGTCTTGAATAACTTGAAAAGCAAGCATCCCTACCAGCACTGCCTATAGTGCAGTTGACTGTACAAGGTGTATAAATGCCATTTTTTAGTGTTTTTCCAGCTGCAGTGTGTTCACCCAGCCTTAAAATGATGTCAGTGGTATCTCTGACTGTCATCCACCTCCTGCCAGCACAGGCCAGTTTACATGGGCACAGTCACGGGGAGTCATGCCCTTGGACATCCACTGCTCCGGGAGTATCAAACCTTGAGCTTAAAATACAAGGCAAAAGGAAAAACAATCTTTTGTCTCATGCATCCATAAGCAGTCTAAAGGGTAACAAGAGGACCTCCTCTGCAGTGACAGTGGTGTTTTCTGGCAGGTCCCTGCTAGCTTTGCATGGTGTCTAGGGCCCAGGAGATCTCCTCTGGGCAGCAACAGCTCAAAGCTGAACTGGGGACACTTGAATGATCTGCTTTCGCTCTCACAGGCACTTTCAAAGGGATGCTGCCAACCGAACCGTCACTCCCATTGCTCTTGACATGCTGCAATACCGTGTCTGTGCTAGATTTTTTTTTTTTTGTCTCTCTGATAGCTGTAATTGCTTTTAAAATCCCTTTCCTGCTCTGGCTCCTCTTTTTACACCTGTTCTAGCAGCCAACGCGGTGGAGAGCAGCCTGCCCACTTGCCCGCACTGCAGCTCACAACCAGGGATTCTCAAGCTACATTTTTCTACCGCAAAATGAGGTCTCTGGTACAAGCGAGGCCTCGTGCAGCTGTGTTAGCAGTCCTGGCACGGGGAGGTCAATGGCCTCAGTGGCACACGGAAGGTGAGGGGGGCGGTCTGGCCTTGCCAGGGTGAAACAGAAGTTGCAGGAAGGAGCTGCCAGACCCTGACTGAGGTCCCTGCTGTAGGTCTTGGCCCAGCTCAGGGTAACAAGAGCAAATCTTATTAGTAACTCATCTGATACAGCTCCTGATTTCAGCACGGTTGTACCTATAGCGTGACTCCCTGTGCCCAGACCTCAAAATAATTCACACCACATCTGCAGTCCTGGTGAGCCACCGGTAAAGGTGGGAGAAGGATGCCCAGGAGGGCAGGCAGTGTTGTGCTTCGAGGGCCAAAGCGACTCCTGCTCAAGATGATGCGAAAGCTCTTGTGCAAAGGTGGACCAGGGGGTGGAAGGGAATATTAATAAAGGTGGTACTAACTGACTGATACAAAGAGCAGAGAGCAAAGCCCAAGGGAGGCTGGTGCAAGACAGTCCGGGTTATTGTTCAGTAGAAGGGAATGGGAGTGTTTGATTTGATTTAAAAAATGAGCAGTGAATGGCTGGAGGAACGGGGATGTGTTCGGCAGCGCATCGCAAGACTGGGATTCGCTGCCACAGGAGATTGCCGAGACGAAGGGTTCAGGAGGTCTGAAAAAAATGCATGGGCATTTATAAAGGTTGTGGATATCTCCAGGGTTACCTCATTTGAGATAATCATGCAGAAGGGATATAAACCAGAGCTCTTCAGGGGACATGCCAAGTGATAAATGCCTGGGGTTAGGAAAATATTTTCCTATAGGCAAGTTATAATTGGTCATTCTGGCGTTTCTCATTCCAGCTTTACAGCACTTGGCAATTGGGTACCTTGGGAGACAAGACAGGGGAGCAGATGAGCTGGGAGCCAGGTCCAAGGCAGAAATCCCTCTGCTCCCGTGTCCTGCTGTGTGAGAAAGCATGTGAGGAATTATAATTCCCTTTGGACATGTGACCCAAATTGCAGCGGGAATTTGCATTCCTGGTGCCTGCTTCCATTTCACATCTTCCCCCCACGCACAGTAACACCTGCAAGAGGGTTTATTACCCTGTGTGCTGAGAGCACAACCTCTACAATCTTTTCAGAGAAATTAAGAAGAGTATCTACAAAGGAAACCAAAAAGTAAAACGGAGTCAAAAATATGTCAATGCAATGTAAGAGCTTATCCAAACAAAACAAACTTGCTAAAAGAAAAATCAACTGTCACTTTAAAATCTGACGTTGAGTTCCTCAAATCGCAGCCCTTAATCAGGAGTAATACTTGAAGAGGAACAAAAAGAATTTATGATGAAAAATCAGGACAGTTGAGCGCTAGGCTCAGCGGGACTAACTGCATGACAATATGGATAAGAATGATAATTGCATTAGCTTAGCCTGAAATGACTGGCCAGAGCTGGTTTTTTTGGTCAGCTGGATTTTTGTAATGTCTTCATTTACTTTTTAAGCAAACTTGGAAGGACAATTACAAATAGATTAGGGCACGTCCATCTATTCTCTTAAGGGGACAGGGCATTTCAGAAATTCATCCTAACATTGGCTTTGAGCTCTTTGAAATGCACAGGACCGTATGGGTTAAACCAAGGGTCCCTTACAGGTCCTTTTACAGGACAAGGTTGCTCCTACTGATGAAAGTTAGAGGATCCAAACCCACGATGCTCTCACTTTATTCCATGCATCATACTCCGACCCCAGCCCCCAGTCAGACCCTCTCCATGGTCACGCTCTCACTTAATCCAACTTTTACATCTTATTTACCTTTTTAAAAATTGGGATAACATCAAACAGGGACTCATCCTCTGCCCTTTAGAAACAACCTAGAAAGATACCTCTGCCTAACCTACATTTTCTGCAACAGGATACTGCGTGTTTACCTCCCAGCTCTACAGCCAAATTCTGGTTCAAATTCAAGCCCAGTGATGCCGGTCCTGGGTCCGGCTCTCAGGCCTGTGCAGCTGGGACCTCCTGCAGCAGCTGCTGGGAAGAACTGGGGGTTCCCAGACCAGTGTGCTCCCAAACCACTGCACTGCAGGACCAAACCAGTGCACTCCCAAACCAGTGCACCACAGGACTGCAGCCGTTGAGGAGGTGGCAGCAAGTTCAGATGGGGGAGAGGAGGCGGACATTCCCCCACAGCCTATATCTTGTCCACTGGTCTCACTGGTGAGCATTGCTTTGATGGAGTGGGAATGTGCCCTTAAGCAAAACCAGGAGCCCAAAGTGGGGAGCATGAACGATGCAGGGGGAAATGTGAGGAGCAACAATAATGGTTGACCATGGCAAACCTGTTGCTGTCCCACGTGCAGCACTGAATACGTGGCAGTGTTACATCTCCTGGCACTGCTCAGAGGGCCAGAAAGTCTGTAGGATGGCCGCTTTCAGGGCAGGAGGCAGCGAGCCCTGCGGCACGGGCAGCACTAGCAGGCAGCAGAGGTGAGGACTCGGTCAACCCCAGGGGTAAACCCATCCGGCACAGTTGCCTCTCTGCAATGGGGAACGAGTTACTTTTACCTGTTCTGCACAAAATAACCAGGACAATAATATCCTTGCCTCTAATTCCTCCTTCAGCGGAGAACTGGACAGCTTAGAAGCCCTCACCGTGAGCCGCTGCCGGGCCGGCAGCACAACTTCCCCTGCGGCCAGCTAAAGCAGCAGCATCGCGTGGCTGCTGCTGGCTTGATGCAGGTGTGCTCGGGATACCTGCTTTGAGCACCCCAGCGCAAGATGCTAGTGGGTTTGGGAGGCGGATGAACGACCACAGAGGCAGTCTCTGCTGTCACACTGGCTGCCGCCGCCGTCACCCTGCCAGCACACGCAGCTCCGATTGCGACACAGCCAGCCCCCGTCAGTGGCTGCTTTTATTCGTCTTCCTCAAAGGCTTAAATAAACAAGAAACAGGTTAAAAACAAGATCTTGGCCCTGGCCCCTTCCTGAGCTGGCTGTTCCATGATGGCTTCCTGCCCCGCGCGCGAGCTTCCCCCTCCAGAGGAAAGAGGCGCCATCCTGCAGCTGCCTTGAGTGGGAAATAAGGCCGCGTTACCTGGCTTTGATATCAATGCCAGGCCATCGAAGCAGCTCTCTCCGCACCGCTCTCGGCGTCGAGTGGGAGCTCGAGCACGCCGCTGGGAGCTGGAAGAGGTTTGCCTTCCCAGGGCACAAGGACACGGGGATGCTCTGCGTCAGCTGGGCACCGGCTCCACGTGAGGGGGCATTTCCCCAGGCATGAACCCTCTGCACCTCTCCAAAGCCTTCACCCAAGGGAGGGTATGGGCAGAATTTTATTCCACTCACAATCTGTTATGAGCATAAAAACAATCTTGGAGAAGCCCGTCGGCTCAAGAGCTTTTGTTCTCGGGAGCTGTGGGGCAAGTGGCACTCGAGAGAAGCTCCGCCCGTCATTCTGATGAAGGGACATCAGGAGCTCGTCTCGTTCACCCCCTGCCCGAGGTCACCGTATGACGGCTGGGCAAGGCTCCCGGGGGTTTCGAAATGCTTCACGTGCATGAGCTTGCCTCACAGCACCTTTGCAATCGATATTTTCTATTCTTGCCATTTGAAACTTTCAGAAACAGATAAAAAGACGCCAAGGCACACAACGAGATGCTGCGCTAGGCAGTGCGCATTTCTTCCTATCCCAGCTCCTCGCTTTCTCGACAAGACCCAAATGTTTTTCTTAGCAGAGCATTTGAGGTTTGGTTTTCTGTGTGTATTAAAGAGCTTTATGTCCATCATACTACTGCTAAAACGTGCCACTATCTAGCATTGGCAATATGCTCCTGAGTAGTGCTTTAAAGTCTTATGGATAAGTTATGTGACATTTTCCATTTAAATTAAAATAGATCAAGTTAAACTCAAGGGAAGCTGATAGCTGCACTTTCATTTTATTTCATTCTATTTCCTCTTTATGACCAATTTTACCCTAATAATCACAACTTCGATTATAGATCCCTAAGGCACCATGTTGCATGCAGGACCAAGCTGGAAACTGCCACCAGCTCTCACAGTGCCAGTGTTTCAGCTGCCAGTCAGTGGCATAAGCAGGGTGATTGATGTCAACACAGCATCTAGGGGTCTTTTTCCTCCCTCTGCTGAGAAAGTCTCCACTTCTCAGCTGGCCTAAACTCCACAGGCATGGAGATACGGATCTGAAATCTGCCTGAATCTGGCATCTGTTGCTGGCGCCAGTAGGATCTCAAACTGCCAGCATGGACTTTGCCACATTGAGATGCATCCAAGTGCTTTGAGGAGACTCTTCCAGTGGACAACCCCAGAAAGGAGGCTAAAAAAACAACTGTTGAGGGTAGCATTCCTGGGAGCAGATGGACTAGTGCCACTTTGGTCTGTTTTGGCCCCACAGAAGATAGAGACTTGAAGGAGACGTACTGTCCCGCTGCAGGCACTTGCCATTACACCACTGTCGGCACCCAGTTCCTGTCCCGCTCCTGCAGAGCCAGTGTTATGGGACAAGCCAAAAGCCCCAAGGCCCCCCCAGTGCACAGATGCCTCAGGAAACTCCTCTAAATGGTTTTGGCTACACTGATAAAAGGTGCTTAAAACGAAAAAAAGAACATGAATTACAAAATTAATCTGAAAATTGGGAAAGTAATTAAAAAAATCCAAGCCATCTTGTCTCCTTCACCGTTAGGTTTGTGGGGCTGGGGAACGGGGATGTGGTAGTGGTCCTGCTTTCCTGACTGCTTGCCCAGCTGAGCTCCCACCACCTCAGCTCAGCTCACAGGGTGGGTACACGTATTTGTACCTCACGGTGCCTCCACTCTTCAAGGAGCACTGTTTTGGTCAAGGCCTTATTGCCTTGCTCGAGACTTCATGCACTGGAGGTTTTAAAGAGGGGCTTGTCCCGTACGGCGAAGCCCCCAAAGCGAGACTACCTCGCAAAGGCCTGGGCCACTCTGCAGGGCTCCGTGGGCTGAACTTTGGCCGCGGCTGTTTTAGAAAAGTCGCCAAGTAAAGTTGAAAGAAAGCAGTGAAATGCCTGCATGCCTTCCTCTCCTGGCGGCAGAGGAGATTCGCGGGGACCTGCTACCCACCCTGCTCTGAATGCGAGGAGGTGATGAGCATTGCCCACTGCTTTCCCTGGCTTGGACATCACGCCTCACCTGCTCGCTTCCAGGAGTCCTGCACCCCTCCGACCTATTGCTTCCTCCTCACACCTTGTTCAGGACAGTAAAGGAAGTAAAGGACAATAAAACAAAACACTGACCTTTCCACACCATGGACCTTTTCCAACCCTGACATAAATCCATGAGCTTTAATGGGTACATGCTGAAGCGGGGCCACGGGTTTGGTGACTTAATTCTCTGCTCTTTCTTTGCCAAGGCCACCAGCAGGCACGGCAGGTTTGTGTCCAGGGCCTGGGATGTAAGGTATTTTTACAAAAAGACAATTTGGACCTTCATGGTTGTGGGGTGTGTGCGTGTGTGGGCGGGGGGGGGGGGGGATGATGCAACTGCAACCTCAGCAATGTCTGCCTGAGAGGAGGGGTCCCCAGTGACCATGCTGAGATGCACAGGCTGCCCGCCGCCTTTTAGCGGGGCGTCAATGCTGAGCCAAGCTGCCGGAGATGACGGGTGCCAGCTGTGTGGGTGGCACAAGCGTGTCCCCATCCCAGCGATGCACCCCGGGCTCTCTTTCTGGTGTGTGTCCCCCAGCACCCTCCACCCCATTCCTCCCCACCAGGGAGGGCTCCCCCCCACCAGCACGACGGTCCTGAGGGAAAAGCGCCGCTTCCCCTGGGGAAGACCCAAGGTGGCTGCCACCCTGGCTATCCCCGCCGTCGACGTGGGAGATCGGGACCCAGCGTGGCCTGGGTGGGCAGGAGCTCATTGTCAGGATGTGCCTCGGGCACGGCGCCTTTGCCCAGCCCTGCTTTCTGACCGCAGAAAGAAAACATTTGCCCAGACACAGCCTGGCCCCCCCCTTGCCACGTTGAAAGCCGGGGCTGCCGACAGCTTAAAGAGGGGGGGTCATGCAATACCCCCCCCCCCCCCCNGGACACCAGAGGATGAGACTGGGAGACGAGTTAAACGAGGCTGGTTTTTTAGAGCCTTGCTGAAACCCGTCCTCATAAAAGGCAGCTGCCTGGAGACCTGCTCATCCAAGGGGAGGAGAGTCCCCCTGTGAAGAAGGGAGGCTTGCCAGGGCTGCCGCTGCCACCGCCACCGCTCGCACGCAGCCAGGCAGAGACGGTGCTCAAGCCCGGGCTGCAGCAGCAGCAGCAGCAGCAGCCTGCTGAAACAGAGGGGAGATAAATAACGCTGCAGGCAAGTGACCCCCCTGCCACGCAGGATTTGCAAGAGCTCCAGAGCACCACCGCACCGTGGGGTAGCTCCCCGTGGCACTGCATGGCTCCGGGAGCGCTGCCGGCACTGGTGTCCATCACTGCCACCTGGTCCAGGAGCAAAGAGCACTCCGGAGGGAGCAGGGAGTTCAGGCGCAATGGCCGAGGGGGTATTTCCCAGTTGGTACAAGGTCCAGAGGTATCCTGGATACTCTCTGACAGGCTAGGATGGGTCTAAGGCCTGCCTTATCCTTCCCTCTGGGCCAACAGGTTTTTAGTGATCATCAAACGTGCCTGTCCTTTTTCTTCAGTGCCTGTGCTGAGCTCTGTACTGTCCTGCTTACGGTCTGGAGCCTGACTGCAGCTGGTACCCATCCTAGGTCAGCAGGGAATAGTTCAGCGTGCCCGTCCAATGCTATCTGTTTCTTCATACAATGCAGAGGGGCTTCTCCTTGCTTGCATACTCCAGGTAGATCTGGGGTGGTGAGAGAAGCAGACAGGCAACAACTGGTCCCCTGATGTCTCCCCCTGTCCTTCTAGCTAATAAGCTCAGCCGTTTCAGACCTGTATGCCCTTGTGCACCCTTGCTGTGTAGCAACAGAACAGGCAGGATGGCCTGAGGACAATTGTAGGCAGAAGGTCTACCATGAAAGAGACAGACAAAACACTATTCTGCCTTCTGCCCCTAAAGGGCAACCAAAAATGTGGGTTCTTGAAGATTACGCCAGCTCTGAAGAGAAACCGATTATGAATTTAGAGGTTCTCTCACTAAAGTCTTCGTTCATAAAAACCCCAAGTTTTCTTCCCTCAACCTAGGAGGCCTCGTATGACAGGAGCCTGGGTCTTTGCTCAGAGCCAGCCTGCTCCAAGTAGCACTTGTACCCAAAAACGCTCACTGGGCTTTTTCTCCGCCTTCTCTCTCAGCTTCTCTGCACTCACCTGTCCGCAGCCAAGTGCCTGGGATGGGGCGGTTACAGTTTCATTGCGGGCAACTGTCCTGCCTTGTCCTGCACCCTTGGCTTTAGGAGGACTTACCCCCCTCCCACACCTGCCCTCTCAGCTACCTCCTTTATCCTGAAGGAGCTCAAAATGACAAGGCTCTAACAAACCCTCCACGCAGAGAACGAGGGAAAATCATTTAAGAAGTGATGAATGACACATTCGTATTCACCTGTAATTATGCAGTACACTTCAGGAAGGTATCTTCCTACCGCTAATCCAAAACTTTCTCGTCGTTTTCTGCTCTTTGATTCCCTTCCAGGCAGCCACTCGCAGAGTGGTCTCGAGGTGCATCCAGTGTGCCTGCAGCCTGCCTGCAAACCTCTGCCCATTCCGTGCTAGCGGGGATGAAGGGGATTTGTGCTTCACCTTCTTCAGCCTCAGCTTTTCACAACTACGCTTGCAGTGACAGAAGTGCAGAGGAGGAGCGAAACCCTGAAGTTTTGTTTCCCCAGCGTGTTTTTCCCTGGTACATTTTCTAATGGGCCTCATGATAGCACGGGATTTTGTTTCAGGACCCCACTGTACTCTGTATACCACCATAAATATCCAGGTCAGTACTGTATGCCTTTATACAGCAGGTCCTAGGTTTATCTTTTTTAAGATTCTCACTCTTTTTTTTCTAAGACTGTAATATATCCCAGATTTCCCCTTTAAAAAAAAAAAACCAAAACAATAAAGGAACATGTGCTTCCATGCATGATCCAAAACTCTTTGTTCTTCTCCTGAAACTCCATAAAAAGGCACGCTGGAGTCCTTAGGTTTTCACCAAAATGGTGAGGAAGTGCTTTGCAACTCCTGAGGCCTTCAAAAGGACTGGAATATGCTGGGTCTTACCACTCAATGCAGTCCTGAGGAGCAAACCAGTTGACTGGAAGAGTCTGCAAAAAAACACCCCACCAACCCTTCAGGCTGTGGTCACATGGAGACGTTTCAGGGATCCCAACCACCTCACAGATCTGCTGAAATGTTTGGGATTCAGTGTTTCTCCCTTGAGCTTTGTGCAATCCTGCCATACCTCCTAGGACTTGGAGGGAGAGGACGTCTTTCACTTGGACATCTGGCACTAGTGTCCCAACAGACAAGCTTCAGGGCATTTTGTGAAATAGTCTGCAGCTCCCAGAATCTGCTTCAGACAGAAACCCAAGAACATCAGGCAATGCAGCCCATTAATGAAATGACTCTGTCAAATATTATTTCATGGTGTGTCTCTGTGTTTCTGTGGGACCGTTATTTGCAATAGGGGCATTCATCTCCTGCACACATTTTCTAAATCCTGAGTCTTACTCAATAGGATTTTTCCCTCAGCTTAGCTAAGGTTTTTTGAAAATGTATAGAGATCCAGTATGGTTCAAAACATTTGCCAGTTTTAAAATAACAATCTCAGAACTTCCTGCTCCCAACATCAACTAACAAGGTGCTCGACAGGTTGTTTCCATGCACTACAACTTTTATGCAGTATTTTGTGTTTAGTGCCAAACTTTCTCACCCTGACCTTTTCCCTTGGTACTCCAAAGATACACTTCATTGTGCTCCAAAGGTATACCTCATTCCAAGACAGCTAAGTTTCATTTTCTAGTTGTATCCTACTGGGATCCTTTCTGTGATGCACCTTCCGGCGTGGACTGGTTTAGGAGCCCACACTCCCTCCCTGGTATTGCCCTTCCTCGGTTCTCCTGGGTGAACTAGAAGCATTTGCACATCAACAACTTGGTAGGAGAGGAAACAAGCATCTCCTCCTCTGCATTCATCCCCTTGAAGAATCAGCTCTTCCATTTCGCATCCATGACGTTGCCTGCACTGAGCCCCAAAGCTGCTGCCCGGACTAGGCATCACCGCTTCTCCATTTATGCCCAGACGTGTACTTAACTGTGCAGTTGCAAAATTGCCATTTTCCTTAATAGCCGGGTAAATTGCATTTGGGATTCCTAGGCCCACAGAGTGAGCTACTGCAGGGATGCGCGGCCTACCCTTCCTACAGTGTTCCTGCTGTGCAAATACCAACAAAACTTATCAGTAAATTTAACCATGGGCAAGAATTGCACTAGTTGAAACTGCTAAATCTCATTCCGCTGGCCGCTGAAATGCTCTGCCCCTGCCACCTTGCCTGCGCAAGTTTTTGCAATGTTAGCAAATCTACAAACAAACCTTCTGTAATAGGAGCAGAGTCCTACCGACCTGCACCTCCGCGAGTGGCTGGGGAGCGGGGCCAGCTCCGTGCAGTCTCAGTTTTGGTTTTTTTCAGTGGAAATTCCCCATCACCAGTTGTGCGGCGGACGCAAGTTACCTGCTTTTGGAACAACTCCCTTTCCTCTGGGACCAGTTACAGACTGTCAGCCTTGAACTTATCACAGCCCATGTGCAACTGCACCTACCACTTCTTGTTCAAAGGTCTTGGCGTGCACCCATAAATAGCCTAAGCACAACAGACCTCTTGAAAGACTGAGGCCATCCAAGGCCTCCTGATGGCGTGGCGTGCCATAGCGTCCCCACCAGCCTCTCCAGTGTAGCTGGCGCATTACGTAAGCCCCCGACCATCACGAAATTGCCAGATCGGGCTTCGCTGAGAAAGCAATTTTCCCCATCTTTCAGCTCCGCTTCTGCCTGTCAATACACAGCTTTCAGATCTATTGTGAATGACCAAACTGAACCCAATGGTATCATGCACGGTATCTTCATCCACAGACACGGCTTCTTTCCAGTGATTTCAGCGGGGGGACTTAGGGGGAAGGTTGTTTGACTTGTTCCTGGTTGCTGCTTCTGGAAAACATCCAGCAGACAGATGGGGGTCATTTCTGTTTCACATCCACAAGATCTGACTGACCTCTTGGGCAACAGTCTCTGAAGGCCCCAGGTCTCCTGGCAGGCTTCAGACCCTCTCATCAGTCAGGGCAGGAAGCGACCTCAGAGTGGAGCCACCTTTATTTTTTTTACTGCTCTGGGAGGCAGGACAGCTTTTCATTGCAGACCAGCTACCCGCACACAGTTTGCTTCACTTGAAACACATCTTTAAAGGGAATTTCCGAACTGACAGGGTAAGGCACAGTTCCTGGTGGTTATCACACAGTTACAGCCCCAGGGCACTGAGGACAACATCACACCTGGCTTTTTGCTCCTGTTGCCCCTGTTTCACCAGTCTGACTTTCCCAGGTTTGGAAGTGTCTATGCTTTCCCGTCACCACCATCCATTTCAAGTTAATTAGCTCAGCCACCATTAGCCCAAGTGCTGGTCTAGCTTGCTGGGTCTGGTAGACTTCGGGTCATCTCTGTTAATGTCATCCATTTCACGTGGCCTAAGACTGCCTCTGTGACCAGTATCCTCTTTGTAAGGTTTCTGTAACAGTCCTGCACAAATATGTGGTCCTGACTGCCCCTCAAGCTGTATCTACCCCCATTTCCTCATTTTGCAATGCTGCGAAGCCTTTGCTGCACGTCGTGTCTTGTCTTGGCCCACCACCTTCCCACAGTCAGGTTATTTTATTTCTTCTTCTGAATTCAGCTGCATTTTTGCATGGCCACCGTCTCTCTCGTTTTACATACATTAGGTACGTGTGGCACTCTGAAATAGAAAGTTCTCTTTTCTTCTCTCTGCACTAGCCACAGAACTGCGCTGACAGGAGTCCCGGTGACTGACCAACTTCTCACCGGTGTCTGCTTCCTGGCCCAATGCTCTGCTGCAGCCCATGATTTAAGCACCTTGGCAAATTCCTCTGCCTCTCACGGCGTCTTTGGCTTCCCATTAAACACAGAGATATCGTTTCTGGCTCAGGAATTCTCTGCACCGCAGGCCACCGGGACCTGGGAGACTGGCCTGGGGAGCTTTCATTATGTGCATGCTCTGTTTGTCTGCTCCTCCCGAGGCATCTCCTGCTGGACTTCGGGACAGCTGGACCTTTTTTCTGACCCAGCTCAGGTTTTTACGTGCTCTCATTTCAGCTCTTTCCCCGGTCTCAATCTGATCATCCCATAATTGAAAATCTATTAATAGGTCAATTTCCAATCTACCCTGGAAGTCTTCAGTAGTATCTTGCTATTCAACCAAAATTATCCAGATCCTTCAGCTGAATTCTCTTTTTTCCTCCACTTTGTAGCACACGGCTGACCAGCTCTCTCTAATTTCATGGTTGACTCTAGTGATACAGCCAGCCTAGATAATTCAATCTTTTTTTCCTGAAGGAAAGTACTCACTGCCGTAAGAGCCGAACCCATCAAGTTGGCTCCTAGGCACCCTATTTCAGAGCCATTCCCTCACGCTGCGGTTATGGACTGAGCTGAATAAAACCTCCCAAATGTATTCTCCTCAAAGACCGGGAGGTCTTTCGCACCGATTCAGCTGGGACAGACAGTCTGATTCCTTCCTCCTGCAGACTGAAAATGGTGGCGAGTGTTTGGTAGTAGGCGGTGTTCTGGCTAGCCCTTGTCTACAGCAGGAGGCTGTTTTTTCCTGTGGTGACCTGCAAACCTTTGATTTCCTTTTCTGAGTGATTTTTCAGTTTCTTAACTCTTTGCTGTGGTTCATCTTGGCTTGTAAACTGGCCAAAGCTTTTCTTGTGTCTCGTCTTTTCTGGAAAACATTCTTTTCCATGATAGTCATGCTGCCGATCACCTCTTTGATCCATCTTGCCATTTTAAACTGGGAATCTTCCAGGAGAATTTCGCACTCTCTCTGGACACTGAAGCCTTTTATCCTTGTTTGCAGGTGACCTCTTATAAACCTCTCTTAGAAGTTTCCAGATGTTGCTTGAACTCCTTCCGCAGTGTCTCCAGCTGTCTCGGCTCATGTTTGCATCCTTTGGTAATTTTCAATTTCCGTTCCCACTTGGTTCCAGAGGAATCCCAGAATTAGGACTTCTCCTCCTAGAAGCCGAGTCTCACTCCGGACATTGTTTCCATAATTTGAAGATCTGCAGGTTGTTCCAGAGAGGATGAAGCTGGCGAAGATGCTCCAGAAATGCTCCGGGTGGTCCACAAGGAGGTGCTCCAGAAATGTTCACTCCCTGCTCCCCACCCCATATATTAGTTACAGAAACCATGCGAAACTCTGCTTTCCTGCCCATGGGAGGAATGAGCCGGAGGAAACTCTTTTCGTTCACAGTTCAAGGTCCCCGTGAGTCAGCACTCCCTCAAAAGGTCTCCACCTGCTTTGTCTCAGGGTTAAGCTCCTTCTTTGATTTGGGCTGTGCCTCCAGTTTTCTTCGTGCTTTCTCGAAGACCAGTCCAGTCAGGAGGAGAGGAATTTCATGCTGAAGGCGCTTGTGTCTCTCCACCGACTAGCCTGTAGCGCCATCTTAGATGTCCAACACGGATGCCTAACTTGGGGCAACCGATGTCGCCCTGCACGGCTAACGGCTGCTGCGACATGCCGACACCCGGCAAGGTTCCCTTGCAGCCTGCAATCCCCCTTCCCGAGGGAGCAGGTCTATATAGTCCGGTCTACGGAACAGTTCGCTTTTCTCACCAGCAGCCGATTCTCCCGACGACCTCTGCAGCAAAGTCCACCAGCCTCTCCTTCCGACACCCCCCAAATATCACCTATAGGCAGCTGGCCCTGCATTTACGTTGTTTATTTTTAGCCGCCGGTTTAGTTGCGCTGCCAGCGTGAGAATGTCATCAGGTTAACAGGGAAAGAGCTACAGGAGCCTGCAGTGCCACTTGCTCGCCTGCCAAGCGGGAGCCTCCAACACCTCATCAGAGCCTTCGCTGCTCCTAAAACCTCATTCGCACTTTACAGACGGGCAGTGTGGTTTCAGCAGCCCCCCCCCCCCCCCCCCCCCCCCCCCCCCCCCCCCCNCCCCCTCCCCAACACCCCCCCCCCATGTAAAAATCACGAGTTACCCTCCTGATAAGATTACCTGTAAAGCACGATCGTTAGAAAGGAATGATGCGAGGCTCTTGTCTCGCTTTTTGGCTGTTTATTGGGGTAATTCCCTCCCGGCTGCTGTGGGAGCCCCAAACTGCCCCTTTCCTCGGAGCGTCCCGGGATTTGTGGGGGGGGGG
>RSEF01000001.1:82893549-82931978 GCA_003993805.1 Himantopus leucocephalus | reverse complement strand
ACCGGAGCGAGGAGGGACGGACCCTGAGCCCAAACCTGCAGTGCCTTGAGCACCCGGGGGGGCCGCTGGCTCCAGCGAGTTTTGGGTGTGCAAGGGAAGGAGGGTCGGACCCATTATGTCACCTTGTGTTTATTTTATATATATATAATTTTTTTTTTTTCGGCAAAGGTATACAGGTGTGGCAAGTGCATTTGTTCTCACCCTGTCTTTATTTAATTCAGTATGTTCCCGAGAGATTCCCCCCCCCCCCCCNGAACCTTGCTGTATAAAATGAATGTTTCTGCACTGAACTACAAAAAAAACACCCCCACCACCACTGCCCCTCCCTCCCCCCCCCCAAGAAAACACAGAGCAACTGGTCAGCCTGAACTCATTTTACCCTAAATTCCGAATGACACGAACTGGAGGCCATAGGTAAACACCTCACTGCGCAATCGGAAACGATTAGACCGGTTGGGGTAAGTTTCCCGTATGGGTTCTCCCCTCATCCCATGCTCAAATATCGCGATTTCCCTTTCTGGAGACAAACCAGACGCCAGATAATCACACAGATAAAGCTTTTATAATAAGGCTTAAACCAAGACCTTGCCTAGATATTTTTAGTTTGTTGCCAAGGTAGCACTGTGAGAAATCTCACTTGAATGTTATGTAAGAGGTGAGACACAACAGCCTGGCGAGGAGCGAGTACGTCTGTCCGGGGTCTGTCCGTCCGTTTGGTGCATCTGCTGCTGCTGTTGCTACTGTTTGCCTCAAACGCTGTGTTTAAACAACGTTAAAAAAAAAAAAAAGTCTTACTAGCCTACAGAGTGGCTGTATGTAAATAGTTGTTAATACATCCAATTAATGATGTCTGACATGCTATTTTTGTAGGGAGAAAATATGTGTTAATGATATTTTGAGTTAAATATCTTTTGGGAGGATTTGCTGAAAAAGTTGCACTTTTGTTACAATGCTTATGCTTGATACAAGCTTATGCTGTCTTAAATTATTAAAAAAATAAATCCTGTCTGCAAGAAACCAGCTGGTTTAGAACAGTTTAGTATGTGATATATTAGAAATCAATCTTTATATTCAGTATTTTCCAGCACTCCATGAATTCTATTATCTAAATATTTCCACACTATTTTGTGATTAAAAAAATTCTTACTAAGGAATAAAAACTTTAATACACAAAATGGGGTTGTCTACTAATTAAAAATGTTATAATACATAATAACGGGTGCATTGAGCTTCAATATGTATCATTGCGTGACCGGTGATAATCATTTAATGCCTTTTCACATTTCTAATCTGGGTTTGAATTTGCTTGGTTTTCTTTTAACTCACTTCAGCAAACTCTGTTTTAAGACATGCATCTTTCACAAAGCAAAGTATAAAGCATGCATGTGGAACATAACACGTTTCTTCCAGACATCTACTTTTTTCCTTCTCTTTTTGCAAAATATTAATCTGTAAAATTGAGACTTTACAGCCCTGGTGCTGCATGGGAGCTATCATTGTTCACCATGAGCAAACTTTATGATTTGCCTGACAATCTAATGACGTATTATAATCTCCGGAGGAATGATGTCCCAGCTTGGAAATCCTCTAAGAAAACTGAACGTTTGGGGAGGAGGGGGGTGGAGAGCAGGAGGGGGGAAAGAGAGTGGTGGAAACAAGTAATTCACAGCATGGAAATGCAGCACCCTAAAGACTTCCACAGATTTAATATTTGAGCCGCAGATCACCTTTTCGTTCAAAAATTCTTCCTGTTCCAGAGAAATAAAATTAAGAAAAACCCTCAAACAGTAGCCAGTGTTTACGTAAGAGAGAAATACAAAGGAAGCGTTTCGTGCTCCCTCTACTGGTTCTTCAATACCAATGACTGTACTGGCAGCTACACTGACAATGAATGAAGTTGGAACACAAATGCGATAGAAAACTTTAAGACTCGTGTTGGTTCCAGCAGTCCCTTAAAATATAGGAGGAATTATAAATTGGGTGAAAAATAAGTGCTTCTTTTAACCTGTTCAAATGGGATTGTTAAGAAATGGGTATATGTCTTTTCACATGGAAGCTATGGTAAAATTAATTCTGCTTAGAAAGAGATACAGGAAAGCTATCTGTACAAATACCAGCAGACACATAGAAGTGCTTTTTCCATAAAGTGATGATCGGGGACCAAAGGCCGCCACATGGCGTCAGTATACCTGTTGAAGTCAATTATTTGTGGGCTGAAATCAAAACTTATCAAAGGTAATGGAAAAAACAGTGTCTGACTTCAGTTGTCTTTCGATTGTGTTCTGCGCCTTGCGTTATCACAGGAACGAAAGTGAACTAGGTTCAACCCTTCAACTCGGTAACTCGCCAGCCACTTTACTTTGACCTGCATACTTAAACAGCTTAACGCTTGTTACGCGGCCGGAGTTACACTGGGACGAACGTGTGCATATACTCCCAACTCCTCATACTAGGGAGGGAATTGGTCTTGCTGAGCACGAAGCCCTTCCTACCATTTTATTATATGCACAGAAAGGGTGGAGCCATGAGCACTTTTCAAAAAAATCATACCCCTCATGAACAACTTGGGTAGTTTGAAACCTGAGTGTGGGCCAGGCTTTACATCTCTTTCAAATTTCCAGCCTTTGGGAATACGAATCAGTTTAGATTTCATTGGGCTATAAACCTAGATCCTTATAGGGTTTTATCAATTTCAGTATTTACCATGTACAATAACAGGAAGGCTTATTTTTATTAGCCCTTGAATCAAACGTGCCAAATGACTTCACGCCAAGTTGCAGCATCAGTGGAGTCTATTAAATTTTATTACATAAAACATAAAGACAAAATATGTCTGTTCAGATAATACCAATGCCTAACAAAAGCAAACACATGAAAAAAAGGTTTGTAATTGAGGCTGATAACCCACTGCAGCTGGAGGCAAAAGGCAAATGACAGGAGGGACCCTACAGCCAGCTTTAACTATTAAATTTCAGGCTTCCTCAGATACCTTTGCAGCCTGAATCAAATGGTATGTTTTGTATTTTTTTGAGGCTAAAAAAAAATCATACAAGCAATGGACAAGAGCCTGACAGGCTTAAATATACATTCACTTCTGCGCAAATATGTACTATCAATGCTTGTTATTTCCTATATGATATATGGACTCTCATCTGCACTTCCCAAGTGCTAAGAGTGCAGGACTGGGTGCTACATTTACTGTATAGGCTTGAGTACATACTCTATTTTCTCATAAACCACAAGATAAGGCATGTAAGCTGGCAAATGTATTTTCTTAAGCAATAAACTTTGAAAACAGGTCTTATTTATCCAGTATATTATAGTGGCATGAAAGGCTCCATTATAGCGTGTTAAATAAACACGGTTGAGATTGTTAAGCCAATGGAAGGTAATATCATGTACCTCCCACTGAAGGCAATGGAAGTTTTATGTTCGGAAGGATTACAGTTACAGAACTCAAATTGACTATCAGCCCTGTTTAAGACAGACCTGACCTACCAATTAAGTCAATGTGAGTCTTCTTCTCAAGCGTAAGGGGCTTTGGAGTAGGTCTAAGTCTATGTTTTGGGGCTTGTTTATTTGTTTAATTTTCACTTCTAGTCAGGGCAGACTGAATGTCTTCAACATCCAGCAAGCCTGGGGACTGTGTGCAATGTGTGTTTCAGCACCAGTAAACTTAGAGTCTGCCCTGTACCCTGGGTCTCGCAAGGTATTTCCTTTTCTCTTCAAACATCAGCTCCTGGAGTCATGTGATCTCTGCCTTCTTTGAGAAGTTTCCTGCCTGCTAGTTGCAGAAATGAACTTGAAAGCATGACCTCAAAGAAAGCAAGTAACAAAAATGCCAAATTTCCTCTCTGCAAAAAAAACCTTGTATTTTTTAGAGCCAGTTTCACTCAAGAAAGTCTGAATCTCCATTTACAATCTCCAGTTATACTGCAGTCTCAGTAGCTCACTGCAAAGCAGCAGAGAGAAGCCAGTGGCTCACCTGCCACTAGCAGCGGCCGTGCAAGTCCTAGACACATGCGGGCTGGACATGAGCAAGGCTGAGCTGCCACTGTCACTTCCCTCTCTGCATCCTTCCTGTGGCTACAGCATTTCAGTCTCCAGGGTTGTCAATCTGTCACAAACGCTAAACTCACCGCAGCCTCAATTATGGCAGTGCCGCGGGCTGCACGGAGCTGCCCTGCCCCAGGCCGAGCAGCAGAAGCTGTTCTGCCTCACTGAATTCACGGGGCACCCAGTGGCAGCGCACCTGCTGCCGCCGCTGCTGCTGCTGCCCTTTCCTGGGGTGCAAGCATGCCTCTTCCTGCCTGGCACTCCCACCGCGCCCCGGAGGAGGCAAGTCACGCCTGGGACAAGCGGGAAGACATGACCTTGTGTTTTGGAAAGCAGGGACCGTGATCCCGAGCAGCGCTACTGGGAGAATTCTTTCTCCTGCCTCCATAAAGGCCTATCGATTGTTTGGGGTTTGTTTTTGTTTTTTTTTGTTTTTTTTTTTTAAACCTCAGCTCAATTAGTTTAAAGCTCAATTTCCCTGTTCCTATTTGTCCTGTTTTAGTTTAGAAGCAGGTGCACTGATTTTCACTACTCTTTACAGACTTTTTGACCTCAGCTGAGATCTTCTGGGATCAATTTAGAAATGCAGATTTGTTTCTTATTAGAAACACATCCACATTGCCTTCTCCCTCACAGTTTACCACAGTGAGGTGCTTGATCTAACAGAGACTACATGATATGAACTAGCACAAATCTTTGATGAAGGCTTTGGGAATCGGTCCCCTTGATCCTCCGACATCAGCAGTTCTCTGAGTGCGGACATCTGCTGAGTATTGCTGTCTGCATGATTGCAGCCCCACAGCCAGAAAAAGGAAGGAACTCCTCATTTCATCTTACTTGTTTTGCTCTCAAAGGTGAGTCTAGCTCTCAGTCTAAAATACTTCAACTCACACCAAAACCTGGAGAACCAGTTACCAAAAAAGAAACCCTTGTGGCCGAGTCACTCTCACAACCGAGCCATTTCTAAAGAACAACCTCAGGAAAAGAGCTATGTAAATATGGCACCTTCTTACTCAGCAGAAAATTGGCTCCCCAAGTGTGTTTGGAGTAATACGCACACTACAGAGCCAACGGAGCTGACAGATACCGAAGCGGATTCTATTCTCACTGTACTTTATCAACAAAATTGCTAAGGCTCCAGCCCTGAAGTTGGTGGCAGGGAGGCACACAGCTTTGCTTACACATAACGTTGTTTGCAAAGAAGCCAGTCTACGTAGGAGCAGCAGTCCCTCTGCATGGTCCCAGTTATAGCATTAAGGGATTCAGACCTGGTTAGAGCCCACTGAATTGACTTCTGGTTTGGGTCCTGAGAGTATTAACCCTGATCAGTATTTCTGTGGTATGGAGATCACAGCTTCCAGTAAAGGTTGTAAGACTGGGCCCCAGGTTCCAGCTGCAGGACTTACTTTCCTCCTTGGCTGGTACACGAGGATCTCCATCAAAAATAAATGGAAACAATTATAAGCCACTAAGGGCTCTGCAACAATTAGGCTGCCTGAGATGCAGAAAAAAAGCTTTTCTTGGCAGCAAGATCTCCAAATGCGTTTGCAGGACTAGCAGACAGGGAAACAGAATGTCTTTTTTTTTTTTTTTAATATGCAAGTTGAACTCTTATTATTCTGCAAGTGGCTGAAAAGAATCGCCCTCCTAAGGATGAAAAATCTTTTATGCTATGCTTGAAAAGAAAGAGACTGTCTGACTTAGCTCATCTGCATTTGTGCAGACGGTAGAAGAGGTAAAGCAGTACAGTGGTACCTCTGAGCGCGTGGCTGCCTGCGCACCTACCTCTGGTTTTAAAAGCCACTGCCCGTACGCACGCACTAGTGCTGGATACCAACTCTGGGAGACGCAGGCACGGAACCTGAAGGGGGGGGAAAGAGGTCATTCAGGTTATTTTGTCAGAGAACCGCCCGCACTCCCTTTAGAGCTAGTCCTGCACAGGCACCCAGGCGGCTGGCGGCAGCTGGGTCGCCGCGGAAGGACCGGGATCGGACCTGCCTGGAGGCGGCTCCGCCAACAGAGGAGACCGCGGCGACCGGGGCTCCGCTCTCAGCCCCCGCAGGGACCGCCGGGGTCGCACGGAGCGCCGCCCCAGCCGGCTGCCTGGCGATAAAGCTGCCCCGACACCCCCCCCCCCGCCCCCCTTCACCCCGGTTCGCCGCAGTCCAAAGTGCGCGGCCGCCCCTGAGGCGGCCGCAGGCACCAACCGCCGCCTCGCGCCGCCGCCGCCGGCACGGCCGTCACGCGCGCGCCCACGTGACCCGCGCGCACGCTGCCCGGCACGTGCGGGCGGGCCGCGCCGGCTCGGTGGGGAAGCGGGGGGGGGGAGGCGGGGCCGTGGCCGTCCCCGTCCCCTGGCAACGGCGCAGGGCTGCGGGCTCGCCCCGCCCCCGCCGCGCGGGGCAGCCGTTGGCCGTTGGGCAGGTCGCGCCCCTTCCTCGCGGAGCCGCACCGGCGGGGAGCGCGGGCGCTACCTCAGGCTTACCGGCCGCCGGCCTCGTGGCGGCGGGTGGCGAGTCCCGCCGAGAAACGGTCGCCGCCGCCGCCGCCCTGGCCGGGCCCCGGTCGCCGCGCTGCTGGCTGACTGCCCGGCTGCCTGCCCCGGCGGCTCCGGGCGAGGGACTGCCCCGCGGGCGGCGTCTCTCCTCGGCTGCCGGCCCCGCCGGCCTCCGCCCGCCCCGAAGGGCCGCCGGTGCACACCGCCGGGAAAGCGCCGCCGGGGCGGGGGGGGAAACGTCCGCGGGTTCAGGGCCCACCCGGGGCCGGGTACAGCTTCACTGGGAACCCCCGGCCGGGCAGGCAGACCCGTTACACGGATCAATCAGGTGTTGGCGGCCCCTTGTGGGCTTTGTGGCTCGATGGAAACTGAGGAAACTGAATTTGCCTTTGTCCCTTCAAGCACACACACACCCCACCACCACCACCCCGTGTAACATGTACGTGCGGGGAAGTGGCACTCACGGCCTTTGGACTGTGTCTGTAGAGCTAATAACGCTACCAATGTCACTGCAGATTAGGGGAGATGATAAGTTTTAGCACTGCCCGAGGGGTGCATTCAAGGTTTAAAACAAGTTGGATCTGGAGCCCTGGTGTTCAAGAGGTTTGCACAATGCATTTGGAGCAAACAGAATGCAGTATTATGCAGGTATGGACCAATTCTGCTTTCTTGTACAGAAAATAACAAAGACTAAGAGGCTTGTAGCCCCTGAGGGCACCAGCTGGAGGGCTAATAAACCATGTTTGGGGAACTTTGTAGTAGAGGCTGTTTTTTTCACTTTGATTCTTCTCAAATGGTAATGTTGTTACTGTGAAGGTCTATGGATACAAGTAAACCATGGTCTGTAGGGGAAAGCAAGACTTTTCATTAGCACAGCTGATGCCACTGGAAAACCAGACTAGCTTTCAAGCACGCCAGCCTTTTCATAGCTTCACAAAAGGACTTTAGCACTGGGAGTGCTTAACCCCCTAGCAGAATCCGCTACACGTGACAGATACCTGAACTTTATTTATGTAGGAGTTGCCAGTCTTCCCTACCCTGCCTGTTATGTACCCAGTCCTCTGATCTATGTGTGTTTCTGAGATGTACCTCCGAAAGTCCAAGGCTGGAGGGCAGTGAATGGCAGCCCACAGACCCTCCTGTGCCACCATGGGCTGGTGGTGGGCTGGGAAAAGGCCCCGATACCAGGCTCAGCAGCTCTTGCTAGTTTGCTTCCTACCGCAGCCAAGGGGCCCAGAGTGGTCCTCGATCCTGGCCGCAGCACATTCCTGCTGCCGCTCACATGAGACAATCTGGACACAACAGCCGCTGGGTTCATGAGAGCTACAGCCACCCTGTAGACAGCTGCCTGGGACATGAATTCACTATAGCCGGTGGGACCAGAAGAGAGCCGTCCAAACTAGTTAATAGGATACATATGAACCCCCTGCCTGCTCTGGGCCTCAGACGATTGTCACTGCCTTCTACTCGGATCTCAGCCCTACAGCCTTTCACAGAGGTAGATGTGCAAATCAGCATGTTTTTCAACAGCTGGACTGGATTTGCTACCTTTATTTCAAAACTGTTGGCAGTGATAGCACTCACCACGTGGCAGGGGAGGCTGCAACCGGAGGCACCTGTTGGACAGCACAGAACGATCAGAAGATAACGCAGTCATCCGAGAGGAGAAACCTAGAATCCAGCCCTGCTTTGCAGCATGTTTATGCATTTTACATTACAGACCCACTGGAAAAAAAAAACAGACCTTCACAGGAGCTGGGGTAGGAACCGGCAGTGTGGTTTCCTCTTCCCCCAAGTGAAGACCCTAATCAATAGGCTAAAGCTATTCTTCAGTGACTCTTTAATTCTTCTGTGCAAACTAGGACAAAATCCACAAGAAAAACAGTACACGTTTCTGAGAACAGCTTTTGGCCAGGGCTTTCCCACAGGGAAGATGCAGAGGAGAACCTCCTTGGAGGAAGACTATTCAATCCCAATCACCTGCTGAGAAAGAAATGTTCTAGTTATCAAACTATTATTTAAACGTAGGGCTGCTCCTCTTCCAGCTGAAGCCTTTTGTGTGAAGAGTGGTGCCCTCTGTTGTTCTAGAGAGAAGCTGCTGCTGTGAGTTAGGGGATTGAAAGCATGAATATGAGGTTGGATTGTTTTTTCCAGTACTGCAAAATCTTACAGATGTGCTGGTTTTGACATGCAGGCAAGTTTATTGGGTCTGTCTTCCTGAATGCACTACAATCGGGATGTCAGTTTCCAGAGTGAAGTCAGGAAGGAGGCACCTGTAGGGGAGTATGTACTAACACCAGTAGGAAAAAAACCTCTTTAATAATACACTGCTTAAAAAACAAAAAGAAAAGGTGTATAGAATAGACAAGAACTGCTTATTACAGGTGCTACCAAGGTAACTGAAGACTATGGGAAGTGTGTGGGCAAGGGTCAGGGTTAAGGCTGCCTGTTCATCCTTCAACATCTCCTGATATCTGAGAGAGGAGCTACTATGGCCTAACAAGCTGCTGTCATTAGGTAATCCTTGTGGGCGCTCCTAGTCCATCTGTAAAGAAAAAAAGTGTTTGCGTGAACCTGGGCTGCACGTGTTCCTGCTTCTTGGCTCAACAGAAAGAAGCCGTACGTTTGGATTGCAGTTTGTTCTACAGAGCAGAGAGGTAAGAAAGAAAAGATATATCCATCTCTCTGCAAAACGTGAAGTGGCTTTGCAAAATGCCTAACACAACTGGTCACGGGGCCAATTCTGGTGTTGTAAATTACAAGGTAGGTACAGTTATTTAAAATGACCTTTGAGAGTAATCTGTGTGCCATGCCCCAGGAACCATCTATGGGAAGCGTGCTCCCATCAGTGTCCCGCCAGGCCCAGAAGGTATTTCCAAGAGTCCAGCTGTTTGCTGTGATTGTTGAACATGCTGAGTCTGCAATAACTGTTTTTAAAAGTACACAGTAATGTCATGGGGTTGCCTGAGTTTAGTAACCCCAGGGCAACACACTCGAAGGGGTAGAGGGCAATTCAGTTGCCTGTCAAGTCAGTGAGAAAGTACTGCATATCCCTTCCTTTTGTTTTATTCAGAGATCTATACATTTTCTCCAGGAACAAAGCCGCCTGGTCTGGAATGGCACTCTGGTGGTTTAGGGCTACCCTAGCATTTTCACTAGTGGGTACGGTCAAATCATTTGTATGTTTACAAGCCTGTAAAGAGGGGATCTCATCCCTTTCCCGAGATGATCCTGATGAGTACACGTGACAGTGCCTTCAAGACGCATGCCTGCCCCTTTGACTGAAGGCACCTCTGTGTTACAGGAGGTGGGCCAGAAGGAGCAAAAAGGCAGTTCAGAACCACTGCCTCACAACTGCATGCTGCACAGCTGAGAATAGGAACCTGTTTTTTTCTTCTGATCTGTCCCTGTTAGCAGTACCGTGAGGTAGGCAACACTGCAATTCAGCCATGCAGTAGTGAACCATGGCACGAACATCACTGTCAAACACCAGCTTTTTTGGATGTATGGTTTCAAACCACTGCAGTTTCTTGGGTGGCTTGAAATCTAAATATAATCACAGTTGGCTCTTTCTGGTTTTGCTGCACAGCTTTCCTAGCAGAACAGGTAACTTGCATATGCTGACAAGAGAAGCAATAAACTAAGTACAGTTACCTGAAGAAGAAATCAGAACAGACTCAAATTTTTAACCCCAAACACAGCTGCCCCCAGAATTGCATTGCTCAGATGGAGTTCCTTTTACTAATACCCCTCAGTTACCTTTTCACCTTCTGGTTTTAACCAGGCATGGAGGCCATGAAATGCAGTGAGCCCATCTCCCGTGCATCAGAGAGTGCCTGCACTTCTATAGGCAAAATGAGAGAGAACAATGCCAGGAAGATTTCCCTTATTCTTAGTTCAGGCTCTAAGAGTATTTTACGTCTCAAAGGTGAAAAACTGATGGAGGTAACTGGAGTCTTGATGATGTGCACTACAAGAAAACACAAACGTGCCACTTTATCATAGAATAGTTTGTTATTATTGTTAATTTTGGCTTCCCCGCTTTGCAGTCCCTGTTAAAGAACTTAAAATAAATGGGCTTAATTCTACAAGGAGCTGAACTCCTCCTGCATGTGCTGAAACCAGTGTGTTAAAATCAATGGTAGATGACATTCATTTTGCAGAATAAAGCTTTAAGTTTAAAACAGATTAATTAGATCTCAAAGGTAAAAGCTTTATTGGTTGAACCTGGCACAACGCTTACAAAAGAAGAGATTAAGAGTCACTTCTTTTGAAGTGCTTAGATTGTTTAGTTTGAAAGGGAGATAAATCCTCTGCTATCAGGAAGAGGTTTAACCTCTGACTGAAGGGTTAGGGAAAGCTTCCCCTCAGAGCAGGTTATTTTGGTAACTCCAGACCAGGGTACTGTTTACTATTGAGCTGCTTGTGCCCATTCAGCTCTTGTTACAGAGCTCGAGGTTGAACGCTAGGCCAGATGGCCCTCCAGCCTGACTGAACCATTGTTGGACAACTCTCTATTTCTGTGTGATCGGAACAGACTTTTTAGTGAAAAATTCATATGCAAAAGTAGGTACATGGAGATGAAGGGCAGGTGCTCCTTCTATGAAGGCCCTTCACCTCCCTGGGCCTTAGTTTCCCAAGCTGACAAAAATGATAATGAAACCTAATGACTTGACTAAATAGAGATATATGTGTGTGTGCATGTATGAAAAATGTATATGCTTAGGGTCACTGTTATTCAATGATAGTAGCGTAAGATAGTTTTTATTTCTTGTGAATGTTAGGTTGTGTTCCAATGATGAACAAAAGTACGTCAAACAAGCAATTTCACTGGGTACTCACGCTTCTCAGGCTACTCAGCCTTGTTTTGCGGTTGGTCACAGTTCCTGAAGTATGTGCTTGTCCCACTGTGACTGCACACCTGGGGCAGGCCAAGTCCATTTTTCCTGCCAAAGGAGAGATGTGTTCCTAGAAGTAGTTGCTTCCTGCTGTACAGTTCCTCAGATGACCATGGACAAAGGTAGCAGCAAGAACTTTATTGAGCAGGACATGAGATAAGATGCCGTGGGACTGATTATTCATTGCCTTGTCAAATGCCGGCAGCTGCACTAGTTATTACCTAAATGGGTTCAGATGGCAACATCTTAAAATGATCTTTAATCTCAAAACTGAGCAATAGGGTTGAGTCTCTGTGCTAAGGCACGCTGAAGGGTGCTCATTCTGTGCAGGTCTCCAGACTAAGTGCAGCTAAGGTATTTGTTAGTTAATTAAATTTATCTATTGGGAGCATGTAGAAAACACTTTGGAATTGGGAAACAACCAAAAAAGCTCCTACAAATCTAACTCTTGTGCACTTTATCTCTTCAGCCCATAATACCAAAGGGCACTTAGGTTTCTACAGACAACCATGAAATGGCAACCTGTCATGGTGCATTACTAGTTGCACACACATTGTTAGTACATCATCAGACTTGTGGAAACACTGGAAGACTTAGGACCACCACGCAAATCTCAGCCTGCTCAGTCAATCGTTTCTATCGATTAGCTATAACACACTCCCAAATAGCACTTGCAAAAGGATTTAGGCTGCCTCTTGTAACAGCATCACTTTGCAAGAAGAATAGAGTTGAGCAAAAGTTGAAATGAGAAGGTTTTATTCCTTTACTTGCCTTTCCTTTTTACCCCTTTAGAAAAAGGAATCCATTTAACACTAAACAAGAATTCACCTTCAGAAACCCCCAGCTTCCCTCAGCATGCCTGCATCTTGCTCTCACTGTAAGGTAAAACTAATTCAGAGTGACTTCTTGTCATCCTCTTTGTACAATATGAAAATATACTTCATTGCAGTAGTATCTAGGTGGCACAGCCAAGATCGGGACCACATTGTGCTAAGTACTATTTGCCAAACAAATAGGAAACGAGATGCTGTTCCCCACAGGGCTTGCAGTATATATAGACAAAGTCAAAGGGGATGAAGCAGTATTATCTCAAGCTTACAGCTGGGGGACTCCAATCCAGAGGGATTATAGTAGCTTGCCCAAGGTCACACCCAGGAAATCTGTGGCAGAGCTGGGAAATGAAACAAGAGCTTCCCAGTCCCAGGCAAAGTCACCAGGCACAGGATAATCTCTAAAATGGAATGTTTCGATCCACATCTGTACAGGTTTCAGAAAGCTACCAAGGCCTGACCCCTCCTCACAGAAACTGCAGGAACTGCATCATTTGTGCATCAGCCACACACGTGCTGTGATTAGGACATGGTTCTTTGTAAGTATTACTGTGTCCTTTCTGAAAGAACATATTTAAAGATAGAATTTTGCATAATTTACATGATTCTCTATCACATGCTATATATGCCTAGAAAATCTCAACTAGCTGCGTGGCTACGCTGCTCGAGGCATGCCAGCATGTATTGCTGCCCTCTCGTGTAGACCTTGTTGTAATTGCAGTGATGTGACAGTTGAGGGGCAAGATTATCTGCTGCCCTGCATCTAGTGTAACCTTCCACACCAGCCGTACAGCTAATGGACATTGTTACCTTTCTCATTTAGCTGCGTTGCTGTCTCATCCATGCTCGTTTTGTACATGAGACAAGCTACATGACAATGGAGAATCCAGGTCAGGTCATAGTCTTGGTAACCATGATGCAGATTTACTAGGTCAAGAGAACAGTTAAGACAATTTCGTAGCAACAAAGCGTAGTTAAAGGTCGGCTGGTGTTCTCGGGTTTCTCTTCAGCTTTCCAGAAGGGCCAGTTCTACCTCATTGGTCAAAGTTCACCTCAGGTTGACTGTGACTGCTTAAGTCAACTCATCTCTTCTGGGCACATAACATTTCACGAAAAGCAGTTTGGTACACCTGATAAAAGGGATATGCTATTGCAGATTGTGACAGATATTGATTTATGAGAAGCTTCATAGGCAACAACAAAGAAATTCCAGTTATGCCCCACTTAAAGGCTGGCCTGAATTTTATTTTAGCAACAGCTACTGATGGTACCCTGGATGATTCCTTTCACTTTCCATCACATGGGTAGTGAAAGGGACTTCAGGGCAAATATGAATCAGGTTAAAGGTGTTTTACTTGGTGTACATCCCCCTTCCCTACTCCCCCTTTTTAATCAGAAGCCCTCCCTTTTAAAATACCTAGGCAGGTAATTACTGGCACTCATTTGTGTTTCATTGGATAAGGGGTTTTTAAGTGGACTTTTCAGAAGCCCAGCTGGAGCTCTTCTGAATATTTTTCTTCAAACTTTTGCTCATTGAAAAGAAATCAGAGAAAACTTTTCTTACCTCCACCTTGACCCAGGATTGAATGAATACTAGATCTTTTATATTGCATTTTCTCACTAAGTCTTCCAATTACTTATTGCCTTCCTCCTTCTGCAGAGGGGTAAAGCAAGACAAAGTGCATAGCTAAAACAATAGGCACAAAATAGCATATGCAAAAAAGATGCACAGAAAAGGGAAAATTATAGCTTGAACAATAGTATCATTCTCTGTTTTGCAGGAATAGTGTATATGAAAGCATGCTATTGGGGAACAAGCCAATACATCGGTAATTAATAAAGAAATTATGAGACAGGAGTGTAGGACATAGCTTATAACTGTTGCAGGCCAAATCCCATTCATCAGTGTGTTACTGTACAGGAATCTGTCCTGTTGATTGGACTTCACATTGTTTTCGTAACTCTGGTTCTCCTCGATATACCTGGGACTCAGAGGACTGGAAACTGAAATCAGTCTCGTATACTTAACCTGTGTGGACCAAAGCAAAAACTGGAGATGGACACCAAACTGCCAGCTCTCGCAGCCGAAGACCCATTCTGCTGTAGCTGTATTTCATCTCCTTCAACTTCTGTATGACTGAACAAAACAGTGTGATGATACTGTGACGACATTCTCTCACTCCACAAGAGATTGCAGCGATCCCTGCAGCCTTTCCACAGCCAAGGATTCAGATCAGAAAAGCCTCTCTAGAAATCAAACTTCAGTTTTCAGGAGGGATGGACACCTGTCTTAGCCAGGAGTCAGCACAGAGCAAACACACATTCATGGGAGAGAAACACCAGGGCTGTCTGTATGACAGCAAGGAGGTTTCTTGCCCAGGGGAGGCACAGACAGACCCACCAGAAGCGGCGTGAGGACACTGGCAGTGTCTGAGTTGATCAGGCAAGCGGTGAGGTTGCTCAAATAAGTTTATCATCTCTTTGCATCAAGTTCCTTATTGCACTAGCACATGCCAAAGAGGCTCTTTTCAAGTCACCCACTGGACAGTAGCTCATGTTTAAGAAATCAGCCCCACAGTTTGCTGACCTGACAGCACACGGAACAGGGAACTCACAGCAAAGGATGGAAAAAAGTACACCGCATACCTACCTGGAAAAATGGAACACAACAGACCAGTTGAGATTGTCTCCATCCAATATTTCTGGAGAAAGTTAATGATGAAGCTGTCGCTGACCTGGAAAATACTCACTCATTAACAGCAGCTACAATACCAAAGGTAGCAAATATATCATTTTCAAGAAAGGCAATAACGGGGACCGTTGCTCATTGTGCCCTACTTCAGACACTAGACAACTTAGTTGAAACAATCATTAAAAATTTGGATTATAAAGAAATACCACCTAGCTGGAAGAGATGTGACAGGCAGAAGAACTCAGTATAGATTCTAAATGAAATGGACCATTGATCTGGTCTGGTCTTGCAACTCATTAGTGGTTTAGTTACACTGAGCTAGTTAGTGCTGCAGCAGTCACACACAAATATACCACTTTGTTCTTTAACAGCAAAGCAACAGATCAGAACCATTAGCTGTACCCCTGGCTCTACTGAGCATGCTGGGAAGCCTTAGTTACTACAAAACCCAGCCAGCTGACTTGCACAGAAGCAGAAAAGAGTACGTTTCAGGAGCAGAGGACCTCTACAACTTACATGGTCCCACCAATATGAATGCCACATGCTTGGGTTTCAGTGAAGCTCATGACATTTGTTGTGTTATCACCAGTCAACAGCACTACTACTGTTAGCTCATTTCTCCTCACATCTAATGAGATTAGGCTCCATCTGGCTTAGGAAAAGCCATTTGTTGGGATATTACACTAAGGACTGCATTTGGATAGCTTAGATCACATGTCCGCAGCTGTAGCAAGTTCCCTGCCTTGATTAACGCAAATCACCTCAAGTGATCTTCACAGGCCCTGCGGTCTTCAGCACAAGAACTAAGCCTGAATCAGGCCTTCAGTTCCTTGTTCAAAGTTTAATTTCTTCCTGCTGCCAGAAGCATCTGTGCACCTTGTATTTGTTATGTGAAGATTCCCTATTCAATTCCTATCCCCGATCATCTCCAAACAAACCCATCTCTTACCTTTAGGTTACACTTCCTCTGAGTCACTGACCACTTCTATCTTTTCAGGATTAATATTAATCTTGGTAACAGTTCCTCAGTTGAAAACAAGCTACTCCATTCTTTTGTAGTTCCTGGGCTATATCTGATTAAAAAATACAGCCATGTGCATGCTTTATGGTAGAGGACCTCTCTTGTCTGCCATAGAGGCCCCACACCAACCAGTTCTTTGTCCCACATCTCCAAGTAAATTGCCATTTAGGAGTGTTCATTGTGTTCTAATGCTCAACACACGGCCATTTGTGAAAGTGTTTGAGGTCTAGACACACAGAGCATTACCGTGGCCTGCTTTCAGGCCGTGTGTTTTTTTTGACAGACAGAGTTCCAGTATCACAAGATGTGCGCGAGATGTATGCTGCAATTCCAGCAAACCATGAACTGTAAAGACCCAAAGTTTCAGAGGGGAATTTATTGCATGGGAGCATATCCAGTATCTTTTGTCAACCATTCATGACAATAATAAAAAATAGAGGCTTTTTAAATGACAAAAAAAAAATATAGTTACATATAGTACAGATTTTCATCTTGCATTGAAGCAGAGCAGTAATAGAATGCTCACTTGTGTTTTCACAGTTAGTTTGCGTTGCTTCTCTAGGTTAAAGTGTCAGCAACTCAAATCTTCCAGTCAGAACCCCTAGTTAGTAGTGTCACAGGGTGATGACGCGGGTGATGTTTTCTCCGTTTTACAAATGGAACAGGCAATACTTGATCCATCTCTGAACTATTCAAATTTTCAGAGGTACCAGCTATGCTTGAAACAAGGCATCCTTGCTGCAACTGAAAAATTTTTGTGTCAGAACATGCTTTTAGGGCCAACTCAGAAACACATTGATGGAATACTCAAGAATGTGCTTAAATCCTGTTTGGTTCAAAGGGCTCCGAGTTGATCCTTTGTGACCATCTCTGCTTGTTCTGCCCCTCACAAGCACTGCACACTGGTATGAAGCACTAACCAGTATTTGATCATGTGTGTAAGTTGCTTGCAAGACCACAAAGGATTCGAACATTCTGCAGCACTCCATTTACTTGAGACCTAAACACATTTGCTGCATGCATACATTTATGTATATACTATACACACCCCCAACCCCTCCCCACAATATTATTGCAATAATTCTTTGCTGGTATAACAGTTTATATACCAAGTTTCACTTAGTTCTCTATAAACATAGAAAAAAACATCTGAAGAGAGCTAGAACAGCTTTCAATCAGTCATTATATTGGCATTGAAAGCTTTATTTTGAAAACTTTAAGCAGCAATACTGAATAAATAGACAGAATGATTGTTTTGTCATCTCCATACAACTGATGGCCTTCATCCAAAACATTAAAATACTGTAGCAAATAGAATAAACATGCATGTTTCAATGTTCTAAAAAAAAAAAAAGGTGTAATATAAAAGTAACACTTTGACACTTATTTTAATACAGTACAGACCATTAAAGACTATTTTCTGGAAAAAATATCTGAATACAGTTTTGTTATTTACATGGATCATTAAGGCCCAATTCACTCAAGTTAATGCACATCAGGAATTTATATGCTTCAAGATAACCCACTAAAAATAACAAGATTTTTTTTTTTTTGCTCATACTCATATGATCCCAGTTTGCTAAAATAATGCAATACTCTTCACGCTAAAACCAAGGCAATTATTGCCCCAAGAGGAGATTTTTATTTCACTGAAGGATCTTTTTCTCTCTTACCTCACAATAAAAGCATATTTGCATATTGCTAATGCTAGTGCTAGTTCTCTTCTTTAAGCACTTCCTTCCAACTTGCTAAGGTTTAGAAAAGCAAGTAATTTCAAAGCCAACATACCATTTCCAGAAGCAATTCAGGCACTTGGGAACCCAAGTCCTACTGAAAGATAACAGGAGGCAGGTTCCTGGCTGACTTTTCAGAGTGGGACTTGGGTTTCTCCATTGCTTGAGCATTCAGAATGTTTACCTTAGCCTTAACCTACTGGCTTTTCAAACGGTCAACCCCCCCCCCCCTTCTCCCCTAACAACATAGCATCACCGGCAAAAATAAACTGTATCCTCATGGATGAGAGAGGTAACACAGTTAATTTCCATTAGTAATAAATTACAGGAGTTCTCCATATAAATTCCCTGTGCACCGGAAAATAGTGCTTGTGTATTCAACTATTTAACGCAAGCAAAAAACCCCATTTTTATCATGCTGGCCAGTAAATAATATGGCACTTGTTAAAATTATTATGTGTAGCTTCCTTCCTGCTAATGCCCCATAAGTAGGTTTGAAACACTTCTGAAAATGAATTTTTCTACATTTGTAAAGAAAGAGTGAGGTTTTTCAGTTGATCAAAAGCAAAATTCTTAACGCCGTAATGTGAGGAATTTTTATAACTGTGATACATTGTTCAATTCACATTTAATGCAAGGGCATGCCACTTGTTTTTGGTTTATTTACAGAGAGGGTGAAAATGCTACAGAACTTTAGCCTGGGTGAAATTCAATAAGCAAGAGGAGTATGGTAGGGGCAGGGGAATTTGTCAGTGTCTCACAAATGACAGGTTTGGATACCAAAGCCTCTCCTTTGCCACAACAGTGGCTGAAGCTGTAAACATTTTCCAGATCACCTTGACACAAGCCCTGACAAGGAAGGTCCACTCAGTGATGATACAGTGGCCACTCCTGAGCCAGCTCCAGCCTGGCCCTTCTGGCAAACAGCTGCTGCAATCAGCAGATGCTATTTTTTAACTTAAATGGCAAATTCCTTCCTTGATTCTATTACAAAGCCGTAACTCAAGCCCTCCAAAGCTGCTCTTCCCCTTCCTTTTAATCCTTTTTCTTGCCTCCTCCCTCCATCTTAAAGTATAACCTGGCAGAGAAAGAGAGCAGGTTTTATGATGCAAGAGCCCAATCCAGCTCAAACTGACATCCGTGGGAGATGGACCAGTCACAAAGTATGACAAAAACATTAGCTGGGTAAGTATGCTGATCTGCCTTAAAAATATCAGTACAAGATTGAAATTGCAACAGGCTTTTCCTTGTGTTTCCCCCCACCCCCATGCAGCATAATTTGGGCCAGACTTTGCAAGGTGCTGAGTGCCTCAGTTCTCTAACATCAAGAGGTGCTGAAGATGCAAGATATCCGCTGGAGAGGGCCATTTTATTTCTGCAAATTGAACCCAGAATGTAAGGCATATATGCTCAAGTACCTTGGACAGATATTGTCCCCAAACTATGTATATTTTACACTTTTTTTTAATATATATATGTATATACACAATCTTTTTTTTTTTTTTAATACAAAGTTATGGGCACAGTAAACATGAGCACAGAATTGTGATAAAACTAACAGTAAAATCTGTGAGCACGGCCAATGTTCCTCAGGTAGGAACATTTTATTTTCCAGTTTGCTCACAAGATGGAGTGGGGGTGGGGTGGGGGGTGGCGGGAAGACCCGATAAGTTAAACAGTAAAAATTCAGAATCCATTTGGAAAGGTCCTTTATATATTCACAGCCTTGTCTGTTGCTGTTAGTCTAAACACAGCAGCATTTTCAGAATATATGATGCCATTAATAAGTGGAAAGGGAAAAAAAAAATACATTAAACACTCAAGAGTCCTTCATCTTCTATTATATCTTATAAAACTTCCATTTGTCAGGAAGCTCCTTTTTAAAAAAGGAAACTTAAATTAACATTTATCTGCACATCAATAAATCAACACAAGAGGATGCTAGGAGTCAAGAATTCTTAAGTATTTTCTATGGCAAAAAGCTTGGAGTTTCCTACCAATGGTAAAATCCTGACCCTACCCAAAGACACCAGGAGTTCTGTCATTTTGCCACTGACTGAAGTCCAGGTATTCAATACTGCAGTGAGAGCACGGTGACCCCCTCTCTCTCACGTCAAGGGGATCTCAGAGGTGGGGTTGACAGTATGAGTTGCTGTTAGAACAGGAAATCTAAATGCAACTAGGTAAGGCCCACCGCTTCTCAAACTTCTCCATGAGCCCAGCCTCCTGACGTATACAAAGTGTCCCACTGATGCCAGTCACTTTCTCTACAAACTTGGTGTCCATGTCAGCAGCCTAATTTCAAGGCCTGTAACCAACGTGCTACTTGGTAGCATACCTACTTTCTGCATGGAAGCCATTTTGTCTAATCCTTAGTGTGACATCACGATACAATAATGTTCTCTTTTCATGGTTTTTTTGTAAAAAAAAAAAAAAATGACTACCAAGTGTGTGAATTTCCTGTTTGTAAGCTTTATATTCTGTAAGTGACTGAGCAGCAATACATCTTTCAAAGCGGCTACAGGCCTACCGTTTAACACTGGGGACCTGGAATGAAATCCTGGCCCCACTCAAGTCAGCAGAAGCTCTGCTGTTGACTTCATGGGATGCTCTGCCAGGTTTCTTCCCTCCACAAAACTTGAGTGAATTCTGGAAGGCTGGAAGAGAATGCTCATTTGTTTTGTGGGTTTTTTTCTCCTCCAACAGCACGATTTACCGCAAAACAAGAACACTGTAATGACTAGTGGAAAAAATAAAGTATAAAATCACACACAGTGAAAGCCTCCTACTCTCTTTTGGTAAGATATATGAAGACAACTTCTTACATTGTTCTTTTCTCAAAAGGCATATACAATGTGGCAAAATATTTCAAATATACATTCTATATAATAAAATATCATCTAACTAGTGCATCCTCAATCATATGCTAGAAATATTTTTACCAAGCCAAGGTTTAAATCCCATAAATCTCTTGAACACTAGGTGCTTCATTCAAGGCAGATTCGACAGCAAGTAAATCCCACAAGCTCACTTTTCAAGCCTTAAAAGGTAGCAATGGATGGAACGTGACATATTATGACCCACAACAGAAATTAACAAAGTCAGTGGTGAGAAACCATTTTAATGGTTCAGCACTCCACAAAACTCTGCATTGCAAGCTGCTGTACTTGATCAAATGGTGGATGGTTGTACACGCAAATTAAAGTCACCTTGTCAGACTGACATACAGCCATACGTGATTATTCACAAGTTAAAAATAAAAATATAAAAGGTCAACATTCACACGTCCATTGATTAAAGGGAATAAATTAAACCTCAGATAAGTTGCATACATGATTTCCTTCACCCTCAGTCTTTTATTTATGCCTATACATGGAACAATACTTTCCCAAACACTTCTGAAATGGCAAAAACAAATGAAGGTTTTTGCACTCTAGCTGTGTTGACAGCAAGTTCATTCATCCTTGCCAATTATGAATCGAGACAGTTCCTCTGTCTCTTTAGCATCAGTGCACAGGTATGGCTCCAAGTGGTGTGTTGGAGGAAGAAGAAAAAAAATATGGTGGCTTAACAAAAAAAAAAAATCATCTTCTTCCATTCATCATTGGCAGAATAAAACAAAAGTGTATCTTGTCCAGGGTACCTTGCTAGATCCTCTCCAGAAGAGGTATGTACTGTCATACATAAATGCCCTCCGGGTTAAAACCAGACGACAGGGGGTTCTGTAGAATCCGAAGGTTACTGGGGAGTTGCCTCGACGAGCCAGGGCGCTTCAGTGACCCAGACTGAAATGTCGGCTCTGCACAAGAAAAAGGGCGTTAGAAATGTCATCATCATCAAGGATGATGTCTGCAGAACACCTTTCTCTTCTTCCCGCTTAGTGCAGGGTGCACTTAGTGCAGTATAGAAAAACTAATACCACATACAGCAAAAAATTCAAATGCCTGACTAGAAAGTGGTGAGATCTAAGATGCGCGCTTCCCACTCATTTCAAAACAGAAAGATATACCTACTCAACATAATTACCCTCCCACAAGGAACATGCACACGCATACATGTGATACATTTATGCAGCGATGTGCGGAAAGAGCTTGTACCTACACGTAACTCAAAGCTTCAGCTTCCTACCTGCTTAGAAGAGAAAGTTCACACAAGTGCTGACATTTAAGGCCTTGTAGTCTTTTCCTCTCTCCCCACCTCCCTACCCTCCCAATGCCTTTTGGTCAGAAAGTTTTCTGAGAGAAGGGACAGAACCAGCTAAGGAGAAGAATGCTGAAAGAAACAGGCCCCTTGCAAGCAGGGTACTGGGTAAAGCACGCCACAGGAGCTTCTGCTTGTGCCACAGTTGTGACACGCATTCAAAGTGCTGCCATGTTTCCGTCTAGGAAATCCTGAATTCAGATGCGGGCACGTGCAGAATGCTCTGATCTCCCTAGGGGCAAAGTCAATTTGCACATGCTGTAACAGCCATCTGGGCAGGACTTCTGGATGGCTGGCAGCCCAGCTGGATTAGCTCCTATTCCCGTGTGGCTGCTGCCTGGGATTTCTTGAGATCCAGACACATTCCTTTTTCCACTCTGACAACACATCCCCCCAGAAGAGGAAGAACCCAGATGAACAGCAATGTCAGATGTGGAATCGTGTTGCGTGCCAGTTTACATGCCTGCAGCCATGGCGGCCACACTTGAAAGCTACTGGCCTAATGGATTACTGATGGGACAAACACATGCCTAGGCACAGCGGGAAAGAAGTTATCTACATACTGCGCTTTATTTACAGCTTGCTAAACCCTTGGAATGAAAAGAAATATCTGATGCTGTGCTTTTTAATATTTTGTGAACTTCTTCGCTATCAGAGCATTCACTCGATGTATGAGTGCTAGCATTAATGCAGCAGGTAAATGCACTGCTATCCCTTTCTCCCGCCCACCAAATGCATTCTAAGCACCACACCTCTCTCGAGCTCCACATGTGGGGCCTCCACCTCAACGGGGTCTGCTGGCAGCACCGTGACCTTCGTTCCTGTTTGCTGGATGAACTGTTGGAGATTGACCTGTCGCAGCTCCTTTGTTAGTTGCTCCAGTTCTTGTTCCCTGTCCTGCCAGGAAAGAGAAAACATCTGCTGAGCAGCAGCAAGCATAAAGCAGCATTTCAAGACTCTTATTTGCAATTGGGCAAACAATACTTTTCCTTTTGATGAGAAAGCTTCCGGTTTTTAAATTCAAATGCAAATGGAAGAGTTGAAAGGTATTTTACTCTCGTAATTTAGAAAGCAAATCAACACTCACTATTACTTATTAGGGGTTATTACTGGTCTTTTATATTGCTTTTTGGATGACTAGCAGATGTTTCTCCTATCACCTGAGAAAAATTTTGGCACAACAGATGTGAGCAAGTACAGGTAATAGTGAGCACTCTGGAAAAAATACATCAACGGAGCATCAGTCTGGCACCAAATCTTAGCTCTGCTAGAAGTGTCCAGCATGACTTGGACAGCTCATTTATTTCTTGAGTTCCTAAAAGGAGAATAATTCCATTCTCTTCTTGTTCTTTGCAGTTTCTATTTAAAGCATAAATTTTTATGGACAGAACTCTCTCACTCTTCAAGCATATTGTATTTTGTACAATGAGGCCAAATCCTGGCTGGTTCCCCACCCCTTCACAAGAACAGAAGATGACCATTTAGGATCTCGCTCAAGGCTCTGCGATTCTGGCATGATATTCATGAGATTCAGCTTCATGAGCAGACAGCTGCATGTGGTACTCTTCCACAGCCAGGATGGGCCTCACCTGTTGGCGACACAGGGGACAGGCTAGCTACCCAGATGCCAGGCAGCGCACCTGTGGGCATTTCCATGCAGTGCATACCGCTACATCTTCATTTTGGCAAGAGACAGCAGCTGGGCCAGCCTTCTTTTCCCTCATTATCTTGTGTAAGCAGAATTCTACACGAACTCAGACAAAGAATCAGGGGGAATAGTTTGGTGGATCTGTTCTAGGAACAGTCCCCACAGCACAGCCCTTATTCACTTTAAACTTGCAGTAAGGTCAGAGTTGAGGCTGAATTCAACAGTTAGAAAGAAAATTAACACAAATTATCTGATGTCTAAATTAGGTCCTTTTAAATGTCAATTACTTTGTCGCTGATGTGTTTGTTTGACCTGTTCAGTCAATGCATATCACGTGGCTGCTCTCAGCTTCCCATGCTAGACTTGTGTTTCCGTTCATTGGCTACGAGCTTTTGGAGAAGCTGGATTGAGAAATGAAAACCAGGCCACCTCCCAATTTTAAGACAATTCTACAGAAAAATTCTTCGATTTATTTTAGGCCTATTAGACTCTACAACTGGGCACCTGGGACACAGGAACTCCTTTACTGTTTTTACTTACTGCAATGTTAATTCTGCAGCTCCCTGTTTTACGGAATTGTAACAAAAATGCAGGTGTTTTTTTTTTTTAAAAAACAGAATCACTGAAATACGCAGGTTAGCAGAACTAACATCATAACTAACCTGTTCTTGACATTTCTCAACTTCCACAGGAAATAAAGGTAAAAATGTTAAGTATCACCCCAAATCCTACTGGTTTAAGGTCTTAAATTTAGTATCTAATTGTGAAACTTCAGTGAGATCTTTTACCTGAAGACTGGGATTTTGTTTTTTTTTTGGTTTTGTTTGTTATTCTGCATTTAAAATCTTTCTCTAGAAACAGGGCCAGCAGAGCATTGCATCTTATCATTAAGTGAACATAGCTTCTTATTGTTGGAAAGTAATGTTATTGAGGTGGCTAGAGAAAAGGAATGAAAGAGAAGAGGTAGGACAAGTTACTAGAAATTTCTCATGCTACTCAAAAATGCCACCTTTCTGTTCTTGTCACTTGAAATCTAGTGAACCAAAATTTTCTTTCCTTCCTTACTGATATGCCTGTAAGAACACCCATGCTCAACTCTTCTAGTTTCAAATCAGCAGTTCTATGAATATTAATATTTAACTTTCAGCATGCCAGAAAATATTTCTTTATTTGTTCCCCCCAAAACTGTATAATACAGAGCTGAGTTTATTTTCTCCTGGACCTCCAGATTAGTGTACCTCTAGGTTTAGAACAAGCTTGGAAGATCTGAATTTAAGGGGAAACTTTCCCAAGAAAGGGAAACCCTAGCCTAAGAAAAACAACAAAGCGAGAAAGATTTTGAACTCAATCATAGTCTCACTGAGTGTTATTGAGGATAGGTAAAAATATATAAAGAGGACTTGATGCTTTCTGTTAGTGCAAATCCTTAAAGTGTAGTGTGTCTGTAAATTTAGGATAGATAACTATGGCAAAAACTGCTTACAGTTTTCATCCATTTTGCTTTGGATGAAAAGATTACTTTTTTTCCCTCCTCATGTAGTAAAAACCAGCTTATATTGACATGGTTCTAGGTGCTCAGGAGTAAGGGTACAAAATGCCTTTATGTATTCACAGCAGGATCACCTTACCGCAACTTTGCGGAACATAGTCGCTGTGAATCCCAGGAATACAGCAAGAATCGCAACTCAAACTGATGTGCGGTGCCTCAGCCCTTTCTTACATGGCACATTAAAACCCTAGGAGCCACAATCCTTCCTTCACCTCATCCAGCTAGCAGCTGGCTTTCCATTTATATTTATTCTTTCATGCTCTATCAAGTTCCAAGTGATATCATTAACTTTAGCAAGGAACCAGAGACTGGATTCTCTTTTGACACATGTGCCACAAACGCCTGAGGCGTAGAGAAAATAAAATCCTGAACACCAGCAAGTCAGACAGGAAAAAGGAGATGCTATTCTTTAAAACAAAAGCCCTGTAAGCTAACAGTTATTTTAGCTCTACATCCATCTATCCAGGTGCTGCTTTTGGACTGTTCTTTTTAATCCATCTATTTTGGTGGCAGACAAACCTAGCAAGAATCAGAAGTTTACCCTCAGAAAAGGCTATGATGGTGCAAATTTCTCTGAAATTTAACAATATGAAGCACTGAGCTGCCAAGATCTAGGACCTAAATCCTCCAGATACCTAACCTCAAATCAACAGGGGTTTAAAGACTAATACTTTTAAAGGTGTTAGGCTGACAGCACTATTGTCCGGCACCCAGCACACATCAATCCCCCGCTAGCCCTAAGTGTGCTGTTGTTCATACATGAAACAATATTTGACTGAGGTGTAAAAGAGCCCAGAGCCACTAGTACAGCTGCACCTCTCTGCCGCGAGCGAGCGCTCCCTCGCAGCAGGGCGAGGTGGCCAGAGGCATTGCTATGGGCTCAGCCATACTGCCCTCAGATAGTTTGGCTGTTATTAGCTCTGGTGTTTCTCTATCATGGACCACTGAATGGTGAAGATACACTTCGAGTGATTTCTCAGAGGTCACCAGGCAGTCAGGGAACGGCAGCAAATTGAAGCTGTAACCAGTGGGAAAGAAACTGAGCCAGCACATAAATAAGTGAAAGGCATTGTGGCAATCAGCTCTCACCCTGTGGGCCACCCAGGCCCTCTGAATGGCCAGGAACACATCCACTAGAACATCTGCTGGTTTACATTGAGACAAAGAACTGACTACTGTTTTTCTTTTCAGGCTATTTGAATAAGTAAGATACACATAGGTGAAATAAACATTGTCTGCTTTTCAAAAAAAAAAAAGTATCTGAAATACACTTTGAAAATAAAAGCAACGCTTTCTTCCTTTTACCCAAATTCACTGTGGAAACTTTCTCATGTTTTCTTTCACAGGCTCCAAATCTGTGCAAGAAAAATTAATTACAGTCAGGTCTTTGACTTTTCTTTAGCTGTGGATGAAAAGGACATTCTTACCTGTAACCGTTTGGTAGCTTGCCCCAAAGACCTTTCTACAGCTTTAATGCCATTTTCCAGTCTTAGACTCTGCTGGCCCTGAATATCAATTTCGCCCTTCACCTTCTCGATCTTTTCCTTGACCTCTTCTTCATTCACTTGGGACTCTTGAACTTCCCGCTGCAACTTCTCTGCTTCAAGGCCACTCTCCATGTTGTGGATCTGAGAGAGGTAGTCCTTCAGCTTGCCCTCGCACTCCAGGATCCTCTGCCTCATCTCCTGCAGCTGCTCCTTCAGCTGTTTTTCATTCTCCTGTTCGATCTGCAGCTCGTTTTCCCAGAACTCTTCCTCTTCGATCTCCACTTCGTTCCTTTTGATCTTCTGCTCTAGCTTGAGGATTTCTTCTTCCAGGCTGGAGTTATACTTTTGTTCCCAGTAGCGGATCTCGGCTTCGTTGGACTCCAGCTGTTTCTCAATGCACTGAAGTTTCTCCGTCTGGAGGTGGATCAATTTCTTCAACTCATCTGCTGTTGTCCTACAGTTGTTGAGCACCTTTTGCTTGAACTCGGATTCTTTGCTTTTCCCAAAGATGTCCATTAACCCTTTGGCGCCCCCCGTGAAGGTGAGGGATTTCCTTTTCGGCTCCCTCCTCTTCATGGATTTGTCGCTGGGAGGCCTCAGCTTGGCCAGGGGCGGCAAGCTTTGCCGGTACAGAGTCCTCTCCGGGATGCGAGCCACGCTGTCCGAAGTCGGCCTCTCGCTCAGAGAGGGCCCGGTGCGCCGCAGGATCAGCTGCACGTCGCTCGCGTACTGTCCCCACTTGTTCAGCGACACGATGGGGTTCTCGTGCGGCGCCAGGTGCCGCTCCGTGTCCCGCCATTTCTCGATCAGCGTGTACCGGCCGGTGCGACCTGCAAGGCAAGCGCAGCCGTCAGCCGGGCGGGCCGCCAGGGGGCGCTGCCGGACAGCGGCTGCTACCGCCGCCCGGCGCGGGCCGTGGGCGCCCCCTGGCGGCCGCCCGGCCCCGCGCTCAAGCGGGCGCCACCCCCCCGCTCACCCTCGGGGTCGGCGGGGGAACGGGGCGGGGTGTGTGTGTGTGCGTAGTGTGTGCGTGGGTGCGTGTGCGTGGGTGCGCGAGGCTGGGAGTGCAGGAGCGAGGAGGGGAGAAGCTGCGGAGTCACCTCAGAGGTGTCTGGGCGGGCGGGCGCTGCCCTCCCTCCGAGGGAGCAGCACAATTCTTAGCGCGTTTTTCTCGCGTGAGAGTAACGTGCGCTCCTTCATTTGCGGAGCTGAGCATGGTCTCTACACGTTACTTATTTTAATTGCAAACTATCTCAGGGAAATCCTCGCCGCAGCCAGCAGTAACTGAAGAAGCGAGTACTGATTTACGTGGCGCGCACAACAAATTGCACAACTCCGGGGCTTCCTTCGGATTTGAAGTCACAGAAATGAAAACAAGTGACCTAATGATGCCAAATATCTAGCAAAGAAATACATCAAAGAAACATCTCTAGAGGAAAAAAAAAAACCAAGAATAAAAAGAGTTCCACATCTTTCATACAGCCACATAGAAAAATTAAAATTTGGAGTTGATGTATTTGCTTTCAAACTGTATCATCGACCAGAGGCAACTGTTAATGACCAAGTGAGCCTTAGTTGACCATCATGTCCCCCAGCCCCAGTTAGCTGAGCCAGGTCCAGGGCAGCATTATGCTCGCTCACATGGCCCATGGCAGCCGACACGGAGCAGAACGCTGGGACGAGCGTGCCAGAGGCTGCCTGAATGGGAAATGAGCAACTTGGGCTGCCTGCACAGTCTCCTCATCTGTACGAGCAGCGTAAAAGTTGCCCTGGGGGTACACAGCCTTCAGGAAGATGCCCAAATCCTTTACTAACTGTCAGGATGTTTTCTGACCTCTATATTGACAACTAGCTGTATGACGCAATGCGGTTTACTTTTAAGGTAGGGGGAAGTACAACTTATGTCTACAGCTCACTTGTGCTGCTACCAAACATGCTTACTGGGTTTCCTCTGACACTCCTTGTAGGATGCTTTAAATGCTACAAAAATACATCATTTGAGGTTTGCCACTATTTTTATTTTTTCTAACCACTCTTACTACTTTGAGATACAACATTCTCCAAATGCAGGAGAAAGTTTCCCTTACTGTGAAAGTGATTTCACTTAAAAGCCACAGCACTGTTTACGAAAAGATGTGAAAGATCAACTGCTTTTAAAGCATGTGATCCATTTGAATTTCTGAACAGCTCCACGATTGCCATTAGCTTTAAGAACATTGTTAGCCATTTTAATGCATTACATATATCCACTTACATGATAGATCACCATTCAAATGACGATTTATTTCAGCACATAAATGCCTAAAATACCTGTCATACATGCAACTATGGAGTGAGGGAGTTGGAATAAATGTAGTTGTATCAGTGGTAACCCATTTGATGCATTTTCTTTCCCTATGCCACCTGCCCAACCACTGCACTTTTCTCAAAAGATGAAAGATATCCTGTCTCAGGCTGGAGACCTGCCTCTGGCCTCCAACCACAACACTCACACAGACTCCCCACCTCAAATTTGTAGGAGACAAGCTCCACTGTGGTGATTAACACACTATGCGGCCCCCTAAAACCTGACATTGTCAGGCCAGCCTTATAAAGAGCTCTCCAGGATATAGCTACCGTGTTGGAAATGGTTTCTCTGATCTCACTTTCCCACAATTAGCTCACGATGCAAGGAACAATAACAAAAAAAAAAATCAGCTGTACAGGCACCGCCTAGAAAACAGGCTGCGTTGGCTGACAGGTCATACTAGCGGTAGTTAGCTGGCCAAATAAGAGACCAAAATGTCCGTGTTCACTTCCAAGTTAGGAGTGAGAGCTCAAAGAGTACACGAAGATCTGACTGATAGAAGTGGGCAAAACAAGGCAAGCAACATGGGAACAACAATCTAACCCCCCTAATGCCTTATAAATAAATTAACTGAGGTAAGCACTGGGGGGCGGGGGAAATCTATCAGCATACCAACATGCTTGGCCAACACTCTCAGAAACAGATTTAAAGTTTATTACAATACAGTGCTTCAAAAACAAGTTTACTATGCCAAGATACAAAGTCAGAGATTTTTGCCAACCCACAATATTGTTCATTGATCCGTGAAGATTTATGGTTTGTAGTAGGCATCAGTGTTATTATAGGAAAAATAAACCTAGTGCTGTTTGCCATAGCATACTAACAATAAAATCCCGGAGAAGAAAAATGAAGTAAAAACATACCACAGAACCCAGGACAAAGGTTGCATTTTACCACTCTATTTTGCTAATCTTAAAAGCTTTCAGCTTTCAGCTCGTAATCACAGTAATGCTACTAATGTTCTTCTTGTGTCAGAAACAGCCAAGTTCAAAGAAGTCTTGAAATTGTAAACAAGAGTACCACTAGGGGAGTGATCAGCATGCAATTTCTATTCACTTTGCTATTAAATGCACTACTTAAAAGAAACCTAACAAGAGGCAAAAAAACAAGGGGGTGGGGATAAGCTAACAATCTCGACCAAAACTGAATTAAGGAATTAAGCGAAGCACTTGCCAAGAACTATTTCCATCTCAGCTTAGGTGTCCAAATCAACACGCAGTTCTAAATAATGAACTCGGCACTCAAGATCCACATAAAAGAAAGTGTTTTGTAGAAGTAATACTTGCACAGTTCAACAACCACACCTGGAGTTCAGTACTGTTCTAAAACAAAGCTGTCCTCATCCGAGATCATTACCTATGTTTATTGTAGTCAGGCTATGTGTGACGCAGATTAACAATACCTGGACAACCACAACTGTGATGTTTGCCTGCATTAGAAGGGATTAATTCACAAATGAAAGGGTGAATGAGTTCATTCAAAGCTAATGAGAGAATATTTCAGAACACAGGCATCCTTGGAACAAACTACTGGTTTTGATGTGCTAGCATTGACAAGGAGAAAGCAGGTTGCTTGGGTTGTTGACAAAGAACAGTTCAATGCCTGCATGCAGCTTCTTGTCTTGTGTGTTGTCCATAAGCTTTCTGAAAAAGAGGTTGGGTGTGCTTATACAGCACCTGGAAGAACTCAGTCCTACCTCATTCATGCGAACTGTATAATTTTAAAAATTACTGTTGTGTTCACGTACTGTTTTTCCCAGCTGCATATTGAACACACTGAATCTCATGCAGATTCATGAAGTACTTCCAGGCAAAGTTAGATGAGCAGTTAAGCAAGTTGATTCAAGGAGCTGCCAAAGTACAGCTTTAGTTCTTGTACTGATGTTCACAATGGGTATGTGCCTTGTCAGTGGATCCCTTACAACTTCCGAAATCAAAATTTCTTTAAGAACATGTATGACCAGCACATATTAGACATACTGGGTTTTTTTTAATACTTCTATCAAAGCCCAGTACTAACGAGAATGGTAGAGAAAACAATCCAGACAGCCCCAATCAACCACCAGCAGTGCTGCATTCTATGGTTCCCTCTTCAGAAAACAGCAGTTCAGGGGCTGGAGAAAGCACAGAGCTTCTACACCCCATTCACTGGCTGCCTACTTCTCACTGATAGTCTGTGCTGACCCACTGACCATATCATGGTCCCCCACACGGACCATATAATATTACCATCTCAAAACAATCATCAAGAACTTGTATCTGTTTTGCAAGCCAGTGAATGACAAGCTATAACAGAAGTAGGTATATATTTACATATATAAAGCACACTGCATCTGCACAAAGGGTAGTGTCAAGGTTAAAAGGTTAAGTTTACACCTACAGTTACCTAAACACACAAACTTACCACTGCTTCTATAAATACAGGAACATTTTCAAAATAATCTTTCATTTTAAAAGTTAGAAAGAGATCAACAAAGGAAATACATGGAGTCAAGAACGCTGATGTTCTGGTAGCCTGCAACTAGCTGCCATGAGTGGTTTGAACCCAGCTCTAATGCCATCGGTCATCGCTTGATCAATAAGACATTAAGGAGCTAACTACAGCCAGTATCTTGGATCAGCCACTGCTCTGCTGTACAGCCACACAGCATGCTCTGGATCTGAGAGCCCAGGTCACGTGCCCAACCGTTGTAGTCTTAGTTTGGGATTGATGTAATTTGGTAATTTAAACATTATAATAAAAGTACATTACAATAAATGATGATTAAACTAATGAAACATAGAAGAAGGTAACTGAACCTTTTTTTAGACTCCCAAGAGGGGGACTTTTAAATTACACTCCATAAAGGTAGTAGGACCCATACAACTCTTATTCGCTTTAAGCTTCTCTACCTGCTTTAATATTTGCAGCTGACATAGTAGACATGAGTGACTATTTCTGCTGCCAAAAGTAAAAATGAAATTCTGAAGGAAAGTAGCAGTAGTGGTGTTTCTCATGCAACACTTTTGACAGGACTGTAACTTGAGAAGTCACCAATACTGTTTTTCAGGACAGAAATGATTCATCCCTTTTCCCCCTCCCAAAAGCACATCATCCTCTACACGCAAAGCATTTCAGGGACAGGCACTACATTTTTTTGTATGCAGGTAGCATGATCCACCATGTAAAAATGTATCTGTGCCTTATCTTTCCAGTTAGGCTACAAAAGTTTATTTCGAGCACCAAGTAAGATCCAGCTTTTTATTCAGTGTCTCCCAGGCTTTGCGGCCTGCAGCAGTGAGTCAGTGCAAGCAGGTGAGTCATTGCCCTTGTCTCATATTATTTCTGGGAAAGGTGGCTAGATGAGCAGTCTTAAACATGGGGGCACCTCTCCTTCCCTAGGAAGAGGGTAGGGTGGGCAAGAGCAGGCCTCTCTTGCTAGAGATCATGCGGTCTTGTTCCCCGTTTCTCCTCTTTCCCCAAGACCACCAGGATGCCTGCGGTGCCAGGGGAGTTGTTCTCTGGCAGGCATATGCCTCGCTCCTGTTTTTCGCAAGGATCCCATCACCTCTGCTGCTATGCCAAAGATGTTCCCTGCAAGGTGGCACTCTGGACTGAGTCTGAAAAAAGAAAAGGCAACTTCTGTCTTACATGCAAGTTTTAAGAAAGCAAAAAGGAAGCTGTGCTAGTCTTGGTCTTGAGCTAAATCTGAATTAGCACATCAAACTCACAATACTGCATAGTGAGAATATACAGACTGCCGCCTGTCTGTGTGCAGGTTTCCATGGAGGTAAAAGCCAGGTATGCCAACATATGCTCAAGCCAAACCCAGACTGCCCAGAGCCCTGGGGGCACTGACAAATGCACCCCCTCCCCAGCCTGGATACAGCTTTCTGATTCACTTGGTTTCCCAGAGATTACCCTAGGCGACTGGATGCGGTCTTCCTTAGCAAGGCAATATAAGGAAAAATAATTGTACACGGGTAAAATTTTGTGAGAACTCTTAACATGTGGAACACGTGGGAGAAAACGCTCTGTCTTACCAAAGGGGCAACAGCATTAATTCCTGAATCTTTAACAGCACCGATAGAAAAGTAATTGCTGGCAATTTTAATAAACCCAGTATGACTTGAACTCAATATCTTTGAAATATGAAGCTGACATTTCATTCATTATGTGATACTTAAGTTAACATCCGTACCAATTTAAAAAAATACCATTCTAGCTACCTGAGAACTCATTAAATACCCAGGAAAGATTAAGAGTAAAAAGACCTTTAAAATAGAGGTTAGAGTTGGCATTGCTCAAATTTCTTAACGCATGCCATATTATGCACATACATATACGCACACCATAGAAAACAATGAAAATCAGAGTAGGGGTCCAGTCCTAGGAAAACACACCCACAGAGATATACAGCCTCAAGCTTAATGACAGTGAGGGCAGTCTGCTTAGTTCACTAAGCGCAGCTGGGCTCACAATGTGATTATGTGTCTTTAACAGGACCAAAGTCTTAGTTTATTACTACTATCCTTTCGCTTGAAAAAAAAAGGGTATACAAGTTTATCATGATCTGACAAAACAAAGCACTTACAGTCTTTTCATCCTTTCAACTGCCTTTTGTCTCAGCACCCTGAGGTACTGCACTTATTTTAGACCCATTTCCTAAATAGGTAAAACAATGCAGAGGAGCAGTTTGGCTGAGGTCAAACAGCAAGACATGGCAAAGCAGATAAAGCAGCCCAGGTCTCTGCTGCACATGCCACCGCGACACTAGGCATACCACATCATTAAAGGTGGCAACAAATCATCCCACCCAACCACTGTGCGTTTCAGCAAGGTTGCTGTCAGTAGATTTCTGAACCATAAAGTTTACATGATCACAACTGGAGATCGCCACAGCGTGCAGCTTTCTTGCACTTATTATTCCTCTTCATGTTGCCATTTGAAGCAGCAGAGAATGAAATTTTGGGGTCAAAAATAACACAAGTTTTAAGTGACTCTTAGCAGTAAACTACGTGATTAATTCAATGTTTAAAACCTTTAGTTTGTACGCAACAAATACTGTTCCCTTTTTCTAATCCTCTTCGGACTCAGCACTATGATTTAATTCAACCTCAGACTCCTCCTCTCTCTCAGTGTCTGACAGCCAGCTCTGGCACTTGCTTTAGCAGAAATTATTTGGAGGAAGGGACAAACATGAGAAGACACATCAACTAAGCGGTGTGATTTTTCCAGACACAACTCTGGCTGAGCCTTACAATGCTGTCTGTAATGCATGTTTGAAACAGCATGAACAAATCTGTCCTTTATTTTCATAAATACACCCCATTTATCTTTGAGGAAAAATACTCAACTGCAATAAGAAAAATTTGACAGCTGCATTTGTTTAATTTTAAAAAAAGACAGCTGTACTTCTTGTTCAGTGAAGTGTTGCTCATACTCTCCTGACATTGTGCTACAATCAGAAAACCAAAATCCACAGCGCTAGTTAAAAGCAAGTCTGCCACTTTAATTATTTGCTACAGAAAATTATGGGGAGGGCAGAAAACAAAAGTGTACTTTGGTAAGATATTCAAGCTTCACTTCTCTAGGCTAAAATATTCTTTTTCTAGGAAACAAACACGTCATTCTGAGACACACACTAATCTCCAGAGAGAAAAGAAATCACAACAAATGCAGTAAAAATCCTCACAGGGGCTAGAAGTGGGAGAAGAACACTTCTGAAGAAACAGGGCAAGTATATTTGTGACTGCGCTATTTGTCACCATATTCCTTTGAAAGATTTTTATGTTTTAGATTTGAATGGAAAACACCCAGTAAAAGCCAATTTAAAAAAAAAAATCTGTCGTTAAACTACATTTGCCCTAACTATAAGCTAACATGATTAGCTCACTTTCTTTTAGAATACCATCTGGTTTTCCCCTCAATATTACAACAGTTTTCTGAGAGGAGCCACTACGCTCACAAACACTTGATTGGAAGTCCATATATTGCTTTGCAAAACAGACCCGCGACAGGATTCACTGACCATCTCATCATATGTACAGTTTAAAAGTATCAATAACTTTATTTTACTTGTTTTTCAGTTGCCCAAATTAAGAAGAGGAATTAAAATGAGCAAGCAACGTTTATATGAAGTCATTGTGGTATGATTTTCACAGAATGTAGAGAAAAGCGAGGGGAAGCAGAAAAACAGGCAGAATTTGCTGTCAAATGTACACTTTTAAAATAGGCAATGATAGATGTGATAAAAATCTAGCTCATCTCTCCTGGCAAAAGTATTCTTAAAACAAGACTGATGGTTCTCCATTTAAACAATGTGCTGTGGTATATTTTTATATTTTGGTGAGGGCTTAGTTTCTCACCATGAAATGATCACTTCTCTTATTTGTATTATGAGGCCAAATCTTCCTCTTTGTAATTTGCAAGCAGTTTGAGTTTAAAAAAAAAATAGCAGCCTTGGATAAAACTCATAAAAGGTAATATCAAGGGTAATATCAAGTGTTCTTCAAGATTGCAGGGGAAGGTGATTTCACTCTCTGGAAACTTGTAGCTGCATAGCTTGATATCTGTCTTGAACAGAATTCCAGCGACCCTCCCTCCAGCTAAGGCATTTCTAACTCCTCCTAAGTTAGAGACACAATCAGTTACAGTATCCAGAATTATATCTAATTGATATTATTCCCTCTCGCATGCATTAAAATATATACAGGTATTTTTAAAATAAGCTTTGCTGGGATCACCAAAGGGGACAATCTCCCTTCTTTTTTGTTTTAAAGAATGAGGTTTATTTGAGATTTAATTCAAACCCTTTAACTTCAAGCCAAATGAAAATTAAAAAAATTAATTTGTACAGAAACTTGGAGTAGTATCATTTCCTGTTCTGCAATGATCAAGAAATGAGCAACAGGGGAAGGAGATCAGATCGCAAAAGCAGTTAACACAAATGTTATCCATCAGGAGTACAGCCCCAAAGCAAGAGAGGCATGCAGGCCTTTCCACTGAAAGAGTTAACAGTGGCAGAAACCAATTTGTAAGGAATAGGTCAAGGAGCATTAGCCAGGCAAGTTAAGTGACAGAACTCCACTGCCAAAGGATTAGACTGCACTTTGGGTATGGGACAGAACCTCCTGCAAAGGGGCACAGCCCAGCATGACTTGCTATTTTTGTTTGGCTAAAATAGCCCTAGAACATAAGTTCCTGTCTTTAAAAAAAAAAAAAGGAATACTTTTGTATCCTGAAGAAAGTTATTACTGAATTTCCATGACATGAGGGGAGAGTTGGAAAGTAAATAGATGGAAACCTTTTTGTTGCTCTTATCACAGCCGGAGATCAGGAGACATGGCCCTGCATTTGATCAAATGACAGGAAAAGAAATTTCTTGAAATACAAGAAATTCCATTTAAACATAAGGAAAAAAAAGTCTTACTGCAAGGGTGACTGAACACCAGAACAGGTGGCCCAGAGAGGTGGTGGAGTCTCCATACCTGACCATATTCAAAACCCGACTGCACGTGGTCCTGAGCAACCTGCTCTAGCCGACCCTGCTTTGAGCGTTGGGACCAGATAATACTCAACCACAACGCATTCCATAATAATTTTGATTTTCCTATTTTTGAAATACACTGTAAAGCTTTACTTTTCATATCTCTAGAGTAGAGGCAGCTTCAGTTTATCCATGAGAAGCTTCTTGAACTATGGGTGTCGTAATCCAAGTATCTTTGGCCCGTGCTTTCTTCAGTGGATACAGCTGTAAAATAAGTTAATTTGCAGAGATTCCATACACTGCACTTCAACAAAAATAATATACCTATTACCGATTGTCTTTCAGGCTCAGTGAAATATGGGGGGGTGGGGGGGTGGTGGTCATATTTAAGTGAAGGACCTAACCATAAACTGTAAGACACGATAAAACAAAAGGGGTATCTCAAAAACTCTGCAGACAGACCGACAGACAAAATAATACTGAGTCCTGCTAAGCTCTGCGACTGCTGAAGGAGCCAGACTGCAAAGTGGAAAATAAAATCAGAGCCAACCAAAGGAGGAAGCCAACTAAGACTGGCTACTCTCCACCACCACATGCCAGGTGAGAGCTAGAGGGATACATTTTAATAGATTCCCATTCAAATTTGAGGGACAAATATTCCTGGTAAGCTGGTACCTATGGCCAAATCAAAGGAGCAGACATATGGTTGCTTTTCTGATGAATGGCCTGATAGGAGGGTTGGGAAAGCCCTATCTGCCAAAGGCATGTAAGTGTGATTTATATGGTGTTTAATACTGTCCTAGCAGCCCCAGTGAGTGAGAAACTGGAGCGCAACTACTCTAGGTGTTTTCTAGAGAGGGTGTTTGCCTCAGGAAGGAGTTTCCAAGGGATGATCTTAATTTGGCTCCAGTTGCAACTGAAATTTATCTCTGCATGGAACCAGAGTCACATGCTGCAGATGAACTAGTGACGTGTTACAGAAAAGGAAGTCTGCTGAGTTGACAAAAACCGTGTGCGTTTCCGAGACCGATGGAGTCTTTTCAGAGTTCAAGCTAATAACTGAAGATAGAAAAAACAATGAGAAGTTACACAGGAGAACATTAAATTATTGTCTAGAACTGGGAGTCTGACATTTTTTGATTTGTGGGAGAAGACAAAGGAAACAGGATGAAAGAGATATTGAAAGCAAAGTAAAGAACAGAAGTCTATCACAACCAGTTTGTTTATTTTTTCTAAATATGTAACACTCCTTAATCATTACTAGGAAATAATCACGCTAGCATAATTGTGTCTTAAAAAAACCCTACAGGCAGAAAATTAGATATGGAAGCAAGCAATTCATAAACCAATTAGGATTAAATGAAAAGCTGCAACTAAAAAACAGTAAAAGCACACTTAACTGCTAACCATCAAATACAAGATTTTAGAGACACACTGGCTTTCTACAATTTTTAAATGAAACTTTGAAAGGTATTTGATGTGTATAGATAGAATATACACATGCTAGCATTGTGTTCAGTCCCCTTAAAATATAGAATAAAAAAGTGCCAGCCTTCTACTCCATCAGATGAAAGTATATGGAAGTGATATTCAGAAGTACACATTTAAATAAACAAACATCACAAATTCAGAGATATTGCCTTTATGCTTACAGGTAGAATATCTAGTTGACATTCATGGCTCCACGTTGTTTTTTATTAGAAAATTATTATTTTGCAGTCAAGTCAGACTGCTAATACAATCTTGCAGAATTGTTGGAATACTAAGAAATGCAAAAGCCCTTAAATCATGAATTTAATTTTTGGTAGAACATAGGTTTTAATGCTCACATTTAAATAGTATGTAAAGCCAAATACAAAATTTTAGCAAAGAATATGATTCAGCATAGGAAGCACTGAAGGGATGGAGCTGAGGCTTATTCAGGATGCTCTCAATCACTGAGAAAGATCTGACAAGACTAAAGGAATGTTCTGTCCTGTAGTGGAGCTGGAAAGATTCCCCCC
>RSEF01000001.1:82826194-82893539 GCA_003993805.1 Himantopus leucocephalus | reverse complement strand
CCCCCCCCCCCCCCCCCCCGCCCCTAAACCGTTTGGCAAATAGCTAACACTGAACAGACTTCAGGTTACCCTTTCATTAGTACTGAGTTATGTGGCACACAGGAGAAGAGGATAACTTGAAGGATCTATTTCATTGATCTATACTGTACCAAATATAGCTAGGGATAATTACAATGTGTATAATTTCAATGAATACCATTAGCTTGTGAAAGCCAATCAATTATTTTGCACTGCTTTTTATTTCTTTGGTACTCAAAAGAGTGACAGTTTAGCATCTTCTTTAGTTCAGGCTGTATTTACAGTGACAAATGACAGCATATTATTATTTAGAAAATAAATTTGGACTGACTAAAAGTTTATAGATTTCAAAGTGTTTCTTTTCTTTCTTTTTAATCCCTCTCTGGCAGGTTAAAAATCAAAGGCTGCAAGTTTACACTGCACAGTTATCCCACTGTGCATTATATGTTTATGCTCTACTGATATTCAGTGCCACCCCACCTCCCCTCAGTTTAGCTTCATAAAAAAAAGGTTCACCCCAGTTCCCAGACACCCAGCTGACAGAGCTACTTACCGATAGCCTGAGCAAGGGCTATTACAACTTCCTGGCACGTTGTGACTTCGGTGACCCCGCACACAATTCTCTGGACTCCATCCACCCATACTTTGAGCTCCATGGTTCACCAGATCATCCAAGAGCCATGAATGCAAGTCAGTCAAGTCATACTTGCAGCTATACCAGAGATACTGCCGCAGACTTCGCTCAGCAGCTAGAAAAGAGAAAAATCCGCGTGTTTATAGTGAGGCATTACCAATTTAAAAAGTTAACAAATTGACCTTAACATCTATTGGGTAGAAGAAGCAACACAGCCTCCTTTCTTCAAAAATACTAACAGGAATCAAATGTCCCTTGCTCCAGCAACAACTACCCATTCTGTAAACATACCAGAAGTTTCATTACAGTTTATTTCCTAAAAATATTAAAAGTTATTACAAAAAGACCACCAAGAGAAACAGCATTAAATAAACAACTCCAGGGTAAACTCATAACAGTTTCCAGTAACAGGTGCCCCTTTTCCTTTATATACTGCCTTGATGTCTCAAGGGACTGGTTATAGGTGCTTTCAGTGTTTGTTCAATAATTCCTAGCAGGTGGTGGCGTAGCAAAACAAGAGGGAAACATTTTTAATTACAGCCATCCTTGAGAGTCCAACCTTGCTCTCCGTATAGAAGTAGCGGAAGGTTCCTAGTCCCAACAAACCTGTGCATTTAGTACCAATGCTGGAAAACCCAGAAAAGAAAGCAAGCAGGCGGACTGCTGCTTTCTTTCTCCAAAACAAGGAGATGCATCAGGTAAAGTGTTGTAGAGGGGGTTTAACCCCTGCGGATGCTGTAAGGAAACAGACATTGGCTAAAGTGTTATCCTAGGTTTCTCCATAGGCACTGCAATGCTACTAAACTGAAAAGCAAGCCATACCATCTAGTCTAGCCAGCTGTCGCTTTTGAGCGTAGTTCTACTGCCTGCTCTGAAATAACGCCGAAGTCATACCAGCTACTACGGTGTACTAGCTCCCAATTTAATTTTAAAAAAGAAAATTCCCAAAGTTTGTCAATGGAAAAAATGTTCAGACGGCTGCATTTTTCTGAAACAGAAAAAAATCCCCCGAGTCCAAAAATCTCCTTCTGCATCAAACGCCACAAAAATCTTAGAAACGTAGAAATAAAGTTAGAAACCAAGGGAGCTAGGTTAGGACTCAGCAATCAGCCCTCTGCTGCCTTGTTACCAACAGTCAAGCTGCTCAAGGTTTACCTACTGTTAACTTTTACATTACTCACTCATCTGAACTCTAGTGGTTTTGCTATGGGCTCTGCTTTTCCAGGAGCTGCTTTTCCTCTGCACAAACAGATCCACTGGCATCACGGCTCACAAAGGTTAATTTCTATCTCAAACTGCTGAATTTCAAAAATTTCAAAGTAACAACTCCAAGAAGAATTGCCTTAAAAATAATTTTTTTAAAAAAAAAAATCACCCCCAAACCAGACCACCAATAATGGTGACTTTTCTTTTAAAAAAAACCCTAACAACACCACCACCACAACAAACAAGCAAAAAAACCTAACGCGGGCTGGGTTATTTAAGCAGATAGAGGAAAAATAAACCATGATAATACAATAAAGGAAGCTCATATATTCAGGTAATCCAGCATGGATAAAGTGATAAAACTAAAGACAATATGTTTAAAGAATTAAGTACAAGGAAAATGGATAACACGGGAATAGAGTAAAAGAAATCTGAAAGCTATTTAGAGGAGATTACTAAAAGACAAGCAGGGTAGGGTTACACAAGAAACATGGAATCTGATGATGCTGATGGATTTAACAGAACTGCATGCAGAGACAGAAATGGTGCAGGAAAAACTACGCAAATACTTAGTACAGTTCATGTTTATGGTCTAATCAGAGCTGCTTTCTCCCGATGAAGTGAACATTTTGTTCTGTATCAAAAAGATGTACTAGTGCAGCTCTCAAGCTAGAGTGGGAAGATGATTTCCCTTCTACAACCAAATACTTAATTCAGCAGCTGACAAATATCGACACACAATCCAGAAGGCAGACTGATCTTCACCCGATAAGCTGTGGCCGTCAGCAGCAGCACACCTCAAAGCCCCTTCATGCCAGAGGGGTCACACCACATTGACAGGAGAAGCATTAGTGGTGAAGCACTACGCCAGTCTGCTGTAAGGTCAGCCCGGCACACACCCCAAAACCCTTGTCCAGATGTACCCATTTAGAAAACAAAAGAAACATGAATAAGTCTAAATGTAGAAGTAAAACCAGAATTCAAATACGCACATGTAATTTATCAACAAAAATGTGATAGCTTTTAAGAATACCAGTGTATACAGCAGTAGTGTCTTTTGAGGGACTAGTAAGCACCTGCGAACCCGAAGACTCAAAGAGTTTAAATAAACATTTTCCCACATAAAGTGACATACTTCAAAGAAAACTACTATCCACGTAAGTATTAACAGCATACAAATAGAGAAACACTTCAGTCAGGTAACATTGTTTTAAATGTACCAATAAACTAAGTAGAAGAAAGTTTTTTACTAGCCTTTAATATAGCAGCCACTGAGAAAACACCTAACAGGCCCCATCAGTGACCTCCGTTGTTTATTCCTGGACCAGCTGTCTTCACAAATAAACAGACCTCACATTCCAAGTCCAGCTGTAAGGAACTTTATTAATTAACTTAATATCTTGCTGAGAGTTGAACAGTTCAGATTTACTGGCACAAAACAAGCCATCTCACCATGTGACAACGCACACGTCAGCAAAGCATCCGACAGCTCTAATTGTTTTTCTGTCTGTCAACATCCAAACTATTATCTCAATTTAGCAAGCCAGCAAGTGCATTTTTTCCCCCCAGTCAGCACACAATGTACAGTCTTGCATTCACTGCAGATCAGTTTTGGTCATCTGTTTTCCTACCGTCCATCTTTTAAAAAAAAAAAAAAAAAAAANATTTAATAATGAAATATTTGCTGACACTTCCAAATTTGAAAACAACATTCACCAAAGCAGCAAATGATCCGAACAAAGTGTCTTTGAAACAGGCCGAGCTCAGGAGAAATATTCTCATTAATTTTCTTACAGGGCAAATAGTTTTAATAGACTAAGTAGCGATAGCGAAACAATAAAAGCAGCCTGCACTATGTGCTTCCACCAGACGAATATGGAGAGCCAAATTCAAGGACTGCATGCCCCACAAGTGTTAATAGGATTATTACAGAGAGATTTCGGTCACTAAAACCAGAATACACACAGACTTTAGAAAGTCAAGATCTACATGCTGAAATCACTGGGTGTCATTACAGTTTCTAAGTAAAGCTAATCTATAGTAAGTCAAGGAAAAAAAAGCTAGAGTTAGTGACTGTGCAGTCAAAGTTTTCAGAAAAGTCTGAAAGGTAGAAAACCTTTTGGCCGTATGTCAATCCCTGCTTCCAAATTATAACATCTTTTTTCTTAGCATTTGCTGTTCCTTTTTATGTATTCAGTACCTCATTTGCTGACAGTTAACTCATGTACCATTACTAGCTTCCTTGTCTTTTTGAGGGCCATTTTGACAGCCCCAAATACATTTTTCAACCTGAAGTTTGTGTCCAGATGCACACCATGCTTTTGCAATAGAGAAGACAAAATTACCTTTACCTCCAATACCATACCAATGCCTCTCTGAAGCCACTGGAAAGGAGTGGGGGGAAGCTCACTTGAGGTTTCACAATCCTGTAAGTTTAAAACCAGCTCACCTTACGCGTAACTTTTATTTTAACAATGACTTGGAATAGGAATGCAAAGCTAATTTACTGAGGAGAGGTACACAAGCCAAAGCATGACTCTGATCACAGCCTCCCCTCCCAGTTTTTCAGTGATCAGCTCCAAAGTGACTGGTATTTCAGACTGGAACCAAGTGTTGGAAATCTGACATCTTCCAGCTCCTTTCTCCCCCCACCTCTCTGCCATGTGCTTTTTGTTCTCCACTACCTTGCCTGAAGCCTCCTCAATTAAGTTGTTTGCCATGCATTGAAGAAATTTTCCCTAAATTCTCCTTTTATCCTAACTGGCTAATGATATTCTCTTTCAGATATTTTTGCAGTTTTAAGTGTAAAGAAAAATCCATTATATATATACACACACACACATATATATATGCTACAATTTGGCTACCTCTTCACAGCTGGTTTACAAACCACAAAAAGGCTGCAACTTCACAGAAGACAGGCAGAACTGACAGAGTGCAAAGGGCTTTTCTTGTATTTAAGAAAAAGAGATATTCCAAGCAGATGTTTGCAAACCCTACCTATCCTTGACATAAGTGTTAAGTCATGAGAAACTCTGAGAGCTAAAATTAAGATGTTGATTTCACCTCGTTTCTAATTTTTAGAAGGTTCGCATCATCTGAAAGCAGCGGGTACCTCAAATCAGAGCTACAATCCTGCTGCAGCTGAAGCCAACTGCAGAATTTTGACCAACCACTTCAGTAGCTTTCTGTTCCCCCAATGTGTGAGCTGTTTAGTATACTTAAAAGTGAGCACGCTTTCATTCATAATTAGCTATAACCAACATCATCTAGAGTTTAGCACTTTCCCTTTATTTCTCATTCTCTATGCACTATGGCCAAGTTGTACTCCTTGTCCTTCCCTATTATGACACCAGATAGGGCTCTGGACACAGAGGCAGCTTGTTCCAGCCGGGTTGGAAGCTGTTAATAAGAATAGTTCGTTAAGGCAAGCAAGGCTTTATTGAAAAGGAAAACAAAACAACAAGTACAAATAAGCCAGTTCAGCTACCCAGAACAAGCTTATAAGCCATCCAGAAGAGTGTGACAGTACCCCCTGTGAACAGCGATGCATTTGGCAGATCCTCCCTACCATAAGAATCCTGGTATAGAGCAAAGTAACATTTCTCAGATGAAGACAACTGCAAATACAGAATTGGCTACTGGAAACAAGCTAACTAGTATTTACCAAAAGCCTCCTCCCTTGGACTGATGAAGGAGAAATACCCTACAAGATATGCTGCTTCCCATCAATAAATGGGCAAAAGCCTCTCATGGCAGGTTCAAGTCAAAATACCAAGTGTAAATCTTTTGCACACAAAATTTTATTAGAAAGGAACAGGTGGTGATTTTGAAATCAGTGTATGACGTGCTTTGAAAAGAAAAGGTTTGTAGAGAGGTAGCAGCCAATTTTTTTAGCGGGACTAAGTAATTTCCTCTTGAAAATTGTTATTCTTTTACTATTCCAGAAGAACACTCAGAGATAATAAGCACTGCTTAAAACAAACAAACCAGAGATCCCACAACCATGAAGATGACAATGTTGAGAACGAGCTTGTGAGAGAGTTTAAGCACCAAGGAATTTTCCTCACATGAGACTGGCCAAGAGATGGTCTAACACATGTCTCTCTGAAATAAGCCAGAATCCAGATGCCGCAAGTGATATCCAAGACACATGCAAACTAGATATACACACACTACTTGTGAGAGGACAAGACAGCACCAACACACTAATTTATACAATCTTTGAATTACAATAAGTTGTTTCTAGCAACAATGGCTGCTAGAAATCTTGCCTCCAGATAACCTAGAATTCCCCAGAAGTCCCAAAGTCACAGTTTCCCAAATTACTAGTTGACTTGCATCCAAGAATCCTCAACTGCCTAGTGCAAGAGCTGTTGCTTGCTTTGCAGTTTCTCCTTGTGCAATGCAGCTACGAATACAGTGGGGCAAAAACGAGGAAAAGAAACATTGTTTTGAAGCAGGGCACGCTACAATAGATATTTTTGCTAATTACAGAACATCCCCCACCTTTGCTTGGGCAACAATCTTTACAGCACAGAAAAATCCAATCGGAAGTCTCTCTTCTCATTGTACTGGTGGAGAACTGGCCAGACAAAATTATTAACTTGTTTTCCTTTGGGAGTGGGGGAGTGAAAAGAGTAGGTAAAGAAATCATCCACACCTTTTGTCATCTCTTTTAAAGATAAATTTTATTAATGGCAACTATCAAGTGAGTTGAAATCATTCTTCTACCTTGAAAATGGTATTTTCATCTTCAGTATTTTAATTCTCAGTCTGATCTCAGACTTCAGGAGGCGTGTTTATCTTTAGGGCATCTTCATCCCTCACAATGTTTTAATCTCAACCCTTGCACCTCTTGATTTTGTCTGCTGCTCTAAGCCATCTTTGTCCAATACGTAATTTGTTTCCTTTTCAGCCACACAGAAACAAGTGACAAAGGCCTCAGCACAACCTGTCTCTTTCCCTCCTTCCCCCAGCGCCCCCCCCTCCAGTCAAAACAAGGGATGGAGGCTGAATCCAAGTCTTTGCTGTCCCTGATGACCTTTAACACGCAAGCTGAAGGCCACACCAGTATACCAAGATCATCAGTGCTCTTCCTGCACTATCATCAGTTTCCTTCATTAAGCTGGCTCATGATTACAAGTAAGAAACTGAAGAAACCCAGGATACCATTCAGCAACAATTTAACTGCAGCACAAAACAGGATTCATCAGCTTGGGAGCTGCAGTACAGGAGATGAGGTACCTAGAAAGCTTCAAGACCACAGATTGAGTCTAAAATTCACATGCCTTCATAGAAAATTAAGTTCCAACCCGCTGTCACTAATACATATTGATGGCTAGAGGGCTGATGCTTTGAAAACCCATTGCAGTCTGTCACACCTTGTATCTCGACTCACAATTTTGAAGCCACAAGGCTCGACCCAACTGCGTTCCATAACATTTTCAAATCACCACAAGATGTTTGAAAGAAAGCAAACCAGCAGGTGAGCTAATGAAATAGATGGATTATTAAAGTTTCTTTTTATGTGGTCACTGTTAAGAACATAACCTTGCATTTTTAACAGTAAGTTTCACACTCTCACACTTGAATTAATTCATCAGGAACAACAACTCTGAAATTAATACTCTCCTTTCCCTAAGATTAGATATAAAAAGCATCTGAATTCCACATAGACTTGAGGTACAAAACCCCAAAGGCACTTTGGAGATGGTGACAGCACTCAAGAGAGTCCCAAGGATCTTTGCTTCTACTAACTAAATTTCAGTCAGACAATTTCAAAGCAGAAGTTTAAAACTTGAGTTAAGAGCATTATATTTAGGATATGTACCAGCAAACCAACACAATATCTGATGCAGTGCTGATTTCAGCTCTTGAGATTGATAGGATTTACTTTGATACAAGTTTGAATCCGGTTCAAGTAGACTTAATCACTAAATCCCAACCTTGAATCTGTCTCAGGATTAGGACTGAAGAATCACCTGCAGGTGGTTTTACACAAAGCACTCCCTTTCCTCACTCTATATTCCAGCTACTAACAAACAATTATCAACATGAAACATCACAGTCCTACCAGAGAGGCAGGACTGAATGGACCCATCCTAAAAAGCCTCACTGCTCACCGCGGTTCTAGGAAGGGTTGGAGAGCTAGTAGCAGCACGGCAGAGGTTAAGACAGTTAGCAGCTGGGACGCATTTTATTCTGTGGCAGATAAATATCCTTTTCCAGATACGTTAGCAAAGGAGACTGCACTGCATATAACCTCGGTGACAAACAGCTCAAAAAAGTCATATGCATTAAACAAACATCTCATGATTCATCACTTGAAGTCAACAGGCATACATTTACTACACTGTAATGTTTTGCAAAGCCCTGTAAGTATTTGTTCCTCATTAGTATCAAACATATAGTGCCGTTGAGAAAATAGCAACCACAACTTTATTAACGAACAGCAACACTAAGTGGAAGCCACGTTTATACATCTCTAATATGGTCTAAATACTGCATGGGAGTGAAAGAAAACAAAACAAAGAGCAGAGGAATAAGCAAGCTATTTCATTGTAGGAGGAATATTTGTATGAAAGCTACAATACACACAGCTTACTTCAAAGTTGCCTTACACCTTTAGATGCCCTAGCTTCAAAGGGGAGCAAACAGGTCATTCTCTCAGCTGGTTTGAAGAAAGACCCAGCCCCACCCGTTCAACACCTCCCTCTCTCCCCTTACAGTTTGACTGCAAACACTTACAGCCCAGTTGAGGGACTGATGGAAAACATTTGTGTGCAATTGCCAATATTTACGCTAACAGCAATGAGGTCATCTGCTCCGTTTTGGCAAGAACTGGCTTAATTCTTGGTTTTGTAAGGCCGAATCTGTTCTTTACATTTCAGTCCAGCCCACGAGCAACATTTGCTGTGCTTTGTCATTTGACTACAGCCACCCTGAGTCACAGCTATCAAAGTGCTGTGTGCCTTGGACTCCAAATGTGAACCGAGGGCAAATTTTATAAAGCTCAGAAAAATAGACAAAATCCCTTATTATACTCCCCACACTTCAAGATATGGACCAAACCCCAACACCTTCTTCCACCACATTTTTGGGAAAGTTGCATGTAAATGAGCTCATTTCTCCACTTCAGTGCTTCCACTGATTGATGCAAGAAATAAAATACATCTTACAATTGAAATATCTATTTAAATTTGAATTATCTGAAGTCAATTAAGTATATGGTTTAAAGCCATGGTACTTTACTATATGACTACTGAAAAGAAATCTCACTGTAATTAAATGCAATTCCTGAAACAGAAATAAGGTGAGGCACTTTCAACTTAATCAACATAACTGTTTTAAAAAATTATTATCTCAAAGCTTTATTCAGAGAGCGGCTACGTTATTCGTTAAAGATTACCTATGAAATTTCAAGTCACTCTCCTGGCAGCCTAGAAAAGTCTGCAAGACAGAACAGCACATATTTCTACAAGGAGTCTTTAAATAGTTAAGGCAAGTAAGAGAAATGAGTGGGGGGGAAGCCATCCCTTTCTAAAATTTACATTAGGCTATGCTTACTTCCATATTTCCCCAAGCACAAAAGAACTTCTTTGCTTCTTCTATGCTCTATTTATAGGACTCAGCTCGCTCACTTAAGCATTTCCCCTCTCTAGACAATTGTGAGCTTAGGTAATTTTATTTATTAGAGCAAAATCTGAGGTAATCATAATACACAGCAATAGCTTAAGGACTAAAATACTGTAACTGCATTACTTAATTCCCCTAGTCCTGTTTTCAGTGCTGTGGCGGTGCTACAGCCAGCTCCAAGCCAAGTCTACGCTACTTTGGCCAACTGGCTGCGCTGCCTCAAAAATGTATGTGGAATTGCAATACCATCTCAGGAGATGAGTACACTTGGGTACCTCTGCTCTATCCAGCTGATAATTTTAGGGAACTTGTTACAAACTGCATACTTTCTAAACCACTAATTCTCTTTAAGTTTGGCTAAAACTCACTTAAGAGGTCTGAAACTCACTGGGAGGGGCAAGAAGTATAGAGGTGAGTAACATCACTACAGACACACTTCCCTTTGGGAAGCTGTCTCACAAAGATCACATATGGTATTCACAGAATGACCCAGCAAAGAGCTCTTCCAGAAAAATAAGATTCTATGCCAAAAAAATTGACAGCAACTGAACATAAATGACAGTCCACATTACCACTGGAAAATGTATATTAGGTCAATTCAATATAGCAAGAAAAAAAAAAGTGTTTTCATTTTCCTGTTCCTACCTTCTTTCTCTGTTGCAACCATTTGTAAGCCAGCATCACTCTCCATTTATCAATACACCCTCTTATTTTCAGACACTGCTACATTTTGTACCTTCTGAGATGCAGCCTTTCATTACAGGCTTATCTTAAGTCTTAATGACTGCATCTTCCTCCTCACTGCACCCTCAGCAATCCCATCTTATCCATTTGCCCAGCACGATGATGTCAGGACAGTTTTCTGGAGTCAGCAGACTTGCCAAAAACAGAGAACAAATTAGCCCTCCCCTTTCTCTAGTACATTTTATGTGATCTGTTTATTTTCATTTAGGAAGTACTTCCACACTAACTCCACTCTTCTTATTTCTCATATACTTTTCCAAGTGAACTGTACAGCTTTACGGTTCAATTGCAAAAGTCGCCTCACCTCAGAAATGCACATAGAAGACAAACACCAACAAGTTACTGGTTAAATCTCCTTGTTACCCTCCTTGAAATTCTCCCTTAACCTACTTCTGCACAGTGCCTACCAAAACATAATGGATCAACAGGTGGCGTGTTGTCACCCTACTGCTTTTCATGCTAACTGATCTTATTCTACTCATCTCCATGTGCCCTACAGACACCTTGGGCAGCGGTGTACCTTCTTTTAGGGGGTTCTACTGCCTTTTAGAGAGGGCAAGACAACAGTGATCTGCTTGAAGAGCTCCTGGAAAGCATCCAGAGGACCGGCAATTTAATCAAGACTTTTGGGAGTACATCTGTCCCACCACAACGAGTTTTAGCATCATTCCTCCTATCATGGTTACTCTTCACCATATGTCTTTGAACTTAATTATGAGATGCCTGGGATGCCACGCACTGGTACTGAACAACACACAATCCAAATTAAACAAAACAGCATCTCAGCTGCTTACTAATGCTGTGATAAGAGGTGAAGGTGCTCAGGTACTCTCTGGGCTACCATCATACCGCTTATGAAGTACAGAGTCCAGCTTGTGGAGGTTTTCTTTGTTGTTTCTTTTTTTTGTTTGTTTGTTTGGTTGGTTTTTAGTGTGGGATTTCTTGCATTTTGTCAGAAGGTCCAATTAGGACATTTGTAGTTTCCACTGCTTGTTCCTACCAAACCTCAAAAATAGCATCCATTTCTGTGGCCCACTCCTCTCCACAGAAAAGGGCTGCGTTAGCCTGTGTTAGCCATTACCAGCAGTGAATGAGTTAACAGACAGGGTTAAGGATTTAGAACTTTGCGTCAGATCTTAACAAAAAGAGCTGGCCAGTTTTCTTTTAAATGAGAAGTGGTTGCTGGGATTTTTAATCTTTATTGATATGCAGCTATGGAAGCATACAATACCAGGTAATATTAGGAGGCCAAAATGGCTTATTAAGCACAATTACCTTGCACGCAATCTAAATCCTGGAAAGAATTCAAGGCGGAGTGCCTACAGAAAGTTTCTGCTACTTGTAAGATAGTGAGCAAATAAACAACTAAACTTACCTAAAATATAAAGCATTAATGAGTCCAGACATCCAAGACATGACATTTAAATTAAAAACCCAATTACATAAGTACAATATATCAAAAAAAAGAATTAAAGTCTTATTTTTTTAAGTGAGCAAATTGAAAAGCCACATTAAACATCAATGTCCAAATTACCCATGTGCTTCTAAGCATTTTATCAAGAAGGTGGTATCTGTTCCTCTAAAGAAGGTATTTGGCATTAGCAATCCTGGGGAACAGTTCGACATTCTGTGGTTTGGGCATCTTTAGCACAGTTATATATGAAGTTTTCTTGGGTTTCCGTTCAATATAGAGCCCACAATTGAGTTTTACATTATATACATGCAATGCAGGCCAGCTTAAAATAGAAAAACAACAAAAGAAAACCCCAGTGCAAGTCCTTGGGACACCTGCGTTACTGAAGAGGTGACAATAAAGGCCTATGGTTTCAATAGCAACTAATTTAGATGATTCACATAGCACATGTTTCTATGCGTTTCATATGTTCAAGGGACTTTAATTTCCAGAAAGTGATGAGGCCTCAGGCTCTGCAACTTCAATCACTTCAAACACCTCAAATGGAATGGCCCAAAACTGAGGTACTCAGTAACTCAAAATTTTGATCTCATTTGCTAAGATGCCCATCTTCTGGTTTTATTTTGCTTAAGGTTTTCACTGCATATTTTCATTCTAGTAGCAAACCATCTTTGTGTTAATTATTTTAGATGAGTGAACTTCAGGTTTTCCAAGGAACCCCTGGCAATTTAGTCATCTAAAGAACCCTCCTTCTCCTTTCTTCTCTCCTTCTCATCTCATTTATAGAAACACTCACCATCCCTCCTCACAAAATGACTGCATTGTGACAAAGTCCAATATGCAAAGAACAGGGTTCTGGAACCAACGCTGATTTAAGTCTTCATGACCTTCTCACTTCTCCTTTTCTTTTTCCTTTCTTCTACTGTGTAAACAATGGAGCCATTTGTATGGACAGAGCTGAGCAACCTCCACAATAGCAGAATAAGGCAGTATAATAATGGAAAACATATCGTGCAGCTTGACTGATGTACAAACAACATGTAGTTGTTATGATTAACTTTATATTAAAGGCCATTGTATAATATAAAGGGAATGTATTAGAATGGTTACAATAATTTCATGGTTATCTGCTAGAAACCAAGTATGACAAATAGGGCATTGTAAAAGAAATTGCAATAGCAGTTCATTGCATTTCGTGATCCTGCTTCTCAACACATCTGTGTCCGTTCAAAATGAGGAGAACTGGATTGCTCAAACCTTTACCATTTTAGAGTGGAATCTTCTTACATAAGCAGTAAGCTTGCACATAAAGGTACCCCATGCTTAAGTTCTTTGAAAGGCTGTTTCTGAAGGGTAATACCATGTTCTGTAAAGGTGCAGTTGCACATCTCTGAAGAGAAGGCACTGGAAGTGGCAGGATTGGGAGGCAGCAGCCTGCCATTGCGAATGGGAAGATCCCAGGCTGCCCCTGAACTCCTAAAAGACACTTTCAGCTCTGCTGTCTATAAGCTAGTGTGACTGTTCACTCAACTCCTGCTCAGATTTTGGCTAACGTGCAGCTCATGCTAAGGCCTGATATATGCTGAGGGCAGCACCATTAGGTCAAAGCAAGGGCAACACATAGGCAGGACACGGTGGCCAGATAGAGCCAAAGATCATTATGCAGTTATCATCTGCAGCTTACTGTCACCCACAGCCATAATCCTTGCATACTAGTTGTCTGGAAGTTTCTTCAGATTCTGTTAACTCCTGGAAATGGTATAGACCAAGTTTCCAACCTGGAAGGTATAAATATGTCAGCTTACCCAAAAAAGCTTTTGAAGCAGATCCAACAGCAGCTGGACTGCTGAGGCTTTCGTGCTTTCCAGGGTGACACAGGGGATGCCTGCACCATGGCGGAGGAAGGATGAGTACCCTCACCGTCAGCTAGGTAACTGTTTTGCTCATACGTGCACGAGTTACAAGTTATGAATTGCAAGTTATGAATTGAAGAACTTGTGAGTTAGAAACCTCATGAGTTCAGTGATGAATTAGTGAATTCATGTGTACGACTAGTATGCACAAAGGGGACTTAACCCTTGTTTATCGTGTTTGTTTGTTTTCTTTCCTAGTGAGCTCATGAAATAAAGCTTAATTTTTAGAGTATGTTGTCCTATAAATTTGAGAGATGCAAATGGACTGTGACAACTACATACTGATATTGATAAGAAAAGAACAATCTCTTCTTGATGTTCCAATCACAAAGTTTTGACTGGTTTCCTCTTTTTGCTTTTAGAAGCAATATAGTTCAGCAATATTTTGAAAAGAAAGGATTAAACCCGCTCTCAATGGAAGAAATCCATCATGACCTAAAGATCACAGTAAGGTCACTTTTAATGAATTTTCACCATAACCTGAATTTGAGTGCAATTCCCTCCTCAACATACTGACCAGCCTAAACTTTGACCTGGAACAGCTACTATTATTGCCTGAGAATTCACCTGTGTGTATGCAACCAGCACAGTCAATAGTAGTAGACAGTCGTAGTTTGGATTTCTCTGTAAAATGAAATCATGTTGCACATGGATTGCAAGAAAAGTGCAATCAAAACTTTCAGCTCTTGTTTTCATTCCCAGCCAATCTCTGCCCAGAGAGGAAGCAGTTTGCTTTCAATGCAATATCTGCATCCTTTGTAGGTGGTCAAGTCTGCTGTCCTCCCAGGGGAATAAAGAAAAATGCTATGCATAGAAACTTCTGAGTTTCCAACTCTCTATGTGGGAGTAGTCCACAGAGGAGAAAGCCTTTAATTAAAAACAACTTTGGAGCCAAAGTCCTGCTTGTTCAACTATTTGTGGTCGTCCGCTTACAAAAGCTCACTGGGATCCTAGATACCAGAAGGTGAAACATTTAGGCTGAGCTAACCAAACTTGAGAGCTTTCAATGTTAGTAATAGGCTTTCTTGCTTTTGTAGTGCTTTATCACTAGGTGCATCCAGAGCTAGAGTATAATACTTCCCAATATTTCTGAAATCCTTGCTTTTACAAAGTTAAGGCATGTTCAACTATGTCATAAAGCTATATTCGTACAATCTCATGCCTTGTACCAGAGAAATAAAAAAAAAGCTAGAGAATGGTATCACTTCATCTGAATTCCACTGCTAGGGCTGGGGTCATACTGTTTCCATGTGCAAACACCATGTGGTATATCCTGCCCTTTGCTGACAAGAAGCAATCTAATACCAGGCTTCTGAATCCTAAACAAACAATATTGTAATCCACTGTCAGCTGCACATTAACTGCTGCGCTCTGTCAAAACATACTTTTTAAGGATAAACATGCTACAAAAACCTGCAGGAAAAAAGATTAGATACTAGCCCTGCCTGACTTCTAACGCTTTCTTCCACATGCCATCACACCTCAAACACTACCCTCACAGAAATGCAAAAGCAAATGGGGGTACGAGTTCATACCTTCGCCTCAGAACAAATACACTGCTGCATGAGCACTTTGAAGAATACTATTTAGAATAACAGTGTCAGAACGGATATCTGAGCTATTTCAGGCTTGAAACCAAACTCTTGCTGAGAGTACTTCAACTTCCAGAATGGACAGGAAAGCTTTAGAAAGCAGTATTTAAGGCAGCAATGAATGACACTGACTGGAAGCAACTCTGTAGGGTTACATTCTCTGGTAAAGACAAAGCAAGACCAAGACTTCCTTGGCATGCTGAACATTGCTACATTCTTCCTGGACTCCGGGAACAGACTTCATAAAACCTGCAGTGCCGGAGCTCCCTACTCAGTGCAGCAAAAGGACACAGGTAAGTATCTGGGGACAGCCACTGAGTGTCAGTGTGCCCAAATCCCCCCAGAGACAGATGTACTTGCAAACACATCTGTCTTGCGTTCAGGCTCAGGCTACGTGAGGATGGGGAACATTCACAGCTCAAAGTCCTTCTCAGGAATTTTAGGACCTAATTATTTCCTTTGGATTTGAACACTAGACCCAGGGATGACGAGGAGACTATATGTAGTAACTCAGAGCATTTACCCCTGAAGTGGGAGAGCAGGGTTCTAGATTTTTCCGTGTTTGAAGGGCCTCAAACCCCATCTTTTACTTTCAGATAAGTATTACGTTAGATGATGGCATGTATCATTGCTCTTGCGGTCATGAAGCCAAAAAAAAACCCAACGTACATGAGACTGTGGAGAAAGCAGGAGGTATTTTAGCTCTATAAATCTGGTAATTAAAGGCATTCTTATGGTATGGAACAATTTTCAGTTCCTAATACTGCTTACAGAGTTTGGATTAAAAGAAAAAATCCTTTCATATTAACACATGCACCATCCTGGCAGCAAAGATGAGAACTCAGGAAGCTCACACTGTATGTTTTCCAAAGCACAGAGAAAAGCGTGCATCAGGGTCACCAGTACAGTACCACTGGGTGAATATTAGATTAACTTTCACAGGGTGAAACACAAAAACCATCTCTCAAACGCTCTCAAAGACCAACAGTGACTGAAACTAGGACCAGATGTATATCCCTGTGTGAGTTGTTCAGTAACAGGAAAAAAATGAAAGTTAAACTTTTATTAAAAAAACCCCAATCATTTAGTATTCTGAAAGTAGTACCCAAGGGAGGAAAGAAAGCCTGAAGACACACTTTCACACTAAACAATAAACCGGAAATATAATTTCACTGATAATCTTTAGATTTTCAATATTTTAATATACCATGGGAACAGTAAACTTTGAAGAAAGCACACTCCAAAGCAAAAGAGTGTATCAGCTTCATTTTAAGACATTCTTCGGACAAGTGCTGGATCATCTAGTCCAGTCTCAGAAGTTCTCTCCATCCTAAATTGCTCTATGATTCTTACTGCCTGTCAACATATAATGGCAGGTTAATACAAACACATACATATTAACTGGGAAGTTAAACAATCAGTGTTGAGCTTACCTGAAGCAACTTTTAAGTCGTGGATCAAGTAAAACTGACTGTTCGAATGAATAAGCACCAGAAACTTATTAAGTTCTGATTTCAGGGAGCACTTGGAACAGTTAAACCTTCTGTCCTGTTGTGCTAACAGGTAACTATTAGGATTTCTGGCTTCTGCTGACACATCTCCTTGTGATGTTGAAAGATGAGAGGAAATGTAGAGTGCAGTACAATACAATTGGTAGATAATGTTCAGGCTCCAGTCTTTTTTTTTTGTGCCCTTCCCCCCCCCCCTTTTTTTTTTAAAAAAAAGTTTTCTTGCAGAGGTCAGGTTGCCCTTCAAGTACTTTATGAAACAAGATTTTGCCTTGAAGCCCAAACCTAGTTATCTAATCTATGGTTAGTTTCAACCTTGAAGTTGTCTCTGTCAGACAGAAGCGCCAAGGATGTTGCCTTGGCCCAAACACAGTAGTGGAAAGCACTTATTTTCTCAAATGGAGGGAATTCCACCACAGAACATTATTTCCACGCTTGCTGAAAGACAACAGATTCCCCCTAAAACTTTTTAAATAGTCCAGCATGAAGAAATTTTTATTAAGATAGAGCTTATGAGATCTGCACAAAAACTTTCTTAACCTGCTTATGTCCTGTGGCTTTAGTGCCAGCTCATTGCAAGAATATGTGGAAGGAGACTGAAATTGCACCAGTGAAGGTGTAGACTGAGCTTCAGGCTCCAAGATCTTTAAACTGACCTAGGGTAATACCTGTGTAGAGACTGCAGGAAATCTCTTGCGGAGGTCAATCTACAGCTTCAATATTTAGCCAGCATTGGCACTCAAAAAAAAAAAAAAAACCNAAAACCCAAACCCTACACTCCAAATCCCCTGCATGACTCCTGAGAGAACATAAAAATCAGCTAACAGGCTGTAATGACTAATTATGCACAGGTATTTGCTCATTGCAGCAAAAGAAAAGCCGAAGAAAATGCAAAACACTAAAACACAATATAAAACCTAATTAAAAATAGGAAACCTTAATTCAATTCAAATCCAGTTTAGCATAAGTCACTGCCAATGGAGCTTATTGTCTAAACTATCAAACAAGCATGACCTTCCTCTTGCTTAATAGAGGAATCAATCCAAGTAGGCCAAATGTCAGATGTCAGTGAGCGTGGAGCACAGAGTGCAGTATAATGTATTGAGACACACACAAGTTTTGCTAAATAGCAAAGTGAACATAATGAAAACCAAACAGAACTGCTAAGGGAACACTGCGACACTCAAATCCTCCTAGCTTAAAACTAGAGAATTCTGCTTTGGAACCACTTGCCCAAGCTTATCAAGACATATCCACAGCTCAACCCCCAGTTTACCTCTGTGGTTTCATACAGAAAGGCAGATGGCAATTTTAGAAATGCTCTAAGAGGAAATATTGCTCCTTTACCTTCTATTATTAAAAAAATTAAATAAAGAATACCATCTTGTAAATTCCTAGAAGCTTTCAAGTGAGCGGATACCACATCCATTTGACTAATAAGCATTTTTTCTCAATATTCCTAAGTTTCTGTGCAAACTTCACAGGTAAAGCGTTGCTGGTATACCTAGAAAAAGGTCATGCTAGTATAAATGCATGCATATGTCCATACCCTTTTCATATCCCTGCAAAGGGGTCTACTGCAGCTCAAGAGCATATTTTACCAATGCTATGCATAACTCAGAAGTGAGGTAAGAGAAGAAATGTGATGGATTCAATTTAGAATCTATAAAAGAATAAACTCTGCATGTCACAGTAAAAAGAGATTCTACACCACTTGTGATAGACTATGACATACAGGTCCCTTTCCACATTATTTTAAAACCTCTATTTTTCTTTACCTGTAAAGCACGTCCATAACATGCTACTGGCACTGAGATAGCAAAGAGAAGTTGGTGATTTAAGTAGCTCAGTAGGCACTTTTGACACATCTCCCAGGAAAATAAAGGCATCTGAGATTCCACTGTAAAACAGCATTACCATCTATTTTCTGAAGTTGTCTTTCCAGTTCAGCCATAGCTTTTGCATCAACTGCATGCAGGGTTAAGATTCGTATAGCCACTATGGAACTTGAAATGTAAAGTTTAATATATTACTCGCAGAAATCCCTATTTTCCCTTATCTCAGGCCACACAAGCTGCGAGATAGGAACTGCTGCTACTTATTTTTTAGGGGTTCCCTGCATTCTCATTTAAGTTTTGTATTTTGTAGAGCTATGCTTCAGTGAAGAAAATATAAAGTTCTTTAGCTATGAAGACAGCAAAGATTTCACTTCCCACCTCCTACCCCCCCTCAAAAAAAAACCCCGAAACAAAAAAACAACCCTGTAAAGGAATTCTTTAAGGGTATATTGAAGAGATTGAACTAGAGACCATCAACTACACAATACACTGCTGATGTCTTTTTTCTTTGTTTTCTTCTAATAAAACCATTGCACTTTTGACTACAACGTCAGCCTTTCAGATACAAAATAAACAAGGAAGAAGGGTGACTTCTCTTCCTCCCCGAATTCTGAAGTAGATTTCAATACCAAGATATGAAGTAGTCTTAAATCTCACCAAAAACCTTTCATTATATATATAGTCATCAGAAGCTAGGCTAGCAGCACTCCTTCTAGCATTTTGGTTTAGCCATTACTCTTTGTTGAAAGAAATGTCTTAAGACACTTTATTTGGAAGTTAGAGAGTACTAACTCCCTCGGAACCCCAGCACACTAGAGCAGGAGAACAGAGCATTCCAACCAGCATCCAAAGAGCTCTGAAGACCAGGGATAGCATGGAGATTCAAAATGGATATTAGGAAAAACTTCTTTTATAGGAGGGTAGGGCAGTCCTGGAACAGGCTAGCCAGTATGGATGTGAGAACTTCCACTCCTGTAAGTTTTCAAGATGTGGCCAGGCAAAATCCACAGCTGACTTTATACTGCATTGGTGGTGGTTCTGCTTGGGCGGGATATTGGACTACATGACCTCCCAAAGACCCTTCCAGCCAACATTTTCTATGATCCTGCAAAAAAGGTGAAAAAAGTATGCGTAGGGGAGAGGGAATTACATAGCTTGTGTGTTCTGAATAGTAGGCAAAGATATATAACTTTATCTGACAAAGACTCCCATGTTGTGTTGTTTTTCAGAATCAGTAAAAAAATTACACAAACCCTTCTGAAAATTTCTAACACTACTACATTAGGCAAAGATTCTTTTCATGTGGCTGAAACAACCCTGTTAACATGCGCATAAAGCATGTAAAGATACCTAACAAATTTGCAAAAGGGTTTTTGTCACATCCTAATTTGAGATTCAGTACTATCAACATATACTTATTTGTACCTCCAGCTTGCACTGTCTGCACATACACAAAATCAGGAGCTGAGCTAGACCAACGTACATATTGACCAGCAAATCACAGTGATGATTGCATCACTAACATATGGCACAGCAGAAAGCAACCTACACGTGCTTTAGACATGGACTGCCAGATTGCCTTCAACAACAGAGAAGTAAGAGCAGTGCTTCACCCTTAATACGGCTCTCGTACTGAAGTCAAGAAAATCATACAGCTTTACAGAGAGTAAGGAAAAAGCTAAGCTGACGCCACAAGTTAACAAGAGATATTTTAACATATTTCTTGGTTCTTGCATTCACTTGTATGCCATGACTTATTTCAAAGAAAGGGAGGGAGAGTGCAGTTGCATGCAAGGGAGGAGACCAACACGCCACACATGCTATGCACAGTGTCTATAGCTGGCTAGGAAACAAGGCACTGCCACAGCACTCCCCAGCCCCAAAATGGAACAACTCTCACTTTTATAAGATGTCTGATCTGAAAAAAACCCATTATCATCACTGGTTACACTGAAATGCCAAGGCCATATTAATTGCTACATTAAATTGCCTGAATAAAGTCTTTGTTTCTATATTTGAAATCCCAGCAAGCTTCTTCCATCTATTCTACATTACACTTGGAAATACCTGAAAATAGCAAATAAGCTTCATCCTTACAAGACCCTCAGCAGAATAACACAATTTATCTTCCTGACTGTGTATCTACTTCAAATGCTAGTCTTCTGATGTTTATATAATTAAATGACCAGAACCAATCATCACAACCATTTGTTTGTTTGTGTTACAGGAAGCACACTAACAGCATTTTCTCTTCAAGTGCTATTACAGCTATCTGACCCTGTCTGAGCCTCTTGAAATCAAGTGCGTTTCTGAAGTCTTACATTTCTAAACCAAGTTAAAAACATGCAGAAGAGCATTATTTTCAGAGAAAACAAAAAATCCAAACCTATCCACAAATGAACATCACTGCACAGTCACTCCTCTCCCCATTTACTGAAAACCCTGTTTGAGCAAAGACGTTAATTATCTGTTTTCCTGTTTGGATAGACGGAGTTCTAAGAACATATAAATAATATCTCAGAACTCTTCCCAGCACGGGGAAAAAGAGTGGGCATATACACAGTAGCTATGTTTTAGTTACTCTCTTTTTACCTTTTACACCAAAAAGGTTGCCAACAAAATTAAACACCTATTGTCCAAGCATGCTCCAGAATAAGATATCTCTGTTTCAACTAATAACAGCAAACTAGTGCTGATATATATTATTATACTAAATTAGTATAACAGTGTTGGAGTTTGTGCTTTGCAAGTAAGCATCTTGGATATGGTCAGAGAAGGCACATTGCCAATCTTTACTGCATAATCTATGAAGACCAGCATGATTTACAAGATGTTATTTTCCATTCATGAACACAAAGAGAGCACCACAAGCCTAAAACAGCTCAATCACATGCTTTGCTTCATACATACTAGTAGATTCACAGGAAAATTAAGCATACTCATAATGCCTCTTCAGAGCAAGGATCTGACTACAAACATCTTTAAAAATACAACTTTTCTCCAAATCAGAGCAGAAGTGAAATAAAGTGCATATACCAGTTCCTTGCCAACACACTGGTTTAAGAGATCTTTATTTAAAAACAAAACAAACCCCCCCAAAACAAACGAAAAAAAACCCAAACCAAAAATATGAGGCTCTCCTAGGCCTCAAGACACTGTGCTAATCATCAGGCTACAGGGCTTTGAGGAAGACTATTCCAGACACCCTCTCATTTTGCATGCACAACTAAGGTGTTCCCTGCAACAGGGACTTTGAACCCCAGGAATCTCCCGGAGATATGGCCATCAAGAGAAACAGCGAAGCAAGCTGTCTCTGTACCAAACTGAGAAGATTCAGCTCAGGAAATCCCGCTCAAATGCCCTCTGGCAAGGGAGAGGCTTCAACCTTATTTAGAAGTGTGCTCACCACTGATCTGTTAAAGAAAAAAATGTAACACAATGAGTTCTGGCCCTCTAACCCTTTGCTTCCCCTTCCTTATTAATAATCTAAACTGATGGGAAAGCCTAGGGATGAAACAAAAGGCTGAAAAGTTTGATTCTGCTCCAAAAGAAAGGAGGAGGGGAAAAAAAAACATTTTTAATTTTCTGTTTTGAAAAGGTCTTTGCTGAAAAAGACCACTCTGAAAACAACAATTTCCTCAACCAGCACAAAGAGACACACATAACCACAGAATATTTGTTTTTAGAAGAAATCTGGAATCTTAACCTTTTGGTTTTGTTTGAAAGCACATGGGCTTTCAGTCTTTTTTTTTTTTTTTTTTGAAGAAAAAAAGCACTNAAGAAACAAAGCACTGCTCTGGAATTCAAAGAGATGCTTTGTCCAAAACACAATAATCCTGTTCCAGGTGACAGGTGTCAGGCTTGGCCAGCTTGGAGACAAGCAGTGTGGTTCTACAGCTTCCTGGAGCAGCTTTAAGACTTCAATTAGAAGTCTCCCCAGACCTAGGAAAGGTTATACAAAAGAAATCTGAAATTACAAAGTACAAAGCTAGGCTTAAAGAGTGAAGACAGGCATCCATATTTCGCTTCCTATTTAGTGATGAATGATCTGAATACTAACTTGAAGGTATTTGTAATTGAGATTTTTGCAGATTTGACAAATGAGGTAGACTTTAAATTTGACTATTTTTTCTTCCTCACTTCAAGATATCATTATAAAGCATGTTTCCTTAACAACTAAAATTCAAAAGGTAAACTTTTATTTCTTTAAAGACTAGAAATTCTCGGTTTTAAATATTTTGAAGCTATCCTTTGTAGGAAGCAGTCTACAGAATTGTCAATCCTTCATGGAAAAAAGAAACAAGATTGTATCAGAATGACATGCCTCCAAAAAGCAGAGTTTCTTTCCTACCAGAGAGAGAAATGACTAACGTGCACTGCAATTAGTACAAAAATCAATACTTTCTTTGCAGTTGCAGGCTAGGAAAACTACATTTTTAGTTACTGCTATGCAAACATACGTGGAAAAACTTGGAGCTGTTGTCAAAAGTTGGATAATATGCACGTATTTTTTCCTCTCAAATGTTTAACAGCTGTGTATCATTAAATACCCATCAGGTGAGGTCTTCTACACCTTACTACTACAAATAGTAGAATATTGCAGAGTTCTCTAGCAATCAATTAATAAAACCAAACTATGACCTCAAAAAGGCCAGTTAGGCTAGCTTAATATTTAAAATCAGGGTTCACAGGAAACATGTGGTCCCATTCTTTTTAATGCTCTACAGAAAAAGCCAACCCAGCAAGTGCAGCAGTGTGAGGATGCAAACCTTGTCAAAGTTCAATGAATTAACGAACAAAAGTATGAAATGGTTTGCCCGCAACATCAAGGGCTTGGACATGGCAACCCATGTCCCATGCAGTGAAGAACAAATCAAACATTTTTGAAGCAGAAAAAGCTAGGCTTTCCTCTGTCTCTTCACGTAAATGGCATTTCTACACACCACCCTCCCTGTCATTTATTATCAATACTTCTGTCCTTGTTTCCAGACATACTGTCTCCAGTTCAGAGACATTCCATTTTCAGTTTGCCCTCAGCTGACAAGATAACGATGAATCCCAATTTCGAAAAAAAACACTAGCAGAATTACAGGGTTTTTTTTAAACATAAGACCAGTATATTTCCTCAGAAACATAGTCATAGTGTTCAACTTGAAATGCATTTCAGAAACTTGAAGTCAAGGTGCTACAAATCTAAGCAAATCATTTAGATCTGGATGTAAGATCTGAGTTTTATGTATGGAAAAATTTACATAGGACAATAAGAAGGGAAAGGACCATCACCCTTAAATGAGAAAGCAAGAAGCTACAAGTAATAAAAACGTGAACAAGCGAGGAAAAGGAAAGAAACAGATGCACACATCACAGTATCTTCAACTTCAGCTGTGCTATCCCACTAGTCTGAACAAGTGCAAGGTCATGAAAGGGCTGGAACACAGATAGCAAGGAAACAAGAGGTACATTATGCAGTGTTCAACTTGAGCTGGGAGCGGGGAAGAGAGAGACAGAAGAGGTGAAAAGCATTTCTTGTAATCCAAAGAATGCAGCAAAATTCAAGGATTCCAGTGATAACGTTGTCACAGCAATCTCTCTTTTTTTTTTTTTTTCCCTCTGTACTGACTCAATCCAAAGACAGGATGAGAAAGGTGTATATACAGTTAAGTTGAAATGTGCAAGAGAAGCAACGGAAGTGCAAGAAGCAGCACGTTTCCTTTGAGATTACTTCTCACATCAACCAGAACATCCTGGCAATCAGAGAGACAAACTCTCTCTGAACCAGAGATCCTTTTAGAGGGTATCCAGGAACTTGTCCCATCTCTTCATTCCTTTCAGTAGATACTAGCAGCAAAGATGGGGGCAGGGGAGGAATCACAGTGATATCGATGAATGAGATATTTTCTGATTCATGACCTGCAACATTCAGATGAAAAAGAAATTCCATGCTGCTTATATGGCAGAAATACGGTTCTGGAAGGGAGAACACTCAGGTCTGTGAGTCCAGCCAGCAGAAGTATCTCTTAGCGCAGGAGGGTCAAAGACATCTACTTCATGCACATAACGAAACACTCCAGCAGTTACAGCTGGAGGATACAAATGAAATCTTAATGCTCAAATGCCAAAGTCTGGCTTTGTTGCCTATTAAGCTTCGCAGGGAATGCAATATCTCCTTTTCTGTGTTTGGAACCTTATAGTTCTCCTGAACGACCTGTTGGCTTCCAACTGGCCCCAGCTCCAGGACTCACAGGTGTGAGTTGTATTTATTAGCCTCAACTGGATTCCTCTTCCACTCTCCAGCCCTCACAGTTTCGTGGCAAGGAGTTCCACAGATCTAATTCTTGTGGTATGAAGAATTACCTGCTTTTTGTTTGTTCTGAATTAGGTTCTTATTAGTTTCATTTGATATCCACACGTTCTCGTGCTGCCAGAGTGAATACAATAAGCCCCATTTGCCTTCATCTCATTCATGATTTTGTAGGCTTCCCTCCTACATTAAGGTATTTTTCTTTTAGACTGAAAAGTCCTAAGCTTGCTAAATTGTTCGCAAATCTCATCACCCCTACTACCCTCCTCTAAACATTTTCCAGTTCTACTGCTTTCTCTCTGAGATGAGGGAACTAGACTGCAAAGACTATCCAAAACATGTGGGGACCACAGATTTATATATTGGTGTAACGTTGTCTTTCTTCTGTCATTTATTGATTGACACCAAATAGAAGTGGATTTATTTTTTTAAATACAAAATTCTATTACGACTCCATGATTTCAGCTGAGAAAAAGTGTTTTAATAAACCACATACTACAAGCTGACCCTTTCTATTGTGCCCCAAAATAGACAAACTGGTCACATAATAACAACAACAAATTAGATTCATGATGCTTAGGAAGAAAAAAAAATGATTTATTCAAAACAAGTGAAGGTAAATAAGTAACTCTCCCCATGTGAGGATGGGCAAGCACCATCCTGATGAATTTTTGGCAGGCACATACCTCCTGTTCTCATACAATAAAACCATTCAAAGAGCATAACTCAAATGACTCATTTCAAAGTGACAAATAGAGGAGTGACACTCTAGTCACCTGGCAGCTAGCCACAGGCTTGCTCCACTGAAAGGAATTTACTCAAATAATAGTCACATCAAACACTTGAATATGTTAACTTGGCAGAAGAAACCTGACTCAATACCACCACATTCTCAGTTTCCTGGAGTTACAGTCTAACATATATATATGCATATATATTTTTAATATATATATATGCACATGCTCTGTCTAAATGCCACCTGGGAAAAAAAGAGAGACCAGTGCCTTTATAAATTCTGCATGCTGTTTCAATCAACAGGACTATCTTAATTGCTGGTACTACTCCACCATACAGAATCATCATATTCTTTAGCAAGAATATGTTGTGTCGGTTGCGGGCAGCAATTAATACTCTGGAAAAGTCTGCTTTAGAAATGATCAACTGATTTATATTAAAGATACATAACATGCCTAGAATGTGAGACTGAAAGTACTTTAATGAAAACCAAAAAGACCTCCCAAATACAGGGCAACTTAAGACAGCATCAGTCTCTAAAGCTAGAATCCAAGACAACACAGCATTTTTAATGCTGTACATAGGTATATATGCATACATGCACATATATAAGCTGCACTTTGGCAAAGCTCCTATATAGTACACAAGAGTGCATTTTATGTAAGTGTATATGTATTTCTATCAGTTAGCATTCTACGCTATATTAAGGACAATGAAAGCAAATACTTTCAGTCGCATAATGTTACTGCCTATCCTTACAGGGCTGGAAGAACCACCAACGATGCTTCAGCCTTTCCTGTAGTAAGAAAAGACGCTGTACCTTTATGCTTGCTTCTATTTCAGATACACAGAACTTAAACATGAGACAAGCTACCATTTTGGCAAATGACCAAAGTATTTTGTCCTGTTTAGTTATACTGGTCCCTCACCTGCTTCAATTATCAATAGAATACTACTGCAAAATACTGTATTTGCATCAGAAGGAGTTGTAGAATGGTATTCTGTACCTGAAAATGCTGAAGGAGTTGTGATTGGTACAGCAGTCTACCACTTAAAACCTGACATAAGTACATAAGACTAATTAGCTTTAAGCAAGGCCTGTAAACTGTGACAGGCCAGAGAAGAAACTACATTCTGCTCACGGACTCCAAAGAGTGAGTTTCCCCCACCTGCTTCACTAACTTAATTTACACCATAAAACGGAGGACTCAAAAATCAAAGCAATATGAAAAGTAATACCAATGCATAATCTGACGGTATATATTCTTATAGTGCTTAATTCCAAGTTCTGATACTTCCATTACATCAAAAGTTAATCACATTGTCAGGAAAAACATTATCTGCTACCGTTTTAATTTCCTGACAACTCTTCTGGATTTTTGGCAATGTCTGACTTGCCAAGCCAAGGATATCTCCTTATTTCCAGCACTGTGTTTTAAATGTACACTCACATTAAGAATGGGAGACAGTCGGACTGCAGGGCTGTTGGCAGCGCAGTGGGGATGTTTCACATAATCACAGTACTTCTCCTGCAGAACTTACATTTGAAGAAAAAAAAGAAAAGAAAAAGAAAACTCCCCCTTCCCAAAAGAAGCCAAGAACCCTGTCAAACCAAAAGGGATCAGCACCCTCTGCTCAGAGCACATCTACGGCATAAGCTGAGAGGCAGCTACAGCCTGCATTCCCCGAACCCGTGTGCAGCCACAGCTGACTGCCTGCCCTACAAGCCACCCACCAGCTGTTGCTGGTGCTGAGAACTGCTGCCCAAGAGGGCCCGACAGCTAAAGGAGCCAGGCACAAGAGTCTCCTCTCATTCAGGGGACACACCTCAGCAGCAGGTTAGTTTTGGGCCTCCCTCTTACACGGCTGATGGAGGCATATGCATGGGGATCACATCATCACAGGAGAGATAAACTGGGCAGGACCATTGCAGGTCTGCTCCGGAAGATAACTGTTTTGAAAAAACAGATGTTGCACAGAGCAGGGGAGCTGGGATCTTGCTCAGATTTCTAACCTTAAGAAGGGAGGAGTGATGAATATGTATTTATGAAGTTCTTTAAGCTTTAGAGTTCTTGGCATGCTTTATGTGCAAGTACTTTCAGAAGTGAGAAGGAAAACTCTTATTTGAAGTTTTTTTGGTTGAAACTTCTTACCTGCAGATGAAGATAGAGAAGTCTCCTTATGCAGTGGGCTTAGCGCAATCTGCTGCTCCAGGCATAGGTGTTAACTCTGTGACAGTGTCAGTTGCTAGAAGAAAAAAAATTGAAACATTGTTATACATTAGTAAAACTACCTTCTTGAGGGTAAAGTCCTATTCTCACTCCTCCCTTTAATGCTTTGGAAAAACACAGTGTTCACCAAGCGCCTATAGATATGGATATATAACCGCCTGCTACATAGAACTAGTATTTTATTTTTTACAAGTCAGTTCAAAAGAAACATGGAATACTGTACTTAATTTGCTACCTCTTATACCTGGTGTGACATTTTCCTGCTATAAATAACTAAGTGTGGTAAACAACACTTCAACAGCTTTCCGGAACATTAGGAAAAACTAAGCACTGTATTAGGTAGTCACGAGAATCTACCACTGCTAAATTGTAAATATAGGAGATTATTTCACAATCTTCTTTCCTCATTTTCTTTTTAAGGAAAATAGTCCTCAAACTGGAGGTGTTCCAGATGTAAAAACCTCCAAGTGCTCTCGAACTGCATACCCTGACTCCGTTGCAGTAGTGAATCACGGCCAATGCATGCATAAGAAGTCAGACAAACTAGGCAAAGGGTAACAAATCCCAAACTGCTGATTAAGACTAGTATTAATCAGCTTAGAAGGGATGCTCACTACAATGATGTTTAACAGCATCATTGCGACAGACTTACAAACATTGCCTAATACTATGTCATAGCCAAAGAGAACATGTGAGAAGTGGTTATTTTTAAACCTTCGCCACCAAAGACTTTCTGAATAATATTTTAAAGGAACATATCTATTATGTGTAACACCACGTGGGAACTTTATAGTTTGACAGAAGCATAGAAGAATAGATCTAAATCAGGAAAACTTTCCTCTAGCCTTTTAGTGCCTCCTCTTCCACTGTTGTCAGCCATTGATTTTTGTCAAGACAAACTGTTTTTCTCCTAGTACCTGTCAGAGCTATATGAAAAGATTCAATAAGCACCAACTCCAGTGTAAGCATGTCATAAGGGTCCAGAAAACAACAAAAACCTCTTAAAGAGCTGGAAAGAAAGGACTGGCCTGACTGACCGCACGGACTTCTTTCATTATGGCCAGAAACTTCAAAATAGGACATTCAGGAGCTCCAGAGATCTCAGGCACATATCAAATTGTCTTCACCACCACTGGCTGAATGTGTAGCTTTCATTCACGAACCAATGTTTGTTACATTCCTGAGTTGTCAGCATATGTTTTTGTGAAGTGATGTTTTTTGCTTTCCACTCTGTGGACCCACTAACTATTACTAAGGGGTCACATGAGCCTTTTACTTTTGCTCTGAAGTGACCATAACCAGTTTTTGGTGAGTTTATGCCTCCCAGCTGAGAGGCTCTAATGTCATACAAGGAAGAAGTGCTTGTTAAACGTTCCTAATGCCTTTGCTTGCAGTTACATTAGAGAACATTGCTTTAGACTCTCAATTCAGGTTTATTCACCACGTAGTCATAACTAGAGTCAAATATGCTGAACATTCATTTAACCCACCTCATCAGGTTATATCACCAGTGCTTGAGCCTCAATTACTTACCAATCCCCATATACACCCATTAGATTAAAAAAAATAAACCTGGCTGTAGGATACAGATGGTGACTCAGTTAATCCGGAGACATACATGTGTGAATTTTGCTGGGGGATGGAGAGGTAGAGAGAAATACCGTCTCACCTCAAACTATCAGAACTTAGCTTCAAGATGCTATATTTGTCTTGACCTATTGCAAACTGATCAACTGCCAAGATACAAGGAGTAAACATTTCAGTTACTGTTCCTTGTTAACTACTCCAGAATACTTTACACAAAAGGCAAAGAATAGTGGATTTTTAACCTGAGAGCGAAGTAGCTGTGATGCTGATCCAGCAGTGGGGACTGACACTTCCACTCAAACACAGCCGCATTATCTTTAGGTCTATTGAAGCACTAAAGCTCTTCTCAGCCCACTCTGCAAACTGAGTGGGAAGGAGCAAGGATAAGAGCCACATTCTGTCCTTAGGGACCCCTATTAAATCAGATTCTCAACATCAGCCACTTCCTCTTTGTTTTCCTCAAGCCATATGGCTTCCTGACAAAATCTGTACAAACAATAAATCCATTAATCTAGCCACTGCTGGCGGAAAAGCCACTTTTTTTTTCCTTCCCTTCATCAATCCAGACATTTTAATGGAGATGTTTTATGTATTTTATTTTATGAAAAAAACTGAAGTCGTCTTTGTTCTCACACTGCAGCCTTGTAGACTGGAGCCCCAATTCCAGCACGTACTTGTAGAAAGAGATCCTGACATGTTGTTAAAATGCAAAGAGATACAGGAATAGAAAGAAGTCAGTCAAGCCAACAAGAAAGGAGTCCAGCCTTATTGAATCTGTTAGCAGGGATACGGTATAAATTGTTGCCCAGGCTCCCTAGTACACTGAGTCAAGAAACAAAATAACAAAAACTATATTTTTTTAAATTAACAGAAGTAGGTAGAACATTAAGAGTAATTTCTATTCCTACAAGGCTCTGAGAAGTTTCACACATGCAAACGCCAGAAGGCGCCCACAAGCAGCTGAAAGGAAGAACTTCTTTTAACAGGTGCCACAATAAAGGACTTCCCCAGAGGCCAGATTTCTTAGCAAGGTGAACCAAGATGACCAACTCCACACAAGATGCTACATAATCTGTTTGGCATCTCCAAACTGGTAAAATCATGCAGGTGATCACGTTATTCTCAGATCACAACAAATTAAACACTGCACATGTAAGGAACTCTATGGTAGCGAGGAAGAACAGAAAGAAGATTTCTAGCTCTTGTAGGTGAGAAACTCCCTTTCTTGCAGGTGGGAAGATCCCACTCTCCTGTGGGAGAAAGGAGAAGAAAAATAAAACCAAACCTAACCAGGCTCATTGCTTCACCAAACAAAACAAACTTGAGAGACTGCTCAGCTTCAGTTCTGCTGCTCAGTGCCAGTGGGCACAGGAGTATGCCAGCTTCACACCGCTACAGGGTAAAACTCTGTTGATAAAGAATATATGTACGCTGTTGGGGAAGCACATAAAGCAAAAGTCAAAGTACGGTAAAGCATTCCCTTTCTTCCTACTCAATCAATAGGCTCAAAGAGGGTATGAGGCTGAGAATTCAAGAGCACAGAAAAGATAAAAGAAACCAAGACCTAATTTTCTTTGCTTGCAACAGCTTTTTTGCAACATCAGACTATTCTTGTACTCTCAGATCCCACTTTGAGACACACATGGAGTCTATGTTATCCCTGTCTATCCCAAGCAGCCATTTACATCACACTTTGGAGCCTACTCAGCAAAGAAGAAAAAGTTATCCTTCAGTGGCTATATAATGACCTATGTAAAAATAAATCCAGGATTGGTGTTTGGCTCCTAGCAAGGAAAAACCTTCCCTGTCACAAATCAGGTAGTGCAAGCAGCATCCTTGCTTGAAGGCTCATTAAAAAGCCTGTGGTATGAGGGTCTGCAGGCGGAGATGGTGTCTTCACATCAAGTGTCAAAATGGAACATAGGAAAGGTTGACAAGAAAATTTAGGGGTATACCAGTGGAGAGGAGAAGGTAGTTCTTCCTCCTGCTAGTTCACTACTCTATCCTTTCTGACCCTATTGATCAAGGGCATGTGCTCCCAAAGTAACAGTATCTATATCAGCCTATGTTAGCTACTGCTTTTACCTATGAGAAGACTAATCCAAACTGGAAACAAGACACATTATTAGGAGAATATAAGGAGCATCAACCCGTTTATGTTTTCACTGACTGTAGTCACTTGTTCCTGTCTTCTCTTGACTGTAGAAGGTAGCCAGTCACAGCAAGATCAAGAAAGTTTATTCCCCCTCTTCTCCAGACCAACCTAACACCTTAAACAGAATCAACAGAGGAATTGTTCAACTCTGACTTCACTGCATCGTTCAGTCCCATGTCTGCCTGTGTCCGTTTTGTCTGCAGCACTCATCTCAAGTCCTGCCTACATTACCAATAGCCTGTGGTCACATCTGAGTGAGCGGCCAATGTCTGTGATTCCCATGTGGTTTTCTGTGTGTTTGTTTTTTAAACCATATCCTGTGTTAGCAGGAGCAACAGCATTAACATCCCTTTCTACATCGGTCAGAAAAGAAGTTGCCTCTTTGTTACTACTATTCAGCTCTTCTCAGGAAGAGGAAAAAAAAAATCTTCAAATCCAAGCCTAAATTACTCCCTCTTCACTCCATAAACATGGTATCCCAGTTCTTTAAGCTCTACTGAAGTGCTGACAAGTAAGTGCTACAAAAATCATGATGACACATAAACCGAGTGAAATGAAAATTATAAAGCAGCTTGATATAGAAGATGTCTTGACCATGATCTTAAGAGTTCTGCCTATCAGTTTTCTCCTTGGAAGTATGTGATGGGCATTTGCTTTCCATACTTTGCTTTCCAGGAACAACAGGCTTGAATTCATTTAATACAGTTTTAAACCTTTAGAGTTCCAGTCGTTGAGAAAAGGGAAAGAAAAACACTTGAAGTGATTTATTTTCTTTTTGTTTAAACAACATATCCAAGAGAGCGTCAACACATAAGCTAAGAGGACATCACATAAAGTAGAATACTTGCGGGTAGCGTACATTGTTTTTTCTTCCTCCAAACATTTTACCTGGCAACACCTGTCATTAAAGCCCATTGTAACAATTACTCCAAGATTAAAAGGGCATGCTGGTACAACACAGAGCCATCAAGGCTCATCCACAGACTCTGCACATACTACACTACTCCCTAATCTCTTTGCACATTCTGTGCAGCTCCGTTGGAAGAATACTAGGGTAACAACACAGAAACCCATAGTTTTCTCTTCTGCTTGTCAACAAGTTTTTTCTTAAGACAGCAGGCACAGCAACGTCACACTTACTGAGAGGAGGCATGCTTTTGTCTGCTTCCGTCAGCAGTCCTAGACATGCAAAAGCTCCTGCAGGCTGCTGATCAGAGACCTCCCTTGTAAAACCCTGCCCTGGCTATACTGCTGCAGTTGGACATATTCAGGGTCACTTCACAAGGTAATTATCCAACATAGCAGTAGAGAAGATGTGAAGTCATAGCAAGAATTTGCTTTGTTGTTGAAAATTTCTTTTTTGCTGTTAGTCTTCTTTGCTCACAATCAACCAAAGTCTACTCTCTAGATTTAAAGTACAAGGAGAAGCTCCATTATGTTACATGCCTGCCTTACCATTTGATACAAATTGTACAATTTCACCTTTGACTCTTATTCTGCAAACACAGCATCAAACTCTTGCCATGCCTACATATGACTAAATATTTTGCACTGATTCTCAGAAAACCATGCACGAGGAAGCATATTGAAAGAAAAAGAGAAAGAGTCTGAGGTAATACAGTCAAGCGGCGTTTAGCAGAAATTGGGATTAGGTCTGTGTATCCACATATCCACTGGCCTGTTTGGGCTGTAGATTACCAGAAAGTGCATTGAGTTAGCTTCCTGCTTCCTAGCAGTTGGAACCATAGGTAGGAAGACATTTGAAAAGAACAATTCAAGTTAAAATATGTATGTCATTAACCATGCACATCTCTGAAAAAGTATAGTTGGACAAGTCATCCAGGTATTTAGGCGACATAAAAGTGGCAGCACATTGGTAGCATATAAAAATGGTAGCACAATGATGTGGCATTTGCTTTAATTTCTTTCCTTAATGTTAAGTCCGGTTGACAGTAACTGAAAAAAACTGTTACAAGATTCTGATTTACTTGCATTAGTGTAGTTAAGGACACGCATGCATGCGTGGAAGAATAAAATCAGATTTCCCTTCCTTTGCCACTGAGCACGTGTCCCAGCCAGTGTAACAATTAAACTAGTGGCAAAACAGCAGTTTAGCATGCAGCCTGTGTTTGCAATACAGACAGAATCCAGCAGTCCCTTCAGTTCATTCAAACAGTTGATATTACAATTCTTGAGGAAACAGTTCTTCGCTTTTTCAGCACCGCCAGACAATTCCTATTTCCACATCACAGCAATTTATAGTTCTGGAGAGCCTGTTCTAGTTTAAAACATCGTGAAAGACTGCTGTCATCTTTGTAAACAAAGGACATGCTTTTCTGCTTCCATAGGTTGTTTACACAGTATAATTTTGTTTGATGATTTAGCCTGATTTTATATGAGCACTGAGGTAAGTTAGTTTGCAGAATCCACATCAGGGATAGAATATAATTAAGATATCAGAATTAAACAGTCACTGCAGATTATTTGTAAATTCAAATTGGTTCAGTTCAGCATTACACCAAACCAACAAAAAAAAAATGCAGTTTCAAATCAGTCTTTAGCATTAGCAGGAAAATTAGACATCACTGTGTTTCTAACTAAGCCTTTCGACGCAAGAAAGTTCTCATCCAAAACTGTGATTTCCCAGAGGGTTTAAAGGTTAACTTCAATTACCCTTCCTTGGCAAAAAGGGAGTTCTAAGCCCCTCCTAATAATGCCCCAGTTCCAGCCTTCTTAGAATTGCACAGGACAAAGTGAAGCACTTAAGTAAAGACAGTGCTCAGTAGTGGCAAAAACTGGCGGGAGAGAGAGAAAACCAGCCCTTTAGAAAAAGGCCTGCAGTGCTTTCCTTTGTGATTGCCATCTTGCATGCAGTGCACTATAGCCTTCACATTTGATTCCACAAACACATCTTTGCCCTATTTCGAATGCACATAGTTCCATTCACAGTTGAAAGCAGAAGTCAGCTCTGCATCCAAAAATTGCACCGTTCTCCCTATCCGCTCCGTTTCTTCCTGTCCCACACAGCACCCTTCAATGTATAGTGAACTGGGTCAGGAATCAAATCCAGATTTATAACAGCCAAAAGCTCACAAGCTAACAGTCCAGCAAAACACATGAGCCAATGAAATTCCAGTGCAAGCTATTTCGTATGACTCACCACTGCTAAAAGGATAAAAAGAGCCAGTGAATTCCTCCCTGCACAAGCCAATGTTCATCTACAAGGAAAGGACTAGACTGATACAAATATTTCCAGTCATGTAGGATACCAGAAAGTCCACCTCTTGGCTGTGTCTTCCAAAGACAAGGCAAAGTTAAAGTGCTCAAGGGCTGAAAAGAACTCGTGTGTTATCACTAATTTATTTGCATGTTATCACCAAGGTCTTTATTTCAAAAAAAGTTTTGAAAAAGCCTCAATAGTTCAGTTTTTTATGCTGACACACAAAAGAAAGTCAACACATAATTTTGTTGTATATGTTGAAACACTCAAAGTAACTCAACTTCAGTATAATACAACAAGTTTGTTAAGTAGCAGTCTCTTTCGGGAAACTTCTGTCTGCAAATAGCTTCTATAAAATGAATTTCAAATATCTCTAACTGAAAGTATACACTGGATAATAATAGGTAAAATACTTAAGTATACAGCTGTTATGCATTTCATGGTTGTAAAACCTGTCAGAGATGGCACCTGCAGAGAGCAAAGTTGGGCATGAAAGCTTGCAGATTTCTAGCGTCCTCCACAAGCATTTGTCCTTGTTGAAAATCCACACCCTCCATCAGACCTCCACCCAACATCTGCGTGTCCTCTGGGATACCCCCCCTGCCCCAAGAATTTGAGAAAATGTTATTTGTGGGATTATAATACACAGTTTCCTAATTGTCACTAATCAAAGGAATAGCAGTAGCTGTTACAAAATGCCTATTATATAATCACAGCTTTCTTTTTGTTTGGAGCTTTAATTTCTTACTTCATTATGTACTCCACAGAAGGCAAACTACCTTTTTCTTTCCTTGCAAGTAGCAATGAGTCAGGGGAAGACAAACAGAAAACTGACTTTTGCCAGTTTTACTGCACTCCTTCGAAAGAAGTTTAATCAATCCTCTGGAAGTAATCCTTCCACTGGAAGGAATTTCAAGTATGCTTGGACCTTGCATAGGTGCAAGTGTAAGACAAATGTGAAAGATGGAGAAAAACTTATTTCTCTATCACAAGCCATTACCTCCATCTCAAACAGCCATAAGTAAAGCCAGAGCATTTGTCTCAGTAGAGACATGTGCTTAGGAGAAACCTTGTAGAAAGCAATCAAGACTCCCACAACAGTTTCAGAAGTAATGACAATCTCTAGTTGGGCACTTAATGGTAATTACCACCTGGTAGAACCAGGCCAACTGAGCACCAACTACCAGGAAATGCCCGGGAGATGGCAATTTATACCATTAAAGTCTTTTAAATTTATTTATTTGATAGTATAATGGTAAATAGCAAGTTTTTGCTTTATCTACTACAAAATTTGATTTGTGTCATTGGCAACATAAGTCAACATCTGAAAGGCCACTAGTAACCAAGAAGAAAGCAACACTTCACAGTCCAAGATTACATTAGGTTTACAAAGAATGAAAACACATCTGGGATTTAGTTCCTAGTTCGCAACAACAGGATGACTATGTCTTTAAATCTCCTAGGATGACATTACATCTTAACTCACTCAGAGGGGCAAAAAAAAAAAAAACCAACCCAAAAAACCAACAACACACCCACAAGGCTAATTTTAAAGATCTTAACTCAAAAGTACAGAAAATCAGTAATTGGCTAGAGAAAATGCCAGGTTGCTCATCTCAGGCAAAAAAAAAAAAAAAAAAAAAAANGACAAATCTCAAGACATTCTGCCTACAGTGGAGGGAGAAGAACCCAACTGTGAAGATATTTCTATGAAGCTAAACAAATTCTAAATGTAGGTAGATGGCATTAATTGAAGCAGAAGTTTAAGATGGATCACAAGTTGCTACATTTTTTACAAGTATAACATCACTATGAAAAAATAAAACCAAACCTGGCAGATTATTAGCTCACTGCTTCTGCTCTCCTGTAAGAGGTTCTACAGCTCAGCTTATGGTATGGGCTGGTACTGTCACTTTTAAATCAATATCTTCACATCTCAAACTACTGTGGTTGTTAAATGCAAATACCTAATTTTGGCTATAATGGAAATGCTAAAAGCAACTTCTCTTACACAAACATAACCCCTACCATTCAGTACTTTAATTCTCTCTGAAAAAGGCAAAAAAAAAAAAAAAATCAATGAATATACACTTTTGGTTAAATGCAAGGTATGGGAGACAGAAAGAAGCTATTTTTATAGATGACTGCTCAAGCTTACCATGTCAAAAAAAAAACAAACCCAAAAACAAACCACCACAAAAATGTGTGTTGCAATAAAGATGATAACGGGTTGGTCAGAAAGTATGCCGTATAGCAAAGTGAAAATAAATGTAATAAAGCTTAGGCCAGCCAGACTTTCCAAGCATTGAACACTGGAAAGAGAGACAGCCTTCTTCATATCTCCAAGGCCTTGTCTTCATGAGAACTTCCAAGTCAGGAAATCCTTTCTTTTTGTAGATTTTTCTAATTGACCAATGAAGTCCTTAGATTAACTCCAGAGTCAGGTCAAAGCAGAAGTCATTACTTTGATTCAAAAGCTTTTCCTTACAGTTGAATAACCATTTACTTATTTATTTTTACTACTCTTTTTTTGTAGGGGATCAGACTCACTACTTAAAATTAAGTGCTCAACACAGGCCAGAGGAAATAGAAAGCTCTTCTTTCTTCAAAGTTCAAAAGCAGGATTCAGACCCTGCTGCCATTAGCAGAACAAAAAAAAAAGTCAAGATAAAGAGAAAAGCAGCAATAAAGCCTATCACGTCTGTTCTGCTGGTTTCAGACTTCTTTGGCAATGTCTCTCTTGATTTAGAGCACTGGCCAGCAAACCCCCCAAATTCCCTTTGAAAAGGTCCCATGCACTGTTAACAACATGTGGGAGGTACACACACACGCGCGCGCTACAGCTGTTAATCAAACTTCTGCAGTTCAAAGCCAAAAAGCTGCAAATACTCACGAGGAAGGCATGCTGTAAAGATGCACTGCAATCTTAATGCGCCAACATGTAAATACCAGCACATGGAAAGTTCTACTCCTTCACCGCAACAACATGCTTTATGGAACGCATGAGGCTTCAATAGGTGTTGGCCACTTCCCAGGAGAAGTGTGAAGACCCTCAGAGGGGGGCAAAAGCAGCAGTTCTGAACACCCACCCCCGAATCTGCATTGGGATTTGAAGGTCCTCACCAGCTTCAGAGTACTGCTCAGTCAAGGGAAACCCGAAGCCAAGTGGCCAAAAAATATGCTGTCCAGATCTACTAATATATGAAAATAAGTATGGTTTGATGAGTCCCTACTTCACCAGCTCTTTATGTGTTTTTATCAAAGCTCTTTTTTCAACTACATCTAGACACAGTTTAATAAACTGCTCTCCCCTCCTCCCCAAACCCAGTTGTTTGTTTGCAAAATTGCAAACATCTTTCATAAGGTATTACAAATCTAATTCCTCCTCAGCCAGCATACAGTTGAGAGGAACAGATCAGAAGAAAAATGAAATTGGTATCCCAAGATTTGGAGATGTTTTTAGTTAACACTAATCCAAATCTTGTGCAGATTACGCTATTTCTGATTAGTGCTCACCAGCAATTTCCAGGACTTCAATTAAAGCCAAGAAACAACTAATTAAGGCCTTAGGATGGCTTCCTCCTTGAGGGCAAATGCAACCCATCCATATATAAAACATTCAAATAGTCAATGGCAAAATGTGCATATTTTCAAAACCAACATTCCCAAACAATGAAATAGTTTTTGAAATAGCAAATATCAGAGACAAAAGAGGCTGAATGGGATGTTTTGACCTCCTTTGAAAGTGACAAAGTGGAAGAGTTAAAAGGCTTTTTGAGCATAAGAGATGCACAGCTTGTTTCTAGAAAAAAAAAAGTATAATCCCAACCCATTAAAAAAAATACTATCTTGCTACTACATCCAAACAGTAGCACTATGAGTACGCAAGATGGTCATGACATAGAAATAACCAAACGATTCATAGAAGAATTTTGTAGTGACCAAACTCTTCATCACAAGCCTGCAGTACAGTGCTACCTCTCTGCAAATTATTTGCGAAAAATGTGTTTTCCCCCTTTATTCTTCATATGATTTAATGAAAGGATCTTAAGAAACCAAGTGGAAACAAGTGAAATTACTTGAATGAAAAGGTACCCCAGAGCTGAGCTACCCCATGACAAGATTGCTTTCCCATGACTGCCAGCTCAAATATTTCATTTTAAGCAAGGCACACACCAGCATTTGGTACTGCAAAACTCTGGAAATAAACCACTAGTAAATATATAACTTCTCTCCCATGTTCCCCACCAAAACAAAACACATATAGCTATAATTATAAGCGGCTCAGTAAGTGTGTAATGCTTGGGCTTACCTCTACAATAAGTCTTTGGAGGTCTTCAAATTGGAAGAGAGAGACAAGGTTCTTGACTGCATGCTGCCTTCCAAACTAAGCAGTCTGTAACTTCACTAGGTAAACCTCACTGCAAATGGACTTAACCCAGCAGATTCCAACAACGAAGAGAAGATAAAGATAGATCTATCATTCGGGAAATGTTTCATCTGGCTTTACTACTTTAAATAGAGTGAATATCTTCCTTCAATATGCTCCAAGCATTTTTGGCTTAATAGTAGCAGCATTAATGATCCAATTCATTGTTCCCTTGTTCAACTCCCATCTGTTACTCAAAACACTCATCCCTATCTCATTGCACTTTATTTTTCTCTTCTCTTTTAGAAAGGAGTCTTTGATACTGTATGTGCTTGATCACCACGCCATACAAGATGCTGTTTTGCTCCAACTGAAGTTGATGAGAACTGGACAGGAAAAGAATTTAAGGAAAGTCAAATATAATTCCTGCTAAAGGTTATATGCAACTGAGCATAGTACTGGTGTTTCAGGCAGCACTAGGCTGAAGCCGGAGTATTTCAACTATCCCAGGCCTAAATGTTTCAAGACAAAAGTTAAGAGAGGAGCTCTACCTTACACACTTACTGCTTACTTTTTCTGATAATGACACAAGAAGAGCTAGCTGTAGGTCAGATTGCACATTCAGCTAACCTAGCATCCCATCTCACGCAGTGGCCACAGTAAGGTTCTTAACTGCATGTAGATTCTTGCAGCAAGACATTAATAGCTTAACCACAAGCAGTTTCACAGTGGAATCATGGTATGAATTATATGAACACTGCACAAGATTTCTTTGGACTCCTTTCATTAAGAAGGCAGATTAGAAAGGGTTACATCCAAAGACTTAACCTAAAGACATTTGAATTTTCCAAATGACTTTAATTTGCTATGCACCAAGACAAACACCAGGCTTAAGAAGGTAGACCATTAATGAGCCAGTGGTTACCAGTCTTGGCCTTCTGTAAGTATGAGGTAAAATATACTAGATTAAAAGCAAGCAAAAAAGTTTATACTAAAGCACTTTAACTTGAATAAGAACAGGTCAAGAACCTGCACAAAGTTACTGGAGCTCAGCAGATGCACATTAGCTCGTTAAACTATTGTAACTCAGTGTGTCACAGTCCTTAGTCTCTCAAGCCTCTTTCAAAATCCTACAGAGATAAGGTACCTCAGCCCTGTATTCCAAGAAGATAACTTCTCTGACTGAAGGATACTTCACCATCTCTATCCCCTCTTCTTATAATATCATTTCCCCCACTCCCCATCGGTAGGCCTTAACCCACAATTTAATTTACTTCTTCCAAGGTTAAAGCGGTTTAAAATGCTGCAAGACAACAAGGAGCAGCGAGCAGTACTGACAGCATTTCCAACAAAATCTGTAGTTGTCCCGCATCACTGGTGTACCACATGCTAGAGAAGGTGCTTTTATTCCACCTCCACACTGTTCTTTTCATCATTTACACAGATCACTTGATCACAATATTTTGCTGTATTTTAAACGCTCCTTGATTTGTAGTTTATGATCTTCTCTACCTGTGAGCACAGCAACAAAAAAAAAAAACAAAGGTTTTCATATTTACTCAGCAAATATATTGAACATGAATTTGTCCAGATGCTCCTTCCCTGCGCTAATTCCCACAGTGACATAAGACAATTTTACCTCCAAAGAGATCAGCACAAAACACTAATTATCCCATTGATAGCACCCACTTCCGAATCAAGCAGGGAGCCATAATACCCACAAAGAGGCTGAATAATGCCCTTAAGCAGGCAATATTTCACATATTAGGTCTTCATGGAAATGCCACATAGGCATCTAAACTTCCATTGGGAAGAAAGAGTACAGATATCCCCAAAGGGTCTGTATTTGTTTTTCTTCTATTGCGTGCTTTCTTATTGCCCCATCAAGTGAAAAATCTATACTGCTTCCTCCTTATATAAATGCTTTGTGAAAAAAACACAGCTACAACTCAGTTATTAATATTAAGGATTAAGTATTAAATATGCACCAACTGATTTGACTTTGTTTTAAACTGTAACCATGCTAATACTATCAAAAACTTTTAAATACACTTACACAGTTTCTAAGATTAACCAAATATTAAGTGAAAATACCAGTTTACAGCTAGAAAATGGCCCACTTTTCAATACATTAATGACATCTTAATTATTTGAGTTAAAACCAACTTTCAAACACCTTTACCAGCTACTGCTGTATATAATCACTGCAAGATGTCTAGGTTCGGACAATCTCTTCAGCTGGAAAGAAGAAATACATCTATAGCAATGAAAATTTTATTCGGCTCCACAAAAGAGAAAAGTATCAATCTATAGCCCTTTTTATAATATAATACAACAGTTGCACATGATATTAAATTCAGATGCAGTGATTAAGCATTCTCTTTGCAGACAGAAGCACAAAAAATGATTGATTTTTCACCTGATCGACTACAGCTAAGTAATTCTATATTGTGGAATGAAAGCTGGTTTTCTGCTGTAACACCAGCTGCCTCTGTTGAGACTTCTCTGTATTTCCAATATCAGAGTTTAACTGAAACTACTGCTAATTAGATAACTTTTGGAGTCAAGTTCTATAAACCAGCTACAAGGGCAGCAACACTATTTAATAACCTTGACTTGCTAAGTGGATGCACTGTGCTAAAGAAAGGATGGGGTGGGCAAAAGCACTTTTAACTTGCAACCTGTGCTGGTTTTGGCTGGGGTAGAGTTAATTTTCTTCACAGTAGCTAGTACGTGGCTGTATTTTGGATTTAATATGAGAATAATGTTGATAACACATATTGTTTCAGTTGTTGCTAAGTAATGCTTATATTAAGTCAAGGACTTTTTCAGCTTCCCATAGAAGCTGAAAGGGAGCATACACAAGACAAGCTGGTCAAAGGAGTATTCCATACCGTAGACGTCATGCTCAGTATTTAAGTGGTGGTTGGCCGGGGGGGGGCAGGAATCCATGATCGCTGCTTGAGATGGGCTGGGTGGTTAGAGCAGCTTGGGTTGTATCTCTATTTTGTATATTTTTACCATGATGATGATGATGATGATTTTTCTCTTCTGCTACTGTTCTATTAAACTGTCTTTATCTCAATCCGCAAGTTGGGGTTTTTTTTTCCTTTTTCTCTCTCTTCTCCCTATCCTGGGGGTGGTGGTGGGGAGGGGGGGTAGGGGGGTGGAGTGAGTGAATGGCTGCCTGGTCCTAGTTGCTGGTTGGGGTTAAACTACAACATAACCAAAGTGTATCATTTGACACAAAAGACATATTTTGCTCCCAAAATCTAACAGATTAGGTCAGTACTAGATTCCTTTGCCAAATTTGTTTTAGGAACACTGTAGCTAATTATTCTTTGTGTTAGTCCAGATCTGCAAGGCCAGCATGACTACGAGAGAGATAAAAGGCCAAGTAAGTAGTTTTCAAGTAATTCTGTATGTATAATTGTCACAGGAAAGCTAATAATTCTTGCAAAACTACTAGAAAAACATAGTTGACAAAGCATTCAATACAATTTTTAAAACTTTCACATGAGGCATTCAGAAATGAAACAAGGGAAAAAAACAACAAATCAAAGCAATGTAAGACCACTGGCTTTCAAACCTGTGCTACACAGAAATCAAACATGACTGCATTCACTGCTTAAAGCACAGCCTTTTATCAGCATTTTCAGGAGCAAGTCTTCCCTTGCCACAAGTAATAGACTCCTAGAATTGATAGAAAAATCTATTAAGTTGCACACAGCTTTTACAACACTGCACCAAAAAAAAAAAAAGGCAAACCCAAACTTAAGTAGATTTTATGTAGCATGTGGAGAGCATGCTACTTCAGAAATTAAGTTAAGTTATCTCCTCACCTCACTGTGCTGGTGGTATTTGCAGAAAGCAAAAACTAGCTTTTCTTCAAGCATTCACCAGGCAGGTGCAAGAGCCCAGTGGCATCAGGCACCACCAGCAACAGTGCAGAAGCGATGCGCTCCTGGCTAGTGCAGAGGAGTTCACCTAGACAGTAAAGCATTATACAACCTGGGAAAACTTTCCAAGTGATAGAAAGAAGAAATGGTTTTGAAATCTAGGTCTTCAGCAAAACGCATCAGGAGTCTCACCCTCCCCATACACTGAATGCACGTTCATACTCATGGCGCCTTCTCCACCAGAAGGTAAAAGGGGCCGTCTGCAGCCTCCCAGCAGAGCGAAACATTAGTTTTTTGTTTAAACAGAAAAACTTTCAGAAAAGGATTGAAAGTCTAAGCAGCCCAGATCTTTAGAAGAGGTAGCTAAATTTTTTAAGGCTATGTCCAACAGTGATGAGCATTAGGAGCAACAAGAAGTTACCTGTATTTGATTTGCAGCAGAGGAAAAAAAACATCAAACCCCACCAGCGTTAATACGCCCAGACACCTTTATTATTCACTTTAATTTCTCAGATACATTTTAGAAATGACATTCCTTATTTTTTTAATTTGAAAATATAAATCATATTTCTCTACTCTTTATTCCAGTCATTTTCATCCTTCTTGCACTTGAGATTAATTTGATGTAGAAAAAGCACATGCTTTGCATAGAACATAATACTCCATATGAGAGCAATTATTAGATTTCCTATAAAGTGACGAGGTATCATCACGCAATTATTTCTTATGCAAAATATTTTTAAGATGGAAGTACAACAGGACAAAAACATTGGTTCAGTCACCTGACAACTCATTATAATAAAAAAAGAGATTATACAGGTAAGACATTTCACTAAGTTATCACAGTCACAAAAACACCCCCACCAAACCACAACACAAGAATGTACAACCCAAAAACCATATTCTTAATGTTTGATTCTTGGAAACAAAATTAAAAAAAAAAAAACAGAAAAACCCCACAATTTTTAAAGTGAAGCCTCCCAAGCTACCAAAGCTGCAGTGTTAATAAATAATTGTTAATAAGCTGTTATGTAATTGTTAATAAATAAGTCTTTAAATGCATTAAAATCAGAATCAGCATTTTCTTGGCAGCTTGCTGTTAACAGATCCACAATTATTTCATTTTTGCAGCAGTACTGACAGCATAGGAAGCTGGTAGCAATCCAACCAAAAAGTTATTCTGTTTCAAGCTTGTTTCCTACCCGACATTAATTGAAATTGGTTTACTTTTATTGCATTACTCAAGTACTGTAAGACTGCTGTCACTTGAATATGAGTACATCATCCATGGGGTATCGTTGGATAGCTGAACTATGATTTATACATATGCACAAAAATTCCACAATATTTAATATTGTGGCATCTTACATCCTAGAAGAGCCCTTCATCGTAGCAGTAGGTTTGCCACAGATGAAGCCTGAGGCAGTTCCCTTATGGGGAAACCTGAAGGGTAACACACACCTACACCACCATTTCCCCTTGCAAGTATGTGCTTTCATTGCATTATTGAAAATTGAAAGTTCATTCACCAAAATAAAGCAATGTATCCAGAAATCTGTCTTGTGCATGTTTTATCAAAAAAGAAACACGAAAATCAGACTGAATGCAGAGTTCGGAAAGTTTCTCATATATGTAGACCACCACCTGTTTTCATTTAAAATTGCAGCAATAATACATACCTACAAAAAGCCTCACCTAAAAACAACCCGAGAACCTTGCAATGTTCTGGAGAAGGTCACAGAAATGGGAAGACACAGGAAAGTGCTGCTATTCTGTTACTGGAGAGGTCAACGTGGACCAAGATGGAGAAGGTAACTGAAGTGTTTGTCACCAAATATGCCGCAGCCCTCGTAAGTGCCTGCACACAGATCTCCATGACTACTGAAACTGCATAAAGAGTTCATTCTTAACTTGCAGAGCTGTCCTTCACATACAGCAACGTGAGTCTTCAAGGCCATACAACTGAGGTGTCACTGACAAGCACACGTCTCCCTCCCCATAGCTACTCCAATTCTGGAATACCTTCCAGGAAATGTTAACGTGAGTTGCAGGCAGAACAAATCATTAAACCAAAACCATGTGCAAAATGCTGGGCAGCATGTGGAAGTACAGTATGCCATTCTTCTAAACAAAATGTTGGCCATCTCAAAAACATTGAAGTCGCATCTATCAGTACACTGTAGCCAAATGGCTACATTTGGACAATTTGGACAAGTGGCTCATTGGACAAATCGCCAATTAGGAGCGCAGCATGGTAAGGTAGTTTTCAAGGCAATTTCCGAGTTTGATTACAGGGCCAAGGTCTGTGCATCATTATTCACCCTATTTTAGTAGTTGTTGCTGTAGGAAGGGGGAAGATGAAATATTTTCTTTCCACTTGCAGCAGAAAGAAGTAATCCACATGCAATCCAGTGCAGTGCTTACATTAGATACACATCAAATCAGTCATCCCTTGAAAGTACAGAATCAACATTGCTGGCCCTTGGTCTGCTGCATCATGTGAAAGCAAATATGAAGAACCCCATAAGGCAAGTTACAATGCAGTTACAGAAGGGATAATCCCAGATCTGTATGCCCTATGGAGGGGAAGAATAGGCTAAGCAGTGACTTGACATCGATATTAAGCTCTAAGAATGTTTCACATTAAAAACGTAACAGGACACAATACCTCAGAATAGCTATTAATACACCAAAAGGAAGTATCATTTGGGGCATAGAGGTTGATTCTATTAGCCAACCACATTAATTAAATACATACTGCCTAAAATAAACCTGGGACTACACACACACAGAAGCATACATTGTCATAAAGAGGTGCAGGGGAAATCCATCAGTTTAAGAAGTATGCTCATAAACCAACCACAATTACTATTCTAAGGACTTCAGAACTGGCTTCTTACATATATTAGTTGAAAAGCCAACCAAAAGTTATTTTCACAGCATGGTTTATGGTCTACGTAAGTCTTAGAAACATAAGACAAAGCTAAGTCGCCAAGACAAAAAACATTTTTTTACTCCAAGGTGTGAATGAATTGGTGTTACTGTCTTTAGTAAAAGGAGCTTTTCATCTTTTCAAGATGAGAGTTAGAAGTCACCATCTTCTTTGAAAGCAAGTATAACTGCAGGTCTGCCACTACTAACATTTGCATGTGTTCAAGAGAAATGCAAAAGGCACGACAGAGCTTTTCAATTTTGTCTCCTTTCACTGATAGCGTAGTACATGAAGTCCTCATACAAAATAGAATCGGTTACAGTCAAGTACAAGCCCGTATCTACTTTAGGGATAGGATAGAATAGCCAAATGTTTATGACCCAGAGCAGCTCGAGTGCTTTCCTTTGCATTCAACTGTGTTATAAGACAAGACTATGAGATGCTACTAGTTTTCTTCTGTGCTTGTGATTCTTAAACTATGATTCTGGGAAAACATGTATATTCCCAGTACTAATGAGGTTATTATTTAATGCCATTAAAAGCCATTTGACCAGGACTGAGTACGTGCTAGATAATGGATCAGATCCCTCTTCATAGTAATTCAATTACAACATAACTCCTTGAGCCTTCTAAAAATAAGTAGTATAATGGAAGTAGCATGACTATTGGTAAGCAAATTATGTCCAAGAATGATGTGAATGAGAATCTTAGCTCTTAGATTCTGGGTGGAGGAGATAGCTACTTACAGGTATCAACAACTGACTAATAGCACCAGAAACCAGATTATCTTATTTATTATGCTTATATACAATTATATTTATGCCTACTATCTAGACATATTACACGGAGGTGGGAAAAAGGAAAAAAGTTCAGCATTTCTGTAGTTGTTTACCTGCATCTTAACTTTCCACATACACTGAACAAAAGCATAAATAACAAAATCCCTGGTAAACATCACCTGTTATGCTCAAACTGCGCCACGATTTTACAACATGGACAGAAAACCATTTTCAGCAAGAACAACGTAAGATTATTCCCACTTGAGAGAGGAAAGAAACCTCACAAGATGTTGAATCAGTCAGTTACGATACACTTGCATCACACAAGGCTTTCACACAATACTACTCATCTCCTTTTTTTATTATTTTATTTTTTTCTTTAAATCTGTAACCTATATAAGTGGAGAGAAGTCAAGTAATCATGGGAGAACTGAACACCAGGGATGAAACAAACAGCTGAATAACCTCTTCACCCAGAGAAGCAGCAGCTGAATAATTGTCCAACTGGGTGCACAAATATCCTGGCTTGGCCCTTTAAATAACACCCACTACACACAAAGAAGTTGTGCTTAAGTTTACTTGAGGTTTTCATATTTATTCATTTAAATTCATGTGCAAGATAAGAAACCACAGCAGGAGGATCCCAGTTTTGTATGTTAAAGCACCTCTTCAAGTAACATTTTAAAGATGATTAGAAGCTCCACTGGGTTACTTACTGTTTCTGTATTTAGCTGCAGGTAGTTTGGGAGTATTTTCCTCAAGTAAAGGTTTACCTTTTGCATGCGACTTCTTAAAATTTGTCTTTAGCTTTTAGACCTACTGAGTGCTGGAACAGAGAACAAAAGTCATTGCCAAAAAAATAATTATGGCAACACCTTTCACACATAAGGCAAACTTATTAATACAAACAAACGAGTTTTTTTGGCTACACACTTGTCTTTACAGGTAGAGCCAGAAAGAACCATAATTGAGTAATTCTGTTGCTTTCTCCCCCAACACTGTATCTACGTTTTAAGAAAAATGCATGTCTTTTTTAGCTACCAGCTCCTGGTTTTATATTGGCAATTTCCAATTGAATCCCAGCTACCACAGCAGGGGAAGAGTTCCCCATATTTTAGAATGGACCTAGAACCTCCTACCTCAAGAGACAACACACAAGGCCATCACAGTAGCGACACTGCAGGTTCCCAAGACAACCTCCCCTGAACAAGCCTGCTATATTGCATCTAAACAAGCGAGCACACTGGCATCTGGAATTAAAAAAGGGAATCCAGACAGGAAGACACATTTCCAGAAGATTTCAGCGCATGACAGAAGATCCAAATGATTCTCCCTTTTCACTCCTTACAGAGTTTACTGACCTCATGATCATTAAAGGAAAAAATATACTAATGAACAAACTGATACTTCTGTCAGACAAAAGAAACCCTAAAATGCACAAAAATAGATCTAAGTTCTTAATTCCAAACAATTTTTCCTTAATTGTTCGGGAGACACGCCTGCTAAGTTAAGGTCTCTCGCACTGCTTCAGAACCACCCTACTCATTTTTGGAAATCAAAATGGTACCTTGCTGTAGGTTATTTACAAAGCTGAGCATTTTAACTTTTTTTTTTTAATTTTAAAAGTAGTACTATTTACCGACCAAAAGAGTTTATCTTCTTTCCAACTGCCATATTATTGCACAAAAAAAACCTCAGAGAAGCTCTTTCTGCAACCATGTTTCTGTTCACACACATCCAGGACAGCCTGCACACCGGCTGTGCTCACAGAACACATCACCTACATGGAAGGTCACCTGCTCTGACTGACAACTTAATATTTTAAGTCTCAAATACCTACCTACAGAGAAGAGGACTTGAAGTTTAGTGCACCTGTTGAAAGTCCAACTAGCATCAGTGTTGCAGAATCAGGACCCAAACACACGGGGTTAATAGCCCACACAGGCACTACTCCACTACTATTTTACACCAAAGAAAGACTAAGCGCATGTATTTATGGCTACAAATCTCTAACATAATGCCGTTTCCCCACACACTCAATATACTTTTACTGTGTCATGTTCTTGTACATTAAAGTGAATGGTACAAGTTACAGAAATACAAAAGTGCCAATCCATAAAGAGTACTCGCTTTCAAATAGTAATTGCAGTCATTATAATGCTCCCCGAAGCAGCTCTAAGTGAAAGCAGAACACTGATAAAGTATGTCTAAGTTATTAGACAAAAGTTTCATTTAACCAGCCAAAGCTTCAGGAACAGAAAAGTTACCTTCTCACAACAGAGAACACTTACTGATCAAAGGATTACAAGTTTCTCCTACCAACTCTTGTCTTGAACACAACATAGCTGTGCATTCTTTACATTCTCCATGATCTTCACAACAACCCCATTCCACTTAGAAGCAGGGAGAGCCATCAGTTCCTTCAGGGCTTCTTCCAGAAAGTTAAGCCTTCACCTACTTCCCCCCTGGGTTTGGCATTGCCATTTTGCCATTATGAACTCCAGGCAGACCAGAGCTGGGAGCTCCATCTTGCTGGCAAGAGCATAACCAGAACTTAGAAAATTTTCATAATGAGGTGATACAGTTGAGCCCCAGGGACACTTCAAGTGCAGATTCATGATGTCTTTAGGTGTAAGTTGTTCCTGCAGCTGATGTACGCGCAGCATTCCAATGCAAGGGAGGACACCTGCACCACTGCACGGTCAGTTTATAAAAGAATTGGGTTTGCTTCATGATCTGTAAAACTACACCGTAATGAAGAAACTACCCCCATCAGGAAAGAAACTATGATTTCATACATTATGTACATGACAAGTCAACAATTCGATAATCTGGCATGAGCTCTGAACATTTAGATAAATAGATAACTTTAATTGCTTGCAGATCAGTTAAGCATCTCTCAGAACTTAAATGCATAAAGTAATTCCAGGTATAATTTCTCAGTCTCCACAAAGTATGTGGTGCTAATATACCAACATGACTCTCTATTCTGAAAGGTTTAGTGTAAGGGAACAACATAGTCTCCCCAAAGCCAGCAGCTGAAGTTGACAAGTGAGACTACTAAACTTCCAGTTTCCATGGAAATGGAATTTGGATCAGCACAGAGATTTCGGAATTTAACACACACACTCTCCATCTTACACTTTCTACTCCAACATTCTTTTGCCTGGGTAACAAGGGCTCAAGAGAGACACAGATGCCATATACATTAGTGATCTAGTAACTCATTCTGCCTTATGGCTCCTCATTTTTATTTAGAAGTATCCATCCCCCTTATAAACCATGTACCATAGTGGTCCATTTAGTGACAGCCAGCTAGACACACTTTATAAACATGAGATTATCCCAAAACTGTGCATTTGGGAGGACAGATCAGTTACTAGTTACATGATGGTAATACGTATGAAATAACTGCCTTACAGCCCAACGCTGAAACACATTAAAACAGGAAAGTCATATCATACAACACAACCACAAGGAACAATTAGTGAAAAAAATCTCATTGTTGTTGCTGATATGACCCACCAGAATAGCACAGCAACAGAATTGTGAGACTTTTGATCTGTAAAATTCCATTGTCTTTAGGCAAGAACCAAAAAGGTGTATTTTATCACCACTAACGCAACGCTTCCGCAGCAGCCACTGACCAGCACTGCAATGGAGAATTCCAACTTGTTGATTACAACTGCAGGATGCTCACTGGCAGCTAAAACAATTTGCCAATGGTATTTATGGCTCCTGTTCCTTCTGTTTGGCAAAAGCAGAGGAAGAGTAATTTTCTGGAAGTATTTACATTGATTTTGCAACTGATGACAACACTCCATCTGCTCTCAGACACTTCAGTGGCTCTGCCAATTTCTTCCCTAATATATTGCTTTCTCCAAGCTTCACCAAGGTTTCTCTAATTCTGGAATTTTGCTCCTTCACCAGGTTTGAAGGGGGGATTTCAAGTTGTGAGCACGAACTTGAGATATAAACATCCAACCGTATGCCCTAATCACAGATCAGCAGACAAATAGATGGTATTTCAAATGACTCCCTCTTCTCAAGACCATCATCTCCAGAAGCCTGAGGACATGACTGATAGCTTCAACAGAGCTGTCAAAATCCCTGAAATAAAAGGGTCTTGAGGCCAATTAGGAGAAACAGAATTTAAAAAGAACCAGAACCAACTCATTCTTCTAAGAAAAGCCCAAAAGCCCCATGGAAATCAAGATTTCACTGAGCATTTCAAAATGCAGCCAAGTAAAGCAATGTCCTCTCTACAGCAAATAGTGGGCTACCCCACAAAAATTTGACACTTGAGATTCTTACCCAGCAAGCGCAATTCTACCCGCAAAACTTGTGGTGTAAATTGAACAGATGGAAGGATTCAGTTTCCACCTGTTTGCCTGTCACCTTTCATACAGAGTTAAAACACTAAAAGAACCAGCAAAAGCAAACAAAGATTTGAAAGCCTGAATTTTTTTTAACTTTAAGGCATTTATCAAGGCAGAATCATACAAATAACTTCACTGCTTTCTTCAATTTTTATAAAATGATTAACCTACCTTTTTGTCATGCGTTATAATTTGAGATCAAGTATTCCTAAAAAATGTAATAGCTCATCTTACAGCATCACATAAGTAAAAAATAACCACCCAAAAGTCACATACAGAACTCTTTTTAAGATCAAATACTCAATCCACCATTAAAAAAAAAAAATGGACTGCAAGGTCAGAGATTCCTGAAAAGTTACTATAACTTCCAGCAGCTCATAGAAGAATCATAAGTATTTAAACCCCCAAAGGCTGAGATAAACAGCATTAGTCTGCTCATCTGTTTCATTTGAAAGTAGGAAAGTAGGTTAGTGTGAAATGGTGTCCCTAAGAAATAATCCCAACAGGATGAATGCAGAAAATAAATGCTTTAATCCCTTTGGTATCAGTATATATGTGTATAGATTCATTTGCCATTAGGCTCAGACCAGAGATAACTCAGATATGTGGTGTGCAGGTCGGATTAGATGATCTAAAGGTTTCTTCTGGCACAACACCTGTCTCAAATTATCTATCCTATTTGTTGACAACAAGAGAAAGAATTTGCCTGTAAACACAGTAATCCTTTCTTCTAACAATTTGTTCTTTTCTTCTCATTTCACTGACCATTGATACAAGAAAAAAAGCAAATCATGGCAAGTTAAAAATATGGTGTCAGCCATATTCTTATTCCGCTGCTCTGATTTGGTTTTCTTATTTTTAAAGACCCGTACCACAGTGATAAGCTCAGAAAAAGCAATGGATTTGAAATAAGCCTTTTTCTCTTCCACAAGCCCTACAATATGTAAGCAACTTACTACTTCAAGTTACAGGTTCTGAAAGAAATTAAAAGCTGAAACAATTTTGAAATGACCAACTTCTTTGCATTTAAGCATTAGACTGAAGTTTGCCTTTGTATCAAATAAAAGACCAATTCAGCAGCTACATCAAATAGAGCAGCCTGTTTTAGCAACCTCATTTTTAGATCAGATTTAGCCACTCAGCTTTAATACTCTTGTTTTTGAATTAACCATCTGTTCTGTAACATTCAGACAGACCGACCTAGTAAAGTAGGATGCCAATCTCGGGGGTCTTGGGGCTAGAACACACACATATATATATATACATGCCCACAAGAGGCAAACAGAGCCCATCAAGATAATACTCAACCTTCCCAACAAGGAAGTTACATGTTGATTTTTGTACCTAGTCTGTGGTTTCATTTTATCCAATTAGCAAGACGAACTCCAGCCAACACAGTACATATTTTAATCAATTAACAGAAAAAGGGAACAACTTTAAAAGGCTTTATAACAAAAAGACTTCTATTTACAACAGCTGTAGGTCAGAGATCTTAATCTAGGCCCTTTTAAGAAGATTGCCAAAAATAAAGCACGCTGTCCCACTGTAAATTGTCACTGTAAAGGAAGTGCAAAATTCTTATGTGAAAAGATGCAGTTAGAAGGAATAGACAGTGATAAGTATTTTTAGGGCGCAGTTGCTGTGAAAGTATGGAAGCCTCTCCTTCTCCTTTCAAAAAGATATATACAAACTCACAAACGCTCTGTTATTTAAAGTTACATCAAAAGAAGCCAGGATTTATAGGTGTTGCTTGACTAGTGAACTTCTAACAAACACTTTAATCAATTGATCCCTTTTAGAGAAACACACCATCAAGAAGCCATTTGTTTCAGCAGACTACCAACAGAAGTGGCTAAAATATGGCCCAAGTATGCTGGAAAAAACATTTGACAAGCTCAGAGTTCCCAGATCTTTAAACACCCTTTGCCATCTAAAAAAACTGTGTCCAATAATACCAGTGCATCTCCATGCACATTTCCACCAATATCGTAAATACTATGTTTTGCAACTGATACTACTACAGTACGCTCCCCATGATCTGGTACGGCCTACTTCCACAACACGGTCAGTAATAAGGGCTTACTGGTCCCAGGCAGACACTTAACTGACCTCCAAGACCTTCTTACGAAAGCCGGTACACTTGCTTTTACAACAGCTCTGGCAATGAGCCTGCATACTACTGTACGGCTGGTAGCATTGAAGTACTACAATGTTTATTTCAACTCTAAATGAAAACATTGCAACTACACATGCCTACAGACCCAGGTCTTACTACAATTAACTCTTCTATTCCCATGCATATGACTAAATCTGCAAAGGATGCCAGAACAGACTGCTATCCTGAGATTTCTCTTTAAACTGCCCCCTGACTAGTGTTCTATTAAATTAACTTTTAATTTACTGGTTTGTAATTAAGAAACTCAAGATTTTAAAATTCAGGTGCCTATACATAAGTAACAAAACACATGCTGTGATCCCCAGGTATTTGCCAAACTTTCTAAGAACTGATGCTGTAGTTGCTGAGTATTTTTGCACAAGTGACCATTTAGTGAGTTGCCTTTGTGTTCTTACTCTTGTAAAGCTTCATCCATCTCTCTTCCACCTACTATTGCCTTATTTCAAGATTACTTCATCTATAAGTAAAATAGTGAAGAATTAACTTCCCTCCCTTTCTCTTGATGGCATGTTCTAGCCTTGTTTTACCAGAAAAAAAATAAAAATCAGATAATTGAAAGGAAAGAAGTAAGGTTTCCATGAAAAAGGTACACCAAGCAACCTACTCAACATTTTATCAGCTGTATAAAGTTCGTACATCAGTACTTGAACCAAAAGGGAAACCATTCCCTCAATAAAGTCACAGTAAAATGGTTTGATCAAGGATTTAATTTCAAGAAAAAATTCCGATGATGTAGCACCCAGTGAAACACAGGGTATTAATCAATTATTCTCCCTCAACTTTGTTCAAAATCTCTTCTACTCCCACTTCAAAGCTTCCTGCTGAAGCTTGATTTATCATGTTGGGCTGGGAGTGATATGTCGCTGTAAGTCTCACAGTTATCATCAGCGAGTTACAGGCTTGTCTGTGACACGGGCTGCACAAGTCTAAATACACAAAGGAACACACACTCTACGTATTCCTTTCACAAAGGAAGTGGTGTGTGAACAAGCAGACCTGAAATTCTGGATTGTTTAGGCAGATGTTTTTTCCATATGCAGCTTACTTAAGTACACACGCACACCAATTGAGAGACAGAACTCATTGCTCCTTTCCTATAGGAAAGTCTATATTTTTAACTCCTCAGGTCCTACCAGGTGAAAGTATAAATCAGATTTCATTAAAAGTATCCTGAATAAAAGATTCTTCTTCTTAGACAATACATTTTGCATTATCATCTCTAATGTTCACTATGTTTATAGCCTTTTTTTAATTAAACAATTCATAGGGAATTTCAATATACTATGCATCTGTGACAAGTTTCCGTAAAGTGCAGTCTGTTTGTCTGCTGCATTCAAGTACAGAATCATTACATTCCATATAAAATTCAGATTCTGGAAAGCTGAGAACTTAGCCTAGAATTTAGAGAAAGGTCACATCATCTTCCCCTACTCCACCTCTTTAAACAAAGATTCTGCAGCAGCCAGAAAAAAGATGCAGAGAAAATTCTAGATATTCTGCATTTATCCAGTACAAGTGTTATAAAGGTAAGCAAAGAAAAATGTTGTAAGAAAACCCACTTAAGAGCAAGGATTTATTTACACCTCTGGTTTAATCACTGGAAGTATCAGCAAGGTGATCCCATTACAACTGATGGTGGTTGTGTGGTACAAGCACCTCAAAAAGAAAACAAACAAAATGACAGAATCCTTCAGGCGACCCACAGGTGCCCAGCATCCTACTCAAAGCAAAGCCAACACTCAATTCAGACCAGATTGCTTTCACCAGCTCGGTCTTGATAAACTGACTCAAAGGATGAACATGCTCCTCTAGAAAACGGAAGTCTCCGATTCTTTACATATCATCATTATTGACACATTCAGATCATTCACTCAGACTAGCCTTAAGCCAGTGACAAATCTTGATCTTTTTCTTCATTAAATACCTTTAAAGTTAATGAAGTTCAGAGCCATTGAGTTACTCCAGTTTTCCAAACATTCAAAAAAAGCTTTTCTTAAAGTGCAAAAAGTATCCCCTGCTACTAATGCTTAATACATTTTTAATCAAGTCATGTTCACTTACAAGTGTGTCATGAGTAAACCTATACAGGCAGAGTTGAAGTCAAGTCTCAGAAGACAACTAGTGTACCTTTAAGTAGAATAAGCCACCTTGAATTTCATATGAATGACATATGTAAATAAGTTTGCACATTAGTTTTTAATCTGAATTGTCACAATTCCATCACTTCCACCAATCTAAGATACAATACAAGTCAGTTACCACAGACAAACCCAAATAAGCAAACACACAAAAGCAAACTTATGTAAGTATTTGTGTCATAATTATTTGTTTGGAGGTGATGGTTCAAATGGACTTGGACCAAATCACTGTTTACCTCACTCTGCAACAACTATGTTTCTGATGCTTCAAATAAGCTTCAGCATTTATTGACTGAGTGGAATAACATCTCACATGAAGACCAACACATTATTCTTACATATTGTGTATTTTTAATGGCATAAGCCGACACACATTTTTACAAGCCTACATAAACCCATACTTTAAGCTTCCCCCCCCCCCCAANATAAAAACCCCATATCTGTTAAATGTGTACAAAGCAGCTCATTTCATATATAGATCCCAGGAGGTGTAAGAAAAATAAAATACATGACCTGAGATGTTTGACCAAAACCAGCAGGGTATCTATCTTTGAGTGCCAGCCCATAGTAACAAACTGCATCTCCTCTTCCCAGCCTGCTCTCTAGACCAAACCAGGAAAGGCAATAGCGTAACAGGCAGGCAGCTTGGTACCACACAGTTCTCCAACAGCAGCACAGAAGGACAGAAGACCAGCTTCTTTCCCAAGGGCTTCCTACAGCACAGGAGACAGGTCATTGTGCTCCCATCAACAGGTACTAAGGACAAGCCCTGGGGAAGTGAATCCAGTTTAGCCAGAGAAGAATATTCTACCCAATTCCTAAGGATGATACTTCCTCCAAGTAAGTCTCCCAGGCAACTCAGGCTGTTCAAGCTTATGCAAAGATTTACCACGTATCTTTACAATCCTCAAAGAAAGTTCATTTTGGATCAAGGTATTATATTCTATATCAGCAGTCATGAATAAAAGTCTTAAATAAAAGTAAGCACATTAATAAAATGATACAAATTTTGAAATAACTGACAGTTGAGCCCAAAAAATGAAGTCTACATAAGAACATGCAAATGTAGACACAAGTCACCAATTCAGACATATTCAAGCTCTGTCTCAGGTTCACACATTGTCAAATTGGTCTGATCAAATAAGTACAAGATGTGCAAGCAAACAATATTGTTACTGACAAGTTTCATACGACATGCTTGGCCTTCATTTTAGTAAAATTAAATCACATGAACAAAACACAGAAAGAACATATGTCAATATATCTGCAGGGTTCAGTATGAGTTATGCCTTTGAGATGAACAGAAACTATTTGCATCTCAAGAGTGCTAAAGAGTACAAGGTAACCAGTCAGACACTCTAATGATGGGCTCACCATAGCAAAACAGAAGCTAACGTTCTTATAACCCCGATGGGAGCATCCTTTGAGAAATTCTTTACCATCAATGTGCTACTATATGGATTAAAAAAAAACCAAACAACAAAAAACAAACAGTAAAAGCTTGTAAATTTGTATTGTTGGTTCTTTACTTCACGGTCTCTTTTGAAAGTCTGTATTAATTGTCAACATCAGGAATAAATTCATTGCAGGACACCATATGACCAAGACAGACTTTTTTTGAAAAAGCGCTATAAAAATGCACAAAAGTCAAACTACTCACTAGATTTGCCTTGGTTTTAACGTCTCACTTAAACATCAAGTTTAGTAGAAACAACCCATGTTGGGCCATATAGCTATTTTCATTTTTCTAATGGCACTTCAACAAGCACAGGACTGACTTTATTAAAACTGGTTGCAGAAGTCAGAAAGACAGGGAAAACACAACGCAGAGCAAGATGAAAACAGTGGATATACAGCAAGATTACTCTGTAATTCCATCAGACATAACAACACAAACCCTCATAAAAGGATGCTCTAACAGTATTAGGGCACTGGTCACCACCATTACCATTTTGTACGAAAAGCTAAAGTAGGAGTTTCAGGAAAAGATGCTGTAGAAGTAGCCAGTAGTTTATCTGACACACAGCATCTAGGTACCAATTCTCAGATTACACTTTACATACACACTTCACAACTACTAGAATCAACAAGGTAAGCTAACAATTCACCACTACCTCCGAAACCAATTAACAAGCTTGTAACGTAAATACTAACTCTTCTAGTTAGCATTTTTGACATAGCTTACAAGTTGAACCTTTCTTTTGACACCTGTTCCTTAAAAGGTCATTCATAAAGTACTGGTGTTAAGTATGCCATAACAACATTATGGTTTAGATTCCTCTTTGCTCGAGCTTCTTGCCAGCAGAGCTGCTGTAGTTTAGCTACATGCATGCTGTTATCCCACTCAAGGTGCTAGGCAAATCAGTTAGCTTAACATCTTTCATGGAAGTTTCCTGTGACTTATGAGACAGCCACAGCACACAGGCACTGTTACTAACAGTTATAGCGGCTCACAGGTGGCATCTTGTTTGACAATCATAACTTTACATCTGTGCCTTTGCAACTTCAGAATAGCATCCTGCTGTTAAGCATTTCAGAATACTGATGGAATTGGTCATGTTGACTTAATCAAGTACTTGTTTGCAGAGCGGGACTTCATTACAGCAGCACCTTGCTGAGATTTCCAAGAGTATCCCTGACTCAGGATGGGACATACACATTATCAACTGCTGGTTTAAGGTCTTATTAGTCATCTAGTAGCTATACCTTTTACACTTCCATAAAAAAAAAAAAAACCACACTTGACACGTAGTGGTTGGATATCCAAAGGAAATACACTTTTTATGATTATCGCAAGGGATTCAAATAATACCTTCAACTGATCTAAAAAATAGTCTTTTTTCCCCATGAGATTCCATTTTCAGATGGTGTCCAAACTTCTGTTAGCTCCATTTTCTAATTGTGGGGCTCAGAAGCCAACCTCTTCTTGTAAGCCACAGAGCTGAAACAGAAGTCCTGTTGGGCTTGAGACTCCACATGGGTCGTGGTACATGAGGGACGCATTGTCTATTCACAGAAGCCACCCACCCATGTCACTCTATTAAGCAATAGGATCCATTCTCAAAACTGCAGGATGAGGAGCTATAACAGATCTGACAGAAAGATGGGAAGACATTACCCACCTTTTTCATGTCAGAGAATTTTACAGCAGGAATGTAGGGAGGACGTTTCAGATACTACAGCACAATCTTCCCTCTTGTTTCATTTTGCACTCCATTATAGCAAAACTGTTTTCTGCCTACCACATGCTTTATGTCCATGTGAGGAAGAAAAAGAAGGGTACTCTTAAAAAAAGTGTATAGATTGAATGCTATTCTTATTCATACTAGTCAAGATGAAGATAATGGAGGTAAATTTGAAGTGTTGTCTTCCAAAGTAAAATACAGTTTGTCCGGAGATCATTATGGACTATTAACGTAAATCATGGTCAGAAAGCATATAGATTTCTAATTATTTATGTTTTTGCATATGCATTTAAAATGACAAGCATGAAGAGCACTATAAAATAAGAAGAAATATCCTTGCAACATATATATTCATAAATTCAGTCATCCTCTTCTCTGCTACCCCCAATTAAAGCAAATATGTTTTTACAAAAGTTGAGGTAAATCATTTAAGTCCTTTAAAAGAAAATATCACTGTCTAGAGGTGACAGATCATTTCTCAAACAGTTAGGAAGCCATAAGCCTAAGACAGGACACTACATTTCCCATTTGCTTCTATTTATGTTACATTTTTATCTTAGAGCGTGTAAATATATTTTACAAGTCATTAACATTTTCTACACAAAACAAAGCTTGAACTTACATGCCCTTACTACAGTAGTGGTTTATGCTCAGGGAGGGAAACATAAGGCTCTTACAGCAGGTAATATTGGTATACTGTAATATGGAGATACAGCCACTGCAGGTCCTTACCCTCTGCTGAGGATAGATATTTTTGTCATGACAAGTAGTGTACATAGAAAATATTTACCTGCCATAGGCATTTTAGTATCAGAGTCCAGCTGGAAAAAAAAAAAAACAAACCTAAAGGAATGTGACTGTATTTGACAGTCTACACATCTGCAATGGTTAATGTTTCTAAGCAGCTCCTCAAGAAGTAATCAAAGCTGAAGAGTGAAGGGAAAAGCAGCAGATAAGTGAAACTAAGAATCTTGTCAAGAAAGATAAAAATGTGGTTAGAGGTCAGTGAAGGACAAGGGGAGGGAGGAGAAGAATTCTGGAAAATTCCTGGTTTGGTTTTCCTATGAGGGTAAGGCAGAGAGCTGCGAGCAACAAACACACTGTCTCCTGGGGAGCAAGGGGAATGAGTACTGACAGGACGTCAGGATCAAAACAGGACAGGTGCTCTGTGTAAGTTAAACCCAACTCCAGGACAAGGAAATGACAAAGCAAGTATCCTCCACCCCTGCCCCGGCTCCAGACAGCTTGGCAGCAGAGGAATGCCTCTAGCTGCAGCTGTGAGATACGAAGAAGAGAAAGCCCCAGTATCTTTCCCTCCCAAAGAGCAAATGCTGTGCTGGAACCAAAGAAACACTTCGAAAGCCACTAGTTCATGAACGAGTATTTAAGAGGCCTTATGGCAGAGCAGAAAGAAGTGGCAGTGCTGTCAGACATGCAGAGAACAGTGTGTTAACAGAATGACATCAGGTGCCGTGGGAAACTGGCAACATCGGGTTGAGGAAGAGCCCCATATTTTAAAAGACGCACTGCAAATTCAACATCTAGCAAGTCAGACCAGGAGCAGATATTCTGGACTAGAGACCCCCGCAACAGCTGACACAGGCAGGCGACCGAGGCTGTCTCCAAGCGGGATACTGGTCTGGAAGGCACCACCCGCACAGCATTTCCAGCTTGCCCCTGCTGTGCCTTCAGACAGGTCACGTCAACGCTCACACCAGCCGTCCGTTCCAGCCATGACACGACACAAGTGCTTGTCTCACCGGCACCCACACAGGGCCTAGCAGAGAGGTCAGGGTCTCATTCAAGACCTCCGAATACTACGGTAACAAATCACTGCTGAGGAGTTGTTTTCCAATACATCACAAAGAAAAGACCAGCAAGTCCTAAGAGACCAAACGCCCCCACAAACTTCTCTTGCTAAAAGTTTAAGTAAACCAAAACCACCACTTGAGTACCTTTTAAAGTGTGATTCTTGGCTGCTGGCGAGAGCTCAGCTCCCTCCCACCCTACCATGGAAAGGTGAGCCTCCTTCCCTTAACTTCTGCGACACAACACAACCAATTGTGCACAGAACTTCAGTACACCGACAGCAAACTCACAACAAAGTCTCCTCCCATAGCACATATCACTTCTTGAAGGTGTGCTCCCTTTACCTTCTAGCCTTGCCTGCTGGGACTGTGAGTTCCTCTGCTTAAGTAAAAACCACAAAGGAGGCAAGTAGTCAGCTTTTCCTGCTAGTAAGCAGAAGGCCTGAAGTAGAATATTATTGTAATTCTTGAGTTATGAGGTCAGACTGAGTTCTCTTGCACCACATCACCTCTACAGATGGCCATCCTACTTGTATTAAAAGGCCTCTAAAGAGTTTTCCACAGTCTCACACAGTGAGTGGCTTAATTCCACACAGCACTGCTGCATTCTGTATCAAGGTGGTTGCCTTCTGGTCTGTTCTTGGGAAACAAGGGAACAGTCACATACCATATTTGTTATGTCAGCTTTGAACATATTTCATTTTGTCATCCCCTTAAGTCTTCAATTCTTGGAAGAAGAAGAAACGCCCAAACACTTTTTATTTATGTTATATCTTGGTTTGAAACCAGCTAAATTCACAGGACATGATGTGAGCAGGTAAACCAGTAAGCAAATACAGGCATTGCAGTGAAAGAACACTGGTAGTAGACAGAAAATTACTTTTGTATTCAGGCTATTTTGTAAATTCTTATTAATTCAGTCATTTTCTGACTGATCTTGTTCACTAGAATGAGTTCCAATGAAAGATTTTACCATGCTATTTACCAACTCCTTCAAAAAAAAAAAATCAATGTTCCCTTGTATGATAAATAGCCTTTGTTATCTCTTTTGAGTATCAGGTTACCCATTCCAATGCCATTAATAGCATGAAAGCATTGCCTTGTGTTCAGTGACTGTTCTTCGTTAGTCCTGTTGCTCGTCAGTGCTGATTCCACTAGTTGAAATACATAGTCTCAAACACACAGCTTATTCATTAGAAGATTCTATCCTTGCTCCCAATGCAACCAGTGCAAAGGCTCTGATTGACTTGGAGCCATGGGTGAAGCCCAAAGCAAGCACACACACACACACAACACTGAGGGAGCGGTTCTGATGGCTGAGAGCGTGTTTTAAAAAGCCACACGATCACTTTCTGATGGGCAAGGATAAGGGCATTCCATTACTGCCATATGTTTCTCTCCAGATGCCAGTTATTCCAGGTAGAAGTGCTAGTTAATGTTGCCAGCCATACAGCTGCAAAGGCACATTTAAGCACATGGTATCTTGATTGCCAGGATTGACTTTTAAATATTATTAGCTGTGGCATCTTCCTACTTTATTCTCCAGGAAGAGTTTGACATGTGCAGACAACTGTTGAGTTCCTTACTGTCCGTCTTTCACATGTCACACTGAAGCAGAAGCAAGACAAGGATCTTACAAGTCTTTAAGTAGTACTGGCCAAAAAGAAAAAGTGCAATTTAGACTCAAACCCCCGAATCTGTACTAAGAGTACTCTCCCCTCTATGTGCACTCAAAACTGCTTTCTTTATGTTGTTCACTTAATTTCACACTGGTCAAAGTTAACATTAGTATTAATCTACTGGATAACAGCTATAAATTGACTAATTGGCAAATTACACGCAGCAGCTTTTCTACAGCTTTAAGCTTAATATTAAGAAACACAAGCTGACAACAAAAATACCTACTTTTTAGAAGGCAACAAAGAATGCTTTGCTCTCAGTCTCAGTTTACTTAAAAGGAGGTTATCGCAATCAGTATAGGCATGGCAGGAGGGAGGGGAAGGGAGAGGACAGAAAGCAGATACGATCTGTTGAAGATCCCCAAACAGTCCAATGACAAGAACAACAGACTCTCCAGCTCCTGAAGCCACACTGTCTCCCCACTTTGGCACGGACACAAAACATCTGGCCGCCTAGTGGAATTACAGCCTTTCCTTATCCGTGCTCATGAAACTGCTGACTGATGATAAAACAAAGTTTCAAAAGGTTGCTCCGGAAACTCCAAACCCCCTTTGAATAACGGCTTGGAAACATTGACAAACACTTCAGGAGTCCAAAAAAAAAAATCTTTTAGCAAAAACCTTTGCAGTTCAGTTGAAACAAAAGGAAGTTGCAGCTCTTTAAAGATTAAAGGGAAGCATACAATAAGAAGAAAGTACCAACACTGCCTCACCATTTTAAAACTGGACGATCTCGAGAGGCAGCAAGGTGCATGCTGGAAACATATCAGGTACTGTGGCAGTAAGGGAAGTAAGATGCAAGGTTACACCTAGTACAGCTTTCAAAGCATGTAAATGAATTCAAACTACAACGTCAGCCCTGGAGCAAGGGCAGAAGCTGGATGGAAGTCAGTTACGTTAAGCATTTCTAGAAGTTTCCCTCCCCTCTCCTTTCAAAGGTAGTAAGGCACTAAAATCTGATGTCTCAAAATACCAAAAAAACATCATGACTGCCGGCACTGAGAGAAAGAACTACCCTTTCAAAGGCATGAATGTCACATTGCAGTACAAAGGCAGGAGTAATACGACAGCAGAGGACAACATTCAAGCTTACCTTCGGAACTGCGCTGCTTGTTTGCAGGTGAAAAACAAACCCTGGAGTGCCTCACAATTTTTCAAAGCTCAAATATCCTCTTAGTGCATCTGCATGATCATTTTCCATTCATAAAGAAGGTTAAACCCTCTTAACTGAAACACACATTACTCTATATACGGTACTTATCCCAATCCTCAAAATGAATATCAGTCTCACACAGAAAAACTTCAGGTATCTTTACAGGTTATCAATAGTTTACTTTTAGTCTCTGTGTTAATATTCCCCTCTGAGTTCCAGTATCTGGGACTATAGAGAGCACGCAGGCCATGAGCTGAAGATTCAGCTGGCAACCACAAGTCGAGACCTGTCTTGGACAGTGGCCTTCATTATCAGAATGTAATTAAAAACATGAATTATAATACTTTGAATTGGCAGCATCCTCGTATATCCTAATGCACAAGTAGCCATGTTTCATTTTGTTACCACGGATTAATTTGTGAAGTGTTTCTCCAAACACAATCTGAAATAGCACAATGTGATTGGCTCCACTTTTATCTTTACTAGTAACGTTTTGGAACTAAAACTAACTCAGCAATGTATATTGCTACCTTTGCAGACACTTGAGTGATCTGTTAACTATCCCATGTGTATTGGGGAAAAAAAGAATTCACTAATTTTTTTTCAATATTTACTCATTTAAATTACAGACCTAGTTTGTTACACACAAAGAGCAGACTACAGAGATGACCTTCTGTCCTCATTACCATTCTTCCCTTCTTGTGCTAAAGATAGCATAGAGAGTAAAAATAAATAAATCCTCAACAGCATTAGGAATTAGACAATGTCATGTTGAAAGATACCCTAAATGATGAGCCTTATCTTTCTTACTGGCTGGGACAGCAGGGGGGCTCTGACCCATAGAGGGGAGATAGCGTTTAAGCCTTCGCTAGGTGGTCTCTTTGCAGTAGGCTCCATTCCCAGCTGTAATTGCTTGTCAGCCCTAACTGGATGCCTGAACACTCTGGAATAGTTCAGCAAAGTATTTAAACAGATGGATGGTACAGGCCACTGGAACAAAACTCGGTTTTTCTCTGGCCACAGCCCTCTTTCAGCACATTCCTTTGAAGTCTGTGCCACTGAGGAATCAACAACAGCTGAGAAACATGTGTTATCATACAACATTGAGCGCAGCAACAATATTGCACAGCAAGACACTTTTGTTCAATAATCCTGGACTATAGAAAGCATTACAATGTCTATTGCTGTGGGTAAGCCCTTTTTTGAAGCACGACAAGGAAGTAAACAGATTCCTCCCCCCTTTACGGAGCAACTCAAAAGTAAAAAGGCGAATTAAGTGGATTTCTTAAGTGCATCCCATCTGAAAGCTTACAGTGCCCATCTCCTCAAGTCCTCTCAGATATATTCAATGCTCTCCGTATATTTACATTATCACAGAGACCACTAGACGCTTACCGAGATCCGAGTGAAATAACCGCCCAGAGGGGCCTAGGCTGCAGTCCCCATGGCAGATGCGACAAGCCTCTGTGAGCTACAGCTCAAACCCACCCTCCTTTTCCAAGCAGGACAAGGTCTGTGATCTCAGCTTCCTGGGAAATGAACCGGAGACAGTGGAAACGGCACGTCACTGCTCAACACACGCAGGCTAGTCTCCCTTCTCCTCGTATTTTATCAGTACAGAGAAAGATGACATATAGTCCTCAGGACAGTAACAGGAGAGAAGAACGTGAACATCCTCTCATCAGCCAGGAAAACTATTGTCAAAGCTGCGAGATCACCATACACTTAGAAAGGATAGCAACAATTAGTTATTTATGAAACTGAATTTGAAACTAGACTAACTGTCCAGATTCAGAAGCACAGAGCTAGCTATGTGCATATGCAAGAGGACAGCAAGTTATAAGCCTAAGCTGATGCAGCTGCCTAATAGCAAGTTTCTACAGAATCAAGTCTTAATTTTCACTGAAGAAAGCGAGCTACCTGCAACAGGGTAGAGCCAGCATTTACAAAGTTTACAAGTCTCAAACATTACAGGAAAGCAGGCGTTGAGATAATACAAAGTTTCAAACCCAGCATGAAAAAAAAAAAAATACAAGAAAACCTGAGCTTTTAAAAAAAGCCCTAGAAAACCACGCAACATTTACATTTAATTTCAAGATAGAAATCTTAAAGACTTAAAAATCCAAGCAAAAACCTAAAATTAGAAAGCAAACAGAAACACCCACATGTACTCATAAGCCAATCTCATAATTACAGAGCTCACCAAAAAAAAAATACCAGGAAATGCACACATCAGACTGAGGGGGGTCCTCAGCCCAGCCCCCACGAGACAGTTTTCCACCCTGCAATTCAAGTTAATAGAGTTTCTTTCTGGAGAGGCCAACAGTGCCCTTCAAATTCAGCTTGAAGCAGACTGCTAAGGTACCATAGAAGAAGCATGCACGGATATTGTCAGAGATATACAGGGGATAAATATAACTCCAGTCTCAAAACCATTACAGCAAGGCAAAAATCTCATGCCGCTCTCAAAATAAATGGTGATAATCAAGAGTTCTGCTTTACAACTTTCGAAGAATTAGCACAAGCAAAACTACCACCCGACCAGCATTCAAAACCACAACTAAATAAGGAGTAATACATTTACACATAATTATTCTTAAAATCATGCGTAAAAGCACTTAACAGAGATTCAGGAAAATCTCCGTATCCTATGAGGTGCAGGCAGGAAGGCAGCTTAGGCAGAGGTCATACTGCCATGCGATGGCAGAAGCAGGAACAGAACCCACCATCCTCAGTGCTCAGCTCTGCACTTCAGCAATTAAATCTCCTTTCTATCTAAACATGTTCCTTTTCAGGGCTTTCCTCAAAAGGATTTTAATAAGTGCTGCTAATCGACTTAATTTGGCTCTTTAGAATTATTGGTGGTGTTTCCAGAAACAGTCCAAGGTACAGTTTTAAAAGACTTAAACTTCTTGCTAATATGACTTGTTCTTTTTCTCCTTCTATTTCCCCCCATCCCAAAGTTTTTCATCTCTAGGGAAGATAAAATAAGAAGATTAATTCAAGCAACTGATCAAATTCTGGTGGGCTTTTGGGGGTGGGGAAGGAGAAGGATGGAGAGATTACTTAAGTGTAAGAAGTGAACTACCTTAACTCTCCCAGTTGTCCTAAAGGGCATAAAACTAAACACTATGAATGCCAAGCGGTCATTTCAGTTCCCTCAGCAATCCATCATACATCAAATCATTTTTGCTATAAGACACAAAGAGAAGTACTTCTAGTTTAAAGTCTAGCCTACTTTCTAATTAGATATGATCAAACAAAATTTGATCTCAAATGGTATTTTCTCTCCTCCTTAAAGAAAGAGGAAACCAAAAAAGTAGAGCTCACTTAATTTGCAATTTAGCCCCCTAACCTTGTGGACTTCTGGAATGGTATCTATCAAAAGAGGTAACGTAACAAAACCTAAAAAGTTGACATTTTATTCATGAACTACATATTCTCTACTGAAAAAGACACGGCTCTTTACTTTTACAACACTTAACACAATCACACCAATACCAAACACAATTAACTAGGAGCCTGAAAACCCTTAAACAGGTGTCTTTACAGAAATCGTTAGGCAATTGATTTACTTGCTCTCCACAGCCCGGCACATACTTAATTTTAACATGCGATGCAGACTAGAGCTGAGGCAGAGGCTTGGGAGGTCCTAACCAGACTTCGTAAACCGCACGACAGCACTTTTGGACAAGGTTGTAAGCAGTTTCCAGCAGTTTTCTTAACGTGTCAACCGCCGATACATCCGCAGTTTGGGGATGGAAAGCGTGACAGGTGTAACTCTAAAGGGGACACCGAAATCTGTAACCTTTCCCCGCTTCTCATTTCCCACACTGATGAAACCCACAACCAATACCGAACCACAATTTCGCACACCGCTCTCTTGGCGTATTAAAAACGTCGCTTTGCTGAACAGAAAGTAGGTTGGCACACACCAAACGACTCCAACTCCAAACCGGACCCTGGACCAGACCTTCCCAGCGATAGTTTAGAGCTGCATAAACCAAGGAGCAGAATCCATTTTCTTACCCTTTAAAGTTCATGCCTCTGTATTGTCCTACTGCAGTTTATTTGCCGAAGCTTTTCTCATCAATAGTCTCCCCCTCTCCCCCAT
>RSEF01000001.1:82763099-82826094 GCA_003993805.1 Himantopus leucocephalus | reverse complement strand
AAAAAACAGGTTTAATTTTCTTTTCGGGGACAGTAAGAGGGAGGGGAATAAAAAAACAACTACTACAAAGGTTTTCCTGTGTAAGAAAAGCTTCTGAACTCCCTTTCCCAAGGACACAGAGAAATAGCCCTTACTTTTCCACACGATGCCCGAAGGAAGGAGGAAAGACAAAAATGCCAGGAAAGAGGAAAAGCTGGCGGGAGCCGGGGAAGTAGCGGAGGAAGAAGCGAAAGGACGGGAACGAGGGGGAGCGGGCAGNAAACAAAAAACAAACCAACCACCCAAAAAGCAACCAAAACCCCAAAACTGAAAATCCGAGGGGAAGCGGGAAACGGGGAACACGGACGGGAAAGTTGGCGAGTGCCGGCAGAGAAGGGTCACAAACCCCGCAGCGGGGACGGAGCCGAAAGACTCCGGGGAGGAGAAGAGACCGGGGCGGGACGCGGAGCCGGGTGGGCTGCGGGAGAGGGAGGGAGGGAGAGAGCGAGCAGGGCGGCGGGGCAGCGGCAGCCGGGGAAGGAAGGGAAGGGAAGAAGGGGAGGAGGGCGGGCTCCGGCGGGACGAAACCGCGCCGGAGTTGGCCGCGCACTTACCGCTCGGCCGGCGGCGGCTGGGCGCCCGTCCCGCCGCGGCTCCCCAGGGCAGCGCCAACGGCCCCAACGGCCGCCGGCTCCGCCTCACGCCCGGCCTGAGGGGGTGGGGGGGGAAGGAGGGGGGGCGTTGCGGCCGGCCCGAGGCGCAGCGCCCGTGGGCTCGGCTCGGCCCGGCCCTCCGGGGCGTCCCGCTCCTCCCCCGGCCCCACCGAGCAGCCGCCACCGCTTCTCGGCGATCCTCCGCCCGGAGCGGCGGCCGCCCCCGCCCCTCCCTCCTTTCCTGCCTGCCTCTCCCCTCGCTCCCCTTCACCGGGAGAGACATGTAACGGAACTGGGACGCCAGCACGGCATTGTGGGAGCTCTTAAAGCCGCAGCCGCCCCGCTGCCCCCCGCCGCCAGCGCTGCCGCTGCTCCCCGCCGCCGGCCCGGGCGAGGGCGCGTCCGCGCCGCCGCTGCCTCCTCCTCCCCCCCCCGCCGCCGACCGCCGGGCGGGCAGGCAGCGAGGCGGCAGCCTTTTAAAGGAGAGGCGCTACAGCTTTGCCTGAAAATACACCACCACCACCCCGGCACCGGCCGATAAGGCGTGAGGGGGCAGCGGGGTCGGTGGGGCCGGGGCCGGTGAGAGCGGGGTGGCCCCGCACCCCGGGAGGGAGCCGGAGGTCCCGGGGTCCCGCTGGAGGGAGAGCTGCCGTCCCGAAGGAGGAAGAATAGTGAGAGCCCCTGGCTGGGGCACAGGCGTGGGGGTTGGTTTGGGGGGTACTTTCTTTTTCTTTTTTCTTTTCTGTCTTTTTTTCTTTCTTTTTCTCTTTTTTCTTTCTTTTTCTCTTTTTTCCTTCTTTTTCTCTTTTTTCCTTCTTTTTCTCTTTTTTCCTTCTTTTTCTCTTTTTTCCTTCTTTTTCTTTTTTTTTCCTTCTTTTTCTTTTGTTTGGGGTTTTTTTTGTTTCCCTGTGATTTTTCTATTGTTTCTGGAAGAAGGAAGAATGCCTTTGGTGCTTATTTTTAACTGAAATCTGGGAAGCTGGCAGTCAGTGTTTTCCGTTGTTTCTGCTTTGGGTTTTGATGACGGAAAATTCCCCGGGGGGGGAGAAGAAAAAAACGTAAAACAACTCAGAGGAGCAGGTGGCTATTTGGGGCAGAAAGTTTTGAGTAAGAAGTTTTAAGCAGTTTTGTGTTTGTGCAACTTGGAATAGGAAAAATGACCGTTTCTTAAAAAAAAAAAAAAAGCGCCACAAAAATGAAACAAACCTATTTGAAAATGAGCTTCAGAGCTGTGATTCCCAGATATTTTTCACTGTCTACAAACATTTGCGCTGGGTCTGCTCTCAGCTACCAGCAGCAGCAGCAGCAGAAGGCAGTAGTCGTTCCCTGGGCTGGTGGCCTTTTCAAAACTGCCTGTGCTCCACGTTCACAGATCAGGACACGCTGGTCATTTAAAGAAGAGTCTCATCAAGAGAATTTTTTTGGTTGTTTGTGTTATCACCATTTTAACTATTTCTGTACCATTCCTCTTGTGGGCTTTTGAGTGTAGCGCACTTTTTCTCTTTTTGATTTTTGGTGGCTTTTTTAAGTTATGATCCTTTAGATGAGAGCGGGATTTTGCTTCTGTGTGACCCTGCATTGATGCTACATGAAGAACATCTTCAAGAGCATACACATGCTTCACTTTAAATGCAAGCATATAAATATTTGCAAGATTTGGGGTTGGGAATGTTTCTACAAATATTTCTAGTGGGTCTGGATCTTGGGTTATGGTTACATCTTCCTTCATGGCTTTATACCACCAAGTATGTTTTTTGTAAGCACACCTGGTGAGATGTAAAGTTCCTGCTGAAAAAGTCTTCTGGACACCAAAGGTTGTCTTCTAGTCCCGACCTGCGTCTGTGCCTTTTTATGCTCTTTTAGACAGGAAGAGTTCGCTAAACAGTCTGTGAGAAAGACCTTAAGCACAACATGAAATTAGGTATCACGGAATTTTCAGAGTTGGAAGGGACCTCTAGAGATCATCTAGTCCAACTCCCCTGCTAAAGCAGGATTGCCTAGAGCACATTACTCAGGACTGCATCCAGGCGGGTCTTGAAAATCTCCAGAGAAGGGGACTCCACGACCTCCCTGGGCAGCCTGTTCCAGTGCTCTGTCACCCTGACCGTAAAGAAGTTTTTTCTAGTGTTTGAATGGAACTTCCTGTGTTCCAACTTGTGCCCGTTGCCCCTCGTCCTGCCACTGGGAACCACTGAAAAGAGTCTGGCTCCATCTTCCTTCACCCCACCCTTTCGATACTTATGAGCAATAATAAGGTCTCCCCTCAGCCTTCTCTTCTCCAGGCTAAAGAGTCCCAGCTCTCTCAGCCTTTCCTCATAAGGGAGATGCTCCAATCCCTCAGTCATCTTATGGTTAGGAAGAAATTGCAAAGATTGTGTGAATCTGTTGGGGAGCACGTGGTTTACGTGGTCAGCTATGCACATACCCCTTCACCTTAAGAAACTGAAAAAACCCAACACTGGAGGGATACCTACAGGAGAAAGGAATGGTGCTGATGACCAGTTCTCCTGCAATCTACGAGATGAGATTTATTTGCACTAAGTATTTTCTACTGTGACTTTCAAGAGTGTCAGCAGACAACTGACAAGCAGGAAAAAGGGATATGTTTTCCAGGTAGATGGTTTGTTGCAAATATTTAACCAATTATTCCTGTAAAGATCCCGAGAAGTACTGTGCTCAGAATACCACTGCTTCCTTTTTTTCATGAGCCTGTAAACACAACAAGAGCTATAAAACTCATGGAAGATCCTTTCTCAAAATCCAGGCTTCTGGGGACTCTTATGAAAGAAGGCAAGTGATCTGGGAAACTCTTGAAGCTATATGACCTGGGAAGTATATTGCTAGAAGGAGAAAAACCTTTTTCGAGGAGTTAATGGTTTACTGAAAACAACTACTTGATAAGTCATTGAGTTTGTATTGTTTAGCGCTCCAGGTGTTCAGTTTCTCAAACCCAGCAGATAATTTTTATACACTTGCTATATAATTTCCTGTTAGAAAGTTTACACTAGTGAATGAAAATCACCCTTTTATAGAGGAGAAATTAATGGCCATAATTAAGACATTCCTGGAGAAGATGTTCAGAACATGCGTAACAAGGCAGAAAATGTTTATGCTCACTATTAGCGGGGTATTTCACTTGCTGGCTGTGACAGAGCTTTTGTAGCTAGAAAAAGCATTGGCATTTTTAATATTCTAATGTCTTCTTTTTCCTATTCCCCTTTTGTAATTTGGTTATGAAGGCACTGAAGAGAACACATTTCTGCTGCTTCAAAATAATGTTCGTGAAATTTTTTAGAGTAATTTTTTCACAGGTTTATAAGCCAGTATGTCCAGGGAGGGCATCGAATACATTCTTCAGAGTGATTTTTCACATCAAAAACTGAAGTCTTTGGGAAAGCGAGGTGGTGGCAAAAAGAGAAAATCAAATCTTTATATTGCTGGGATTGCATAAATGTGTAGAATTTGACCAAGGCCATCTCCAACAGGGAAGATGACAGTGGTCATTTAAGAAAAAAGGGGGGAGATTAGCCTCAAATTCAGACGTAAAATAGGGCTAAAATTGTACAAATACCCCCCCTATGTAACATAGCAGCCTCGTTGCTCTTTGAGCTATATTGAAAGAACAAGATGCCTCCTTTCCTCAGAAAATTGGCTAGGAAGATATTATGGAGTGATGCTAAATTATACCAGCCAAGGACATGACTTCGTGCAGCTATAGGATGTCTCTGCTGTGGCAGTCAGTTCCTCATTCTCAGTGCCCACCCCAATTGCTTCCTAACTTAGTTACATTATGTGTAATCCTAAATAAGTTGTGGTTTATCTTTTCACCTTCAGTGAATCCTTCATTTACTTGTTGCTGGAGAAGGGTAGGGGCTCTAATTCGGTAAAACGTTTAAGCACATCCTTACCTTTATGTGGCAATCCTGAGGATCCGGCCAGAGATGTTTAAAGATCTGTATCATTGTTTGATGCTTTGGGAGGTAGATTTCCCATAAAGATCCTGCTTCGTTTGTGCCAAAGAGGTAATTAAAGCATCCCAGGAAAGGAATAAGACGCCCTTTTGATGCTGGCGCTGAGTGTTGCACAGGGAGTTCCTTACACCACACAGCCACACACACACACACACACACACAGAGTCTTACACATATGTTCTTAATGAGGAGAAAAAGGAGAAAATAGGCCCACATGCCTTTTGGTTATGTAAGTTTTCCAAGAATTATGCCTTTTTGACCAAAACCAGGAAGAGAATGTTTCTGAGGTTCCTTAATTTCCTCCTCTCCTTGATCTATCTTCAGCTACCGCTGCCCTTTCCGCTGTCATTTCACCTTGAGAAATCCAGTGTCTCGGTGGGCTCTTTAAATTTAATCCAGACTATAAAATCAGGTTCATTGAGAACAGAAACCACTCTGTGTGACCAGTAACAAGTAATCAACGCAGCTTTCAGTATCATGTATTTGCAGTAAACTCTTTGTGGTTGGAATAAAACAAGTCTTGTCTCTGCAACACTTTCCTGAGAAAAAATAAAGTAGGTCTGGATTCAGCAATTTATTTAACTGTGTACATAGATTTAAGCATGTGAATAGTCTCAATGGGGCTGCTTGCATGATCAAAGTTATGCATGTGCTTAAGTACTTTGTTGAATTTGGTCCATAGCAAATAAATCTGAACTGATACTCAACAAGCAGAAAAACAAGCTAATTTGGAGTGGGGTTAATTTATGTCCTGTGGTGTATTTGCTTAACTGTAAAATGAACATTTCAAGAGGCTGTTTTTTTTTTTTTTAAATAGAGCTGTTGTCTGAAATTCAGGGAAAGCAAACAAACATCAGATTAGAATTTAAGTTAAGTGCATTCTTCAAGCTCTTTCTTCTTAGTTTTGTTTTTCTCTTCAGTTAATATTTATTTCTTGGAGCCTGAAGAGCAATAACTCCTGGTTGTTTCTCCTCCGAGTTTTCTAGATCTTGCCCTGTTATTTGCTGTTTATTGAGTATGAGTGACATGCTGTGTTAGATATATGGAAAAATGCAATCTCTGTCTTAAAACAGTTGAAATCCAAATGACTGATATTCCAAGATGCAAAATATGTTCAATTTTCATTTCTCACAGGAGATTCTGGGTGCTCCCAGAGACTTGCAGATTTCAAGACTCAGTTCCATGGAAGAAATCCAGATTAGCTCAAACAAATAAACAAAAAAAGCCCAACCAAATTCTTTGCCCTTCTTCCTGACCTGGCCACGTATGTTAACTCACACTAATTGGGGAACTAGCCTGGAATAAGTAACCAGGATGATCCTGTACTCTTATTTTTATTGTCAGTACCAGCAGTAATACCTGGTAACTCTCCCAGTTCATGGTTCCAGCCTAAGCTGGAATGAATATATTCAGGGGTAGTTACAGTTCTGGCAGGCAAGATACTCACAGGAGTGTTGCTCTTCTGTTTAATGCACAGGAATGGGAATCAGGTAAACCTGGTTCTACCCATTAATCAATAAATGGCTCTTTTCCTCTGTTTTTCCTTGATGAATTGAGAGTCATCTCCTTCCTTCAAAGAGAGCTCAGTTCACTCAAGTTAGAGGAACATGTTGAAATCTGGGCCGGGGCAGGTGTGAGTGTTTCAGAGGAGTGAAGACATTACTAATGGATCTCACCCCTGTGCATTAGCCATAAGATTATAAGATCTGGATGAACACCTATAAACCACATTTTAAAGTTTTCACTGGCCTCTTTAAAGCAATAGTTATCTGGCACGGTCAGTTGTAAACCATAATTTTTAAAGTATTTTTCTTAAAGTTCTGTCTTCCATAGATCATTGCACAAGAGTCTAGGCTTTCATTAGAAAAAAATGTAAGTTTGTAGTTGTCATGGTTACAAAGAAAAGCAAGAAAGTTGTGAACCTTTACAGTTTCAAAACCAAAATGCAAATAAGAGGAAATCTAAATGCCATATGATATGGGGGGAGAAGTTACCAATATTAGTCTTTAGACGTTTAATTTTAACATGAATGACAACAAAACACTTTGCCTATTAAGTTTTATGCAAGTACTTTGCACCATCTTTTTGACAAATCCTGGCAAGAAGTATCAGTATAAATCTCATGCAATTTAGAAGAGGGAAAATTGCTTACTGTAGCTCTGATAATGTATGGGCAAATATCAGCTAAAACAAATTAACACTCCTATGGGAACTCGCATCCATCTTCCCTAGAGAAGCTAAACAGTGACAGTACCACTGCACTAACCAAGGACTGAGAAACCATCTGAAGATCGAGTAACCTAAAATGAGTCTTCTGTTGAAGAGTTGGTTTAGTATCAAAAAAAACTCACACCTTAAAAAAATCCAGTGACGGGGACAAAAATAGTTGACTTAACTAGGAGTGAATGACAAAAAAAAAAGGTTTTAATTTGGAAACCTGGAAACATGCACTTGAAACAGGTATGATATTTCATGTAGGAGTTAATTCGCTTGATGTCTGGAAATCTGTGCCCTTCTCTGATCATGGACATTTAGACAAGAATATTTTTTTGTAATAAACGCAAAGGTTTTAAAATCATTGTGATTCCAATGTTTGTTTGTTTGTTTGTTTTTCCTGCAAAACATAGAGGAATCCCTTCTGTCTCTCCAGGTGTGATACAAAGCTTTAAGATACTTGGATGTCCCTCCATGAAGCTCATAAATCAGCAGTATTTGAAGGGCCTATCATGGTACTGTCGCTTATGATTTAGCACTATTATAATTTCCAGTGTAAGATACGGCTCTATGAGCAATATATTTAAATGTATTTAAATAAATTTATAACTATATTCACTTTCAGTTTATAAATCACAGTTTTGTTATTCTCCCGTAAAGCTGGCAAAAGTATGCCAAAAGACATGCCTACGTTTTTATTACGCACAGATTTCTGTCATGCACATAAAAAGAAATACTAAACCCCTTTCGTATTTTGCCCTTGTCAATAAATTCCAAAACACTCTATTTTTCCTACTGCACAGCACTTCATCTCCATCGAAAATGGTGGGAATTACCTGTCCCCTGAAGCAGCAAAATCAAGTCTAATATACTTTAAAATACAAAGAGTGCGAAATTTCAAAAACACTTCAGTGATTCCAGAGCTTAAGCCCCATTTTCATAAGTAAGTTAGGGCCAGATTTCCAAAGCTTTTGGAAAATGCAAATAGATGCCTAGAGGGCTTTCAGAAGCACACATCAAAATGGAGAAGGGAAAAAAACAGAACAAAGTATTACCGCTGAGGTTTCCATATTAAGAAGTTTGCATGGGAAAAAATAAGAGTTTTTTACTTCTCATGGATTTTTGGAAAAGCTTGGGAATAAACACTGCAATGATCACTGTACAAGAGATCTTCAAAGCTTTGTAATAGATGTTTTAGGTCATCCTAGCAAATCTGTTGCAGCAAAAATTGGTGCTTTGCTTTGCAAGGTCTGTATTTAACATGAATTCAGCAGATTCATTTCTTTGTTGAAAACAGTTTCCCTGTTGTTTTGTAAAGTCTTTTTCTCAGTCTCATTCCTTGCTTCTGTGGTCCGTCAGTTGGGAAACATGAGAGGGCAAGACACACACTTTCAACAAAGAACTAATTTCCTGATCCTTCTGACCTGAGTGCGCCAAGCTTCCCCACAGAGAAACAAATTGGATGACTATTTTAGGATAATTGGGTAGTTCGATGCCTTACAAGTAAGTTATTGGAAATCAGAGCTGTGAAAAGCTCTTTCCTGGCTTTACCTGTAGTTGCCTTTGGTTTTGAGAGGTTTCATTTTTTGTCTACTTGAGACACAACTGAAAAAGAGCAAAGAGAATAGTGAAAGCAGGTTTGTGAGGAGGTTTCAGATATGTACATTATAAACTGGTTGTTACTGGAATGAAAGTTTCCCTCCTGCTGCTTTTCTTGTCCCTTCTCCTCTTCCTTTTACAGGTGTCTTTTTAAGTCCAAAATCTTCAAAAGTTTTGTGTGCCTGTGTGAGGCTCCAGCCACAATAACACATGTGTTTACAGATCTGTGCACATCGTCATTGGATTACGGTTTTCTGTGTTAAACTTTTTAGGGCAGGTATCTTGGCTTCTTACATCTAGTTTACTGGTCAATCAAAGTGGGAGATTCTCAGTGTTGGTTCATACCTCCTGTTTTTCACTGAGCTTACAAATCTTGCAAATATGTTGTACAACACTCTCATTCCTTGGGGTCCTCCTCTTATTTTTTCCCATGCAAACTTCTTAATATGGAAACCTCAGCAGCAATACTTTGTTCTGTTTTTTTTCCTTCTCCGTGGGGTGCCCTCCGTGGGGCACCCTGCGCTGGGAGCACTGATGGGTGTCATCAGTCACTTGGTAGCATGTGGACTGTGCTGGGACAGGGTGCTGCCCCGCAGGCTCCCTGACGTGCTCCACGGGGAGGTTTCCCAGTGTGACCCTCCCTCCTGATGCCACACACAGGCTGGCCAGCTGGCCTGACACAGTCGCCTGGTTGTATCTTCACATAACCCACATCTGGGCTGATGTTACCTGGCCCAGGAGAGGGTAGAGAGCTCTGTTGATAGCTATCAAATGAGCTGCCAGGGATAACGAAGCGTAAACGTGTTTCAGCAGCTTTCACTTGAGCAGACCTGATGATCTTGGAGGCTATAAATGAAATAAAGCCTTCACTCTGCTTTGGGGTTCGTAACGGTTTTATGGATGGATGGGAACTATACCCAGGAGTTGAGCGGGCCAGTTCTAAGAAGAGGGCACAGATAAGTGTTTCTCTTGGATTAAGTGTTTGAAAATACCATTGGACTGGTTAAAAACCACTCAGCTAGTCAGTAGCAGAGTTTGGCAGTTGAGCTTCAGGCTCTGAAATCGTGTGCTCTCAGCCCTAGGCAGCACTGGGCTGCTCCATCATCGGAGTAACTCCACAGCGAGAGTTACAGCTCTAGACACAACCAGAAGGCCAATGCCCGACGGAGCTCTGCTCGACTGCACAGAGGTACCTCTGAAGAAGCAGATTGGCACCCCTTCCCACAGGCTGTTCTCTGCACAGCCGACACTCGGTCTCAGGAGAACATAAGAAAAGCATTTTCCGGCATCCCGATATAAGGGAGAAAGCCTCACCCAGGCTAGCTGAAGGCTAGGGCATGGATATGCTCACAGGAGTGACTGAGGCACAGTAGAGAGATACCCGAGCCATTACCGAATAGCTGTTAACAGTGGTGTTGTAAGGTCAGGTCTGACCTGAGATCAGGGCAAGCTAATTTACCTTTCTGGGAAATAAGCTGAACACAATGTAGCCTTTTCTATACTAAGGGAGTATTTTAGAGCAGTTATTTAAAACTGCAGCTCTGTTGCCGAACAGCAAGCCCGTTCTGGCCCAGCCAGGTTCCCTTTTTGCAGCTCCACAAAGCCCCATCGTTTTGTAACCGGGAAGGACTGGTGAGCCACGCAGAGCTATCAGAAGGTGGGTTGTTGCTCCTTATATTCCACCATGGTAGTGGTTATCTAAACGCCCACCTAAGGTCCCTTTGCAGTAAGAGCCGTACACCCCTCTTGCAAAGAGGCAGGTCCCTATAGACTGTGCAGGTCCTCTGGGGGATTTATTAGAAGAAGGAAGAGCAAAGTCCTGATAGGAGGCAACTCTCTTTCTGAGCCCATCTGCTGGTAGTTAAAGGCAAGTGGCACCTTCTCCTGACTATAAATCTAGAAAAGAGCTCAGATCTACAATAATGTGTTTTTTTCCAAGAGAAAATATCATGCTCATGTATGAAAATACAACTACAAAAACTCTGAAAATGTTCCTGCACATAACTATAATGCCTGGAGAAGGATAATTTTAATTTTGGGTCTAGGGCCATATTCTCAGCATTGCTTCAGAAAGACCTATAGTGATTTATACTAAATAAGGATCCGGTCTGTAATTTTCTATACCAAGTAAAAATGAGTCCTGGTTTCAATTTTTTTCCCCACTGCTCCTTATAGCCTGAAGCACAACCCTCCAGTGAACAGGATGATGAATATTCCAATGTCCTGAACATGATGGATTTTAATTTCTTATTAGAGGAAGCAGAGGAAGAGAGATAGTAATAGCTTTAGAGAGAATGTCTCTGTTTTTTTAAGTACCTACATTTGCCTGGTAGTGTGCCACGTAAGTGAATTTCCTTGAAATCTGATTATTGATGTACCTTTTTTTAAATTATATCTTTTATGTCAGACAGACCACCAGTGTGGTTCCTCAAGAGAGAACTAAAGGGGTGTAAAAGCAGAAAAAACCCTGTAATGCTAAATGGCAGGAAAAAAAATTAGTATTAAGTATAGGTGGTCAAAACCCAGCAAAATAGTTTTGTTAAATTATTGACGTTTTTCTAAAGAACTCAGCTGTAAAAGGAATCTGTTATGTGACGTGGCAGAAATTCAGAGTAGAAATTTCCAGCACAAAACCATCATTTTATTTGTGCACTAAACCTTTTTGTTGAAATGTAAGCAAGGGAGGTGTAAGCAATGCAAGCACAGCCCTCTGACGCTTACTGGATCAAGCCCGGCTGTATTCCTCTTCATTGCAGTAGTAAAATCACAGCTCCAACTGCTTTCAAGGGTCTGGTCAGTAAGTAAAGGCAAACAGTGTGCCGAGCAGGAAAGCAGTAAACACACACTAAATTGATTTAGGCCAATTTTTATTCTTTCAAGCAATAGCAAGTAACCTCTAAGCTCCGCTTTTCTGACCTGTCCGTGACTTCTTCTGCTGGTTGTTTGCTTTTTCATGTCACTCATTTTGTGTCATGCCTAAATAAAAAGATGGAATGATCTTTTGTTCTTGGTCACTTTTAATTTGTTTTTTTACAAGTTGTACTTACAGACAACAGAGATATAAGCATTGTAGTGCTAAGGAAAGCTGCAAAACAGGAGGTCTTGAATAAGATTGACTTTTTTTAGGTATTGTAGCAGAAAAGGGTTTCTTAACTAATTAGCCGGCCTTTCAAACAAAGAGAAAAAGAAAGGAAGAGTCAAGCTGCTATAAGATAATCATTCTGTTTATCTGTGCTGTACAAACACTGCATGTAAAGTAATGATAAGCCTTTTGCACTTCGGTAACACAGCTGATCCACACATCTCTCTGAGATGCTGTGGAGATCTCCCAATTGAAAAGAGGCTCTTGCCTAGATTCAGGTGGGAAACGGTTTCCCAATGAATGTTTTAGAAACATCAACAAATTTCTTCTCCTACAGTTTAGTGAAAGAATAACATGTGAGTACTGGGGCGAGCATCCCCATTCCTCAGGAAAGGAGAAGAGGAAGGCAGATGAAAACGTGTTGCTCTTTTTGCTTCAGAGCGGGAATGCCAGCCGGGGTCTTTTTGACTCTGCCTCTCGTCTGTCTGCAGGGGTGCAGTTAGTTCCCCCTCACCTCAGCCTACCTTCATTTCCCTGCCAAGCGAGCGGGCTGGCTCATGTCACTGAGAGGGGCATCGAGGGGCTGATGCCCCGTTTTCCTTCTGCGCTTTGAGCGAGGACGCTTTAACCGTGCCCTGAATCCCCACCCACTTCGGTTTCTCGCTCTCTTTGGGGTTCTCTGATTTTAAGTGTGCCGCACCTGAGGAGCACTGACAGAATTTCTGTTGAAACGTACATTTTTAGATTGACTAATAGATATTTTCTGACAAACACCCCCCAAGTCTTTCCCGTTAATCCATACCTTCTTGGCTGCCGCTAATTAAAGGAGCTGGGGGTCTGCTTCATCTCAGCTTTCGTTAACACAGGCTGGCGTTGAAATCAGAGGCACTTTGGGCAAGTAAGAATAGTTCCTGCAGGCTGTAAAATGAAAGAAAGCAATAACAGGGCCAAATAGTAACAAACTTGGAACACAGAGAGAGAGGCAGGCTGACTGTAAGGAGTTTTGGTTTAGACAGAATTTTGTGTCTTACTAGTAAGAGGGTTATGAAGAAGATCCGGTTTGTTATTTGCCAGTTATGCCCTGCTGTGAAACTGCTTTTGTTTTCTGAGGGCTTTTTTTTTTTTTTCATCCAGAGGCACTCTTCCTAAAACAATGTTCCCATCCCTGTTTCACACCAAACTTTTTGGGAAAGTTTGGCAAAGTCATACACCTATTTATGCCTAGCACTGTGTGAATATTTCATCTTTCACAAGCTCTGCCAAAGAGACTCAACATGAAAACAAGGATCTAAATAATTTTGGGACAGATGAGGGGTGTTTTTCCCTCTTCCAGTATTAAGTGTTTGTAAACTTCAAAGGAATAATAACCTTGAAAAAAATTACAAAACCAAACATTGCTTTGAAAAATCAATGTTTTATTTCAAAAGTGCTACAGTGAAACATCTGGGATGGTTTTGATTTTTTTTTATTCTTTTCGGGTTTTTATTGTTTTTTTTTTCCCCCCCAGCACAAGCAATTTGTAGATACCCACAAGAGCCAGTGTCCTCAGGATTAGTGTGGAATGTCTTCCATGAAAAAGAATGGAGTGTAAAGAGCTCTCCGAAGAGCCTCATTTTATGGTGTGGTACTGTGGACCTCCACTGACAAAGAGGGCAGGTTGCATAACTGAGCAAGTATTCCATTTTGATTTGTTTTCTCACAGTCAGTATTTGCTTTCCAAGTGGGTGAAAGAGTGCTTGCTATTGATCATCCCCTGCGAGATGCCTGCACAGATCGACTACAATCAAGGAGGAGCGAGCGTGCCTCAGAGCAGGGCTGTTGTCCCTGTGAAACCTTCGTAGATGTCCTGCAGTTCATTGCCCCAGGCATTCCCCTTGGACCAGGTACAGCCCGCTGGGGGATCATACATCAGGAAAAACAGCTGTGCCTGGCATGGTCCCAAAGAAGGAGAGAGGCCAGGGACCTATGGTGTAAATGTGTGAGAAAGAAGCCAAGGGGCTGAGGGATGTGAAGGAGTGGTCTGTTCTGCGAGTCCCGTGTTCAACGTGTGACACTTGATAGGCCTCGTCACCTGAGGGCTAAGACAGTGTATGATTATCACGCTGGTCTTCAAGAAATGAAGGGGCCAATTTCACCTTCTCCACTCTTTCTTTGGGGTTTGGCAGTAGTTTCAGAGCCCAAGCACGCGGTGATATGTTTTGTTACACGGCAGGCTAATATGGGGCATCATCTGGGATGTCAAGGAAATGTTTTTCACTCAGTATCATGAAAATTCCTAGAGCGTCAGCAAAAGCCCATGCTTTCTGCTGAGTGGATTTATATGTTTCCATCTTCCTAATTTGTGTAGACACAGGAATCCCCCAGACCAGTATTAGTTTTCGAAGTTGTTGAGAGAAAATAGCTATTTTCTTCTGGTACTGGCAAAGTCTGCTGGTACAATCAGGTACCTTTGTATCTATTTATCTGCCTTGTGCATGCACCCTTTGTGACCTTACCTCTGCGAAACAGAGAAATCCCTCTGTGTAACAGCTACGACACAGGAAACTAGTGTGAGTGTCAGGCAGCTCCGGCCAAATGATTTCTGACTGGAGTCCCCAAAGAAAACTCCACACATCTGTAACATATTTATGGCTCTGCTTACTCATGATTTCTCCTCCCTGTGGTCCCTTTTAATGAAGGGTATGAAAAATTAAACTCCTTCATAGACTCCAGCAAACTAAACAGAGCTAACAAATGAACGGTACTTTCCTCAAACAGCATTATACCACTTACTGGTCGACAAATTTACATCGATACATGGAATGGGATCTGTTATGAGTTTCTTGCAACCCGTAACACGCTCAGGGCCAAACGGTGCCAGAAGTGGGACTCACATAGTCCCATGCTGTAACTGAGGGCACTTTTATGGCCCTGAAATGGGCAGTGCTGTTTGTGCAGCAGTAAGAATTGCTAAGTGAATTTACAGTACATAACTGCAAAATTACATTTTTTAACTATGTAGCCTCAAAATAGCCCAGAAAGGGGACGTGAACCCAAACACCCCTTACGGTGTATGAAGCAATGAAAGGGGAAGGTTGGAACTGCTGTTCTCTATGCTGTATCTTTAAAAAATTTAAATCTCCTATAAGCTGGAGGCAGACCATTCAGTCATTTCAAGGTGGATATAGCTATAATACACTGTGCGATTTACATAAGACATATCTTTGGTTAAATTCTTTTAAAAGGATACCATCAATTTAAAGATTACATTTTCCTGGGTCATTAAAGTTAGGCACATACTAATTTATTAAAAGGTAATGTATTATATCTAGGAAGAGATAGTATCTGCCAGAAATTCCAGGGAGGCTTTAGAGGTCTTGCTGTGATGAGTCAAGCTGATAACGGCGTACGGTGAGACAGCTGCATTAATGGAGCTGCCTGTTCATCAAGGAAAAGGCGTGCAGTGCGGCGGCAATAATCGTTCGGGAAGGTAGCATGGAGAGGCACAGCAGTGGAGCCTACACAGAAAAGGGGAAACGCATCAAACCTTATTTCCTGGGTAGCGTTGCAACACATCACAGAAGCGGCCACTATCTTCACTTAGCACGTGCCAAATACTGTCCAGCCATGTGCAAGTTAAAAGGTCCTGTACCGAAGAGCTTTCACAATCACAATGTGCAAAAAGCCAGTGTGGATGCCCCATCAAGTAACTGACCAGTCAGGAGATTTGAAGAAGGCTTGCAATGTGAATAACACTTTGCTAAGTTATCTCTTGGTAGATGTTTGCAGTCAAAATCACCCCGTGGGAATACGGAGGTGCCCAGATGACAGTGGCCGTGGTGCAGGGAGTGTGGCTGTGTTCCCAGCCCATGTGACATCAGCAAAGAAAACGTGTGAGCAGCAATTTCAGAAGTCAAACCTGAAGGCTACACAAAATCCGTCAGTGAGAGGACGAGCCACTGAGACTAATAACTTGCCTGGAGAGTGAGGTGCTTCAGTGTAACAAGCACTGGAGGAACAACACACTGGAATGTAGCAGCGTCAGCAAAGAGGCAAGGTGACAGATGCGAGCTGGAGGAAGGCTGGTCCCTCAGCCTCACTCAGTGCCCTGGGATCATCCCTGCAGGCCCACTGCTTTGACTGAGAAACTAAGTGGAAAGAGGAGGGGGAGAAAAATCCCTGTTGGAATCAATGCTGAATCGCAGAGGTTGCTGCAGCAATACGGGAAGGACCTGGATAGAGACAACCATGGTGGAAAACCTATGGCTAAGAGTGAGGAGGGAAGAGCAAAGGCTGACAATATGAGATGGCAGCGTGAGAGGCCCTGGAAGTTGGTCTCAGCTTGAACTTGGCCTCTGTGTCAGCAAGATTGTGTAAGCGGGGAAGTTCCTGCCAGTGTCTTGCTCTGGGGCTGGGGCTGGGAGCCGGAGGCTGGCGGGGACGGTATCACTGCAAAGGCTGAATTTCTCTTACGTCTGGGTAATCTGTACAATTTCCCTTATGTGAATGCCAAATTAGGCTAGAGGGAGAGGGCTGATATAAGGAGTATCAAGAAAACATGCTTTATGCTGAAATTATTTTGTTAATTATTGCAGTTCTAAGCCAGTCCTAAGACTTTAAAAATAACACCCTCAAAGTTCAGCACTAAGTGCCCTCCCTGATGTCCACTGTTTTGAGACCACAAATCATTTCCAGATCTTTGGCTCCTAACAGCCACCATCAGCACAAACCTTTTCCCCAAATGTTCTCTGTTTTTAACCCCTGAGAGGGTCCGGGAAGCTCCAATATTACCTGCTTTTCCCTAACTCACGGGGAGCCATCACTGGGAACTGAGAGCTGGAATGCCATGGAGATGGGAAAGGCATGTCCCAGAGGCCAGGGCAAAGGTGTTTTCCTGCAAGATGTACTCTAGGCTCCATCATCCCATCCCACGAGTAACACACAGCCTCCTCCTGCCCTGCCGAGGAGCAGGGAGGCACAGGGAGGCAGGATTGGGGCAGCTCGCCAGCAGCAACCCATTGACAGACCCTGACTCAGAGCGTGAGCAACCTTGCCCTTCCTGTGGATGTTTCCTTGAAAGGAGTGATTTGGCCTCAGGCACGGGAGCTGAAAAGGAACACCAAGAAATCGTTTGTATTCAGGAGTTGCCCGCTTTCCTTTTGCACAAGTTTGGTTTTTTGAGGATGAGCCTAATTTTTTCACATGCTCATCTTCTGGTATTTAGCAACTTTTAATATGAGAAAGACACATGAGAAAATTAATACTCATAGTTTCTGAATTGTAAGATAGCTTTCAGAGGAACTGAATGTGTTTTTCTCAGTGTTACCATCAAGAAATCTTGGGGGCTTTGAAACTAAAATCTCTTTTCCTAATTTCCAAAAAAAATTGCCTTCATTGTGAAGTTTTGGTCTGAGCACAAAATCTGAATTGTGTTCTGGGCTCTGACTTGAAATGGATTTGTGGCTTAAAAAAGGAACTTCAACTTCACCTCTTCCCCAGTTTTCCCATCTGTGAATTATTGTTTTTCTTCCAGCAGAGCTTTATAAACATCCAAGCAAAAAGGCCTTGGAGAAGTATACTGTTATACAACTGCTAATCATTACTATTCTTCTATTGTATTTGGTGACGTAACAAAGTCCTCGCCAGATGCCTTAAAATCTGAGGAAATGTCTGCAAGGCATCTTTGTGGTAACACATGGGTGCAGATTCCATTCATCATTTCTTTGACAGTTTAACTAACTACTCCCAAGCCAAAAAAGATCACTGAAATCCCTTCCAGAAATATTAGCTGAAGGACAGGAGCAAGTCACTATAAGCTCGGGCAGCCTGTATAATTGGAAATGCCAAGGCTCGCAGACTATCGGGAAGGGGTCTGCAGAAGGTAATCAAAAAATGCCGGATTGCTATGCATAGGCTTAAATTCTATACACAGGGATTTACACCTCCACTGGAAAAAAAAAGAAAAAAAGTTTAGAGCTCTGCACATTGTACACAGTTGGAACCACTCATCCAGAAACTCTAGTTTGAACTTTCCGAAGTACCTGTGGGATTTAGAACAAATCCCAGTTAACTTCAGTAGAACTGGGGCCCTCACATCGCTTAAATAATTGAAAGCTCGAGTCAGAATCACCAGAAACATGTTTTTCAACCTTTTACAATTTGCAGCACCTTAAAACTTTTTTTTTCCAATGGAAGTGTCAGTTCCTGTATCGTGATTTAATACTGCAGAAAATAGTTTTGCTTTTCTTAGTTACACTCTGCAGACCCCTTAAAAACACTCTTTGAACACATAGATTGCAGGTTAAAAACTGTAACTTTGACATATCTCAAAATATTTATTGTTTTCTCTGGAGCCTTTTGTCCTGGCATCATTCAAACACTACACAAACAGCAGCGTCTAGTCCTTGTGTTCAGAAAAAGCTGAATCTCATCAACTTTAAATGTTTAGTATTTAAAATTTTTATTTGAAAGCCAATTTCAAAATTATTTGAGCTCTAGCTTACAGTTTTTGAATGTTTGATGTTGGTAATGATGTATTCCTGACTTTTTCCTGATATTACACACATTATGTTGGTCCACTATGCATTATAAGCCCAATATTAAACTCATATTTTTATATTGAAATATGGGGAGGAGGGTGTTGGCCCACTCCCCCCACTTGTTTCCTGCTGAGTACTTTAGAAAACCTGGGGAGCAGTCTATCCAGGACCATCATATATAACATTATAAAATTATGTAGCGACATATGCAAACTTCAGATCCAGATCCATGCTTGCGTCTGGGACAAACTCTGCTCTAGCAAATTTGAACTCATCTCTACTCCCTATTAAAGCCTGCAAGAATGACAACCTGAGGAGACCATGAGAGAGCCAGGAACAGGCTGTCAAACGCAGCTTTAAAGGTTGTATAACTCTCGGTACTGGGAAGAACAATGGCCATAAGCGATTTGCTTTGTGTTTATAGCTTTTACCTTGCTATGTTGTTTGTCTTATAATAAACTTCTTGACTCACTAATCAGCCATTCAGAGGAGCTCTCTGAGCTGTGACTAGGGGAAAGATGAATGCGTCCAGTTTTGAAATTATGCAGCGAAATGCTACTTTGCATATTATAGCTACAGCATGATATATTAGCTAATAAAACACAACACGAAAAAGGCTTTGGACGGTGCACTGAGCAGTCAACGGGCTGCTGAGAAAAATGTGAAGGAAGGATTCAGTGAGCTATGTGATGAAGGGAGGCAGTCCAGGCGTTAGCCTTGGTGAGGGTAGTCAGGTAAAGGGAGTCGATGGCCGAGGGGCTTTGGAGTGAAAAATCTCTGCTTGATATGGTTGTAAGAGAAATAGTCTTCAGAGGACCGCGAAGAGCAGCTGCTGAAAGTGATGATGATCTGTTTCATGCAAAGAGACGGAACACCACAAAAATCTCTTCAAAATTGCCATATATCCCAACTGGATACAACGGGAACTGAAGATCACAGGTCAAGAGTTGTCACTCCACCACGGACAGCTTGACTGCGCCAGGGCTACTGTTACCATCCCTACACACTGCAGTAACATCTGATACCTAGACAGTAACAGGATTTTAGGGACTTGGGAAAGCAGCAAGGCCCTCTCTGAAACAGAGTGTCACATAGGGGTGACAAACAAGTGAGGGTCGTTGTTTAGGTGTTTAATTTAAACTGCATCCAGCCTGGAGGGAGTGCTCAAAAGTACTCAAGGTTCTTCTGCATATTGCGTCAGCTTTCTCCCTCAGCCCCAAACTCACCAAGGATTGGTAGTGCCTGACCTGAAGAGTCTGAGCTGGCTGTTTGTCTAATAATTTGGGTTGCTCTGTTTCATTTGGTTCGGTTCCTCTAAATAAAATCTTAACTGAGGGCATTATTAATTGGAGAGGCTGCAGTGTTCATTGTCTGGTTTCATGGTCAGAAAGATGAGCCTACATGGACATTTTGGCATTGGAAAGAAATTGTTGCCATTTGGAAAAACAGACTTCTCCAAGGCTAAATATCTGAGGATGTTAACGATATGAAGCATAGACTTCCAGTTCTGAATCACAGATTAAAAACAACTCCAAATGAGAAAGAATCCAAGGTTGCTACTTTTTGGAAAATGCTTGATAGTGTACATGAAATTAGCTTAGCTTCCTCAGATGAGGTCTGCCCTTCGATTTGCACCAATTTGGTCAGTTTTTAAAGTGATTGAATTAATCTAGTCTGCAGCTGTGCTGAGGTGTTCACAGCTGAAATGTAGCAATGTAAGCAGAACTGCTGGAACGGGTCGTATGAGCACTTGTTTCATCTGTTCATTTATTTCAGTGGTTAGTCCCATGGCTTAGTTCAAAGAGCTTTTCATGGCTGATACATTAAGGGAAATCTTGGGAACTTGCAGCCACCATGGCAGTTTTGGGGTCAAATTTGCTTTTAAACCTTTGGGGATTGGTTATATGGCAGTATGGCATAACAATGTTACTGAGCACAAACATTAAACAAACCATTCAAAGATCATTTCTACTCTGAAAAGACAACTTCTTAAGTGCCAGGAAAGGCCATAGCTACACAGTCACTGAAACATTTATCTGGTCCCTTGTTCACAGCCACTCTGAACACATCTTTGCTTCCATGACCTTGTACTTTTTTTCTGTAGAAAAGCAATGGCCTCATTAAATAAACCTGACCAAACTGGTCCCTATTGCACACCTATTCTCTGTGTACTAAGGGTCACAAGGACAGAAATAAAAAGCTATTACTCTACTGAACCCTGTGATATGCATAAAGAACATGAAGTAAGATTACATATATTGAGAACTGGAGCTTTCTGAATTTCAAGTACCTGTTTTAACACGGGATTAGCATTTCCCCCGCCCCTCCAAGCCTTGTTAACAGACCATTATGTGGCTGTCCACACTGATCAGCAGCAGGAGGGGGACCCTCTCTTCTGCTCAAGCTTTTCTGCTAGTTGGGCTTTATGGAATGACAAGAATGACTATGAACTTGCCACTGGAGAGGCATGATACCCTTTGGAGCTAGGTTTTGCAGGTATTTGCTGACAACAGAAAACGAGTGGACTCCTGATGTCCTCTCCAGGCTCCAGACAGGGATGTGTTTTAGTGGGCACACTATTCTGCCTGTCTCTTTGAAGCGTGGTCTTTCCTGCCTCTCCTTTTCATTCTTGGGATGCTACTCAGCAAAGTGCTGCCTATGTATTCACGCACCATCTTGAGTGGGTTTTGCAAACCTTGCCGAGTTCCCACGCGCCACAGCTACAAATAGCAGTTAGATTTAAGGTAGGTTTGGTATACCTACAGGAATGGCAATGGAAATAGTGTGTGCATCACATATACACCTGTCTCTTCCCCACTGCAGTTCTCCCCACTCAGCTAGCCATCTTTCTGCTCTGCACAGTCAGTGCCAGCATTGTCCCCCTCCCCAGGACAACGACAGTCATCCCTACTGACCCTTCCTTGACTTCTCATCTGGTCTTAGCATCTTTTTTCTCCCTGACTCTTGGTGTCTTTGACAGCCAGACTCCGGTCCTGTGTCTTGACCCCTATGTCATGCCCAGTTCCCTTCTTGCTACCTCAAGCACCCAGTCCAACCTCTGTAAACCGCAAGTCTCTGTCCTCTGCCTCAGGCATTGTCTCACAATCTAACCTCCTCTTGTTCCCCATCTTGCTTCTCACACCGCTGTATAGTTTTGGTAGCTTCTTTCTTCATGAGGTATGTTCAGGAGGAGGGAAATCCTGGGAGAGCAGGAGGGAAGAAGTGCCTGCTCTTTGCTTTGGTACCCCAATCCATGGGCTAGAGGAGCCAGAACTGCAACTAAAGCAAAAGTCCTGCTTGCCTTTAGGATGCCAGGTGTGTAGTGCAGATGAGTTTTAGCAAATCTTTAGAAAATCAAGCTGTGAAGCTTTATTGAAGCTCAGTTTTACAAGCACAGGTGTGCTGATCTAAAAGCTGACTGCCAGCAAGCGTGAGGTCTCCCTACCTCCTCTTCCTGAGGGCCTGCTGCCACCATTTATCTTTCACTGGCACTTGTATCCCTCAGACCTACCTCTGATCGCTGGCAGAAAACTAATCCAGCCACTTTCTGTGGGATTAGTGAGCTGAGTTAGGGGAGCCCACGGAGGGGCTTGATATGAGTGAGAAATGACATGTGGAGGGAGCTGAGTCAACCTGGCCAGGAGAAGGAGCCGGGCAGGGACCTCCCCATTCTATTAGCCTGGAGCCTCTTGACAAGCTCAGCTGGTCAGAGAGATGCAGTCTCTGGATCTGGTCAGTGGTGCCTGCAGTTTTTCAAAGCCTCATAGTGTGGTTAAATTGGGGCAGGCTTTCACAAAGGCAAATTTCGTGTTCCTTTTTCAAAGGGTAAGGGCATTAAAGCTTCTCTGAGAAAGATTACCAGAATACTTTGACAAGGCAAAATGTACCCCAGCCCAGGTTTTAGAGATAAGAGGAACTTCTGGCTAAGAGTTTCCCATGTAATTCAGGTTTAGGTAAATATTCAGCGTGGAAATTTTAGCTAAAATATCTAATGTTTGGTAAATGTACTTAAGCAATCTTAACAATAGAGCTGCCAGCCCCACCTACAAGAAGTGGTTTGCACCCTTTTGGCAGAAAGATCTGAGATTGAATGGATATAAGGCAAAGCTGGGAAAATTATGTTATTCACTATTTCCCAATGAGTCATCAGCAGGTTTTTTAAAACTTTGTAATAACAGCATTTTTTTAGAACACGAGATGCTTTTCTTCAAAAAGTAGCATTATAATGAGGGAGGAGTGGAAACGCATGTGCTTTTCATCTCCACGGAATACAAAGAGACTATGTAATGTAAAGCAGACCTTAAAAGAGACAAATAAGCATGTTAAAGAAAAATGCTGGTAGAATAAATCTGGAGAAAAATGTTCCGAGTGCACACTGAAATCCTTTCATATCATCTGAAGTATATGAGCTAGACAAAGAAAACTACGCCAAGAGTCACGGAAGGGCTGATAGATAGGCTCACACACCCAGGACTGATAAACAAGTTTTGTGCAAATCTCTTTCATACTGTTTTGCTTTTCTTCTGATAAATATTTAAAGAGAGATTTGTCTTACCAGGATGCCTTTAGTATGAGAAAGTGAAAAGAGCATGGGTGTAGTATTCATGGATTAGAAAGAGCTTTACAAACTTTTGTTTTGTTTTACTTTATTTTACACAGTGTACAACCAGTACACACACAAACTCCCACATAGAGTCTTTGCCACCCTATGCTACTGTGGTTACAAGCCACTCACCAGTAGAAGTCTGAATGATCACAGCAGGTACCTTTCTGGTCTTCCAGTTTCCCTATTTTTCTCCCACTGCCTCTCCCTGCCTGCAGAGCCCTGGAAACGTGATAGCCCAGGCCCCACCCTGCTAGTGGAAAGTTCATGGAAACCATTAATCAGAACTAGTTGCCTTTAGCAACCAACAACAAATCTGCCTGAATTAACCTCAGGGATTGAGAGTACGTGGTTATTGCTCTGCTGATGCTCAGCTGAGAATTCCTGGCATCAGGAAGACTTAACCTGCAGAAGCTTCCAGAAAGAAAGTAAGTATTAAGTAATGTCTGCAGGGTGTGATAGGAGTCTCCTCCAGCTTGGATGCACCCCAGTCACCTCTGCTTAGAGCAGAAAGAGACCCTAAGCCAGTTTGGAAACTAACGACCAGAGGGTTCCTGTCCTGGTTTGAATGATGCAGCACTAATTTCTCTTCTAATACTTGGGAAGGCTGCATTTTTAGAAGACTCTTGTATCTGAATTTGTGAAAATATTTACTTTATAGCCAGCTATGGTGTGTGGGTTTCAAGGTCTCAGTGTTTTCGAGCTTGTCAGGTGCAGGGATGAGGAGGAGCGAGACCTGAGCACTTGACCCAAGCTGGCCAACAGGATTATTTCATACCATGAGCATCACATTCAATACGAATTAGAAAGTTTGCTGTGAAGTTCTCTCCGTTGGTGGCTGCCATCCCGAGAACTTTGTAGCCCACTGCCAGACCCCTGAGACCTTCCCTTCTTCCTGAAGCCATCGCGCTCGCAGTGTCCGACATTTGCTGTCCACTGCTGGGAGTGCACAGCTTCCTACTGATAGAATTGGCTGAGTATAGTTTTTGTATAGTTTGTATTGGTATTGGGATCAATATTGGTTCTTTAGTGTAATTCGTGTTAATCATCTAGCCTTATTCTATTAAATCTGTTTATATTTCAACTCTCAGGTTTCCTTGATTTTTCCCAATTCCCCTTCCAGTGTGGGGAGGGGTCATCGGGTGATAGAACGATTGTCTAAATGACAATAAATTGTGGGTTTCTCAAACCATAACAGTTCCTCATCTGAGGTGCCTGTCCCCATTTGGGGGACGGCAGGGGAAGGTATGCTAAAAATGACACTGGACAGCCTGTCTTGCAGTCCTCAGCAAGGTTTCTTCTGGTTGAAAATCTGCAGGAATGTCACAGTCAGCCTTTCTAATAGCCTGAATTGTAGTATATTTTAATGTTATTCTTGCTGACTTGTTCCATAAAACCTTAAACACCTTGACAGGGGAAGAGATATATATCTATTTATAGTGTATGTATGGGTGTGTGTGCTACATATATATATATATATTTGTATTGAGAAACCGTATCTGACTCTCTGTACCAGGTAGTCCTTGATGTGTGTGCAGTACCGTCTCCAGCCTCAGCTGGGACCACCTTCTGCCCTTTCACACCGCAGTAAAATGAGACAGCACGAGCTGCAAGACTTCGAAGCACAGGAATGCACACAGAATTACGTTCATTCGTAAGCCTTATCCACGGCTGCCTCCCACAGAGACGGTCTAAAACAAGTGTGGCAGTCTCTGAGGCTGCGTGCCGGCAGAGGGATTATGGATTTTGACCCTCCCAGCCAAGCATGTTTTCCTAGGTCAGTGCAGTGTGGGTTTCAGCAGCTGCCCTCGTGCTAACACCTATGCCCTTGGGAACAGGAGGCAGAGAGGAAAAGAAGGGAAAACATGGACATACACTTCAAAATCAGCTCAGGTTTCAAGGGGGAAAAGCTGAAAAGGATGATTTCTCTTTGTTTCTTTCCTCCCCTGAGTGCCAGATTTGGGAATGAGCTTGTTGTGGTGTTGGAGGGAGGCAGAGCTGTTATTACGCAGATCCCAGCGTCTCTGTTCAGTACAACTCATCCTGCCTTTGGGGAAGTTCAGCAATTTCAACACCATCTTTGGATTTTCCAGAGGGCACAATCTACCAGTTAGTCATTCAGCCTGTTCTCCTAGTGCTCTTTTGAAAGAATCATGGCATTTTCAAAGAAGTCAGAGGTCATCACTGGCTTGGCTTGACATTTACACTTGCATTTTTTATCAGGAGATAGGGGAATGGCATTCAGTACCGGTAAAGCTGAAAACGGTGGAATCTTTTTTTTTTTTTTCCCTGAAGAGTGTTAGAGCTCACACTTATTCACAGTCTAAAAATAATTCTCTCCTGTCATCAATTCATTAGCAAAAACACATTGCAGTTCACTGCACCTTGTTATTGACATTCTTAGCAATATAAACACTGCTGCAGAATAACTGTCGGACCACTTCTGCCAGACAATAAAATGCCACAAGATGTATTCATTCCATTGATAGAGCAATTAATTTTTAACTCCCCCCCCCCCCATCTTTTTACACCTGTCTGAAAGACACAGGAATGCCTGAAGCCAGAGGAACTGTGTAGGTTCTGCTACCTGAGCATCTGGGCTATCATTTGGTAGGTCTGGGCACCAACATCCTTCCTGAACGCAGCAGGTGCTGCAGAGCTGAAAGTAGATGAGCCTAAAATAAAATATCCAGTTTTGCATTCTTTGGACTTCCTGGTGGTAGGATGGAAAATTTTTATCCTTATTTAGATTCACTATGAAGTATATGCAGTAGATTTTTCCAGCAGATAAAGGGAGAAATGTTAAACAATATTATTCTTAATACTAGGTGAACATTTTGAGGTCTCCAACAAGCTCAGAATCTCACCCTGCTCAGCTGGTGAGAAAGCATTCCTTGCCTTGAAGAGTTTAAAACCTAAAGAGACCAGAGAGTCACAGGCAGGGAAATTAGACCTACAGAAGCCCCGTGTCCTTCTTCACAAGATTACCCCTTTTCCCAGAGATTCTTTTAATAATAAGGCAAACTTTCCTTATTAGCAGTATTGTACACATGATCTGGTCTTTGGCAAGTGCATTCCTTACCGTGCCAATTAAAATAATTCAGTTACCTTCGGCCCTCTCGGTTTATTTAGAGACCTCAAAGTACATCAGCATACACGCAGTAATAACTGATAAGGGAATAAAGTTATAAACAATCCTAATTTGTATTATGCTGGGTACATCAAAAAGCTACTTTTCCATAATCCGCTTATTGCCTTTGTAATCCTCACACAAGACCTCTGAAAATCTCCCTAGAGCATAAAGATAGAAAAGAATCGAAGAGGGAGGGGAAAAGGGAAGCACATTTAATAATTGAGGAAAATCTCATTTGAGCAAAGGCTAATTTATGGGCACACGAAGCTTCATATGGTTCCATGTAAGGGCTCCAAATATGGCTGGAATGGAGAAAAAACCACTTGTGTCTAGCAGATCTAGACCATACATCTAGCATCTAGACTTGGACTGATCTGTATCATGGACCTAGGGAAAACCTGAGCCTGGGATGGAGGGTCTTTGCTGGAAAAGGTATCCAACGAAGCAGGCAAGAGCTAAAGAAGTTTTAACCCTCCTATCCAATTCAGAAAATACCAATTTCACATTTGATTGCCCTAGTACTGAGAACTTATCTGCTTTCAGCACAAGTAAACATGGCTTTACTTCACGTGGGGGAACTTTGTCTGTACAATGTAAGTTACGCATGGGGATAGTCCTCTGTCCCATGCCATGGCAACTAGGGAAATTCAGCTCCATTTTTACCATAGTTTTGACCCAAAAGTGAAGAGGGGCCCACAAATCTCTTTAAATTGAAGCTGCCATGTTTTGGACAGGCCAGTTTCAGTGCTGGTTGCTCCTGTATTTCTGCATGCCATGCAGCCCTTGGGATAGAGACTAGCAGATATGTCCTGTTAGCCCTCTGAGTGCCAATGCAGTAGATGAATACTCAATGTACGAAAAAATGCTAGACTTAAAGGGAAGTATGGATCTATACCTGTGGCTTGCATTCAGATAGGTTTAAATATATTTTGAGTTTATTCTCCTTTATTTTGGGACTTCCTTATTATTTTCTGGTATTTTCTGAATAAGTATGCATTAATAACTATTTGTGCTGGGCTGCACACATGTGGAGGGTCCAGCATGTTGTAGACACGCTGAAGGCATCCATTGCATGGAGGATTTCTGTATGCACAGTAATTCTGATGCAATCAAGATGCGTAGGACCCACTGGGAATGTGTTATAGAGTGTATCTGTACGGGCATAGTGACCAACTATGCAGCATAGTCAAATGTTAAGGATGTCTGGGCAGAAATACTGTTCTGACTCAGTTCCTGGAAAAGTAAAAAGATCGTAGGAATATGTCTGAAGTCCCCTTTTAATGTATGAGATAAAATTTCTGGCTAGAAAATCTGGCCGCATCCAGGAACTGCAGGCATGTGTATGGTAGTCCTACCCAAACCATGTCCTGAGTTCCCATGGTGGGAAACCGATGCAAATAAAAGGGGATCGGGCTGACATACATCTGTGTGCGCTGACACACACAATGCAATAAAGTTCTGGGCTACATTCCTTGCTCAGTACTATTGCTCCTGGTAGTAAATCCACACCCAGCAGGGATGGAAGAAGGAAACCAAGAGACAGACAACAGGCTCAGAAGTGACTGAAGCTGGTCTGGGGAGAAGCAAGTTTTAGGAAGCATAATGCTGCCGGGCAGGCTCCAGGGGCCCTATGGACCCCACTGACCTGGCAGACCCTGTAGTAGATCCCTGGAGGCAGTGCTGGTTTTGTTTTTTCTTCCCCCTTCTTGCAAGAGTTTGCAAGTAAAGGCCACACAATGAAGGCAGCTTTTTTTTTTTTTTTCTGTGGTCTCCCTGAAAGCAGAATGCAATTTCTTCAGCTTTGTAATTCAAAAATATTTTAATTCTGTAATGGCATTTATTCTTCAGGCTGTGAATTGACCATAAATAGTTCTCTGCAAGAATTTGCTCTTGGGACTGTGGTATTTATTAGAGACAAGTCAGATATAGCACCTTAGGCTAGACTGCAGCCCTTTTGGTCTCTGTTCATAGCAGAAAGGAGGCTGGGAGGACCTGAGGGGATCTCCCCACCCAAAAGCATGTCATAGGCTTTCCACATTGCTTCCTCACTGCATCAGTGGCGTGGGAGGGCTGGGAGAAATAGAGAGAATGACCTGGGCACACTACAGACCAGAAACCTGTACTCCAGAAAAGCTGATAACAGCCGGTGGAGTGTGCCATAAATCAGAGCAGCTTCTTGTTCTTACAGATAGATCTAGAGGAGCACCTCTACTCTGAAAAGTGAAAGAGGTGTCAATACTACTCTCATGCTCTCTGGTGCTGTGTGTCCTGTGTTCCCTATGTTGAGGAGCATGGTGTGGAGTATTGCCCACTGTATTGTGTGCTCTCCTTTTTACACCATCAAAATGTCCCACCACAGAACTGCCAGGGGCAGTGTGGGCTGGTGGCACGGCTGCGGTGTCACTGGGGCAGGGACTGATGGCCCCAGGTTGGGCTGAAATGTGGTGCTGCGCTGTGGGCAGGGTGACGTGAGCCCCGGGGGAGGCTGGGCAGGGGCAGTCATGGACGGCAGTGCCCTCAGGGACCTGACAAAAATTGATTTGGGCAGGCCCTCAGGTTTGCATTCATTGTACATGAATTTATTTACACACAAACATTCTGTGGTGGATAGTCATGGATGAGCCTCAGTGACTTAGGAGCACATGTGCCAGCAGAGCTCAGCATACCGCACAGACCCTGGCTAAATTCATAAAGTAATCATGGTCACTGCTTCAAGTAGCCCTATTTACAGACATCTGAAAATAGCAGTGACTAAAACAAACTGTCTTGAGTTAACACAGTGTCCAGAGTTGTCCTGCACACACTGTGGTTAAAACAGTTCTCAGGTCCTGGAAGTCAGTGGTCAGACACTTCTTTAGAACATTTCAGAGTTAATAGCATTCTTTATCCTCAAAGCAGACCTACTTAATTGCCAGTTGATTTTGCTGTACAGTCATTTTGACACCTACATGTACTAACTCATCTTTATGCAGTCCCACTACTGAGATCCATACAGTGGGAACACTCTTTAGTTACAGAAATGATTGCCTGAGCTTTGATGTGGTATAAGTGTCACCACCTTTCAAATCAAGAAAGGCAAAAATCCCAGTATCAATCAAGGTGAATATGCTGTCTGTGATTTGAGTTTCCCACGTACTTTATACTTTAAGCTTTTACAGTGAACACAGACTCACAGAAGAGGCCATGGCACAGAGGAAGAAAAAGCAGCTGAACTGTTTGTCTCCATGGATCAAATCCTAAGCCACTTTGCAGGCAAGTATTGGCTTTAAGACAGCCGCAGCAGACTCCCTGTATAGAATAATTCTTTTGCAGGCAAAGCAGCCCAAGAGTCAACCCATCCACCAATGAAGGTGTCATTTCTTGTTACTTGGAGAAAATATATAACAATGATTACCAGTGTGTGTCTACTGCTTATTAAAAATAAACCCCATTCCATCTTTCTGCCCCATTCAAGAACTTTCTAAAATTCTTGTACGACAAAAGGGTGACTGATGTGGGATGCAGAGTATTCCTATTTTTAGCTTTATAGCTATACTTGCCAATCTTTGAAGTGCATTGATACGAACCAGAAACAGCTGGATCTTCAGTCAGCAAAATAGGGAAGATAGGTGGTGTGTAGTCATTGAATTAGGAGGCTTCATTGCTGCCCATAATCACTGATTGGATATTATCTAATGGCAGAAGAAGAGATATTGTTAACATCTGATGGTTTCAATTTCAAGTATTTTTAGGAGATGCATCAATTGAAGCAGTGATTAGACAGAAGTGGACCAAAACCATCAGTTGATTGCTTTTAGACATTACAATCTCATTCTAAAATGAATGAAAACAAGTCTATAAATTTATTCAGCTGTGATTTCAGTCTGCTCATATGTTATGATCTTGCTCTGTTTTGCAAACATCAAAGGGAATTGATTTATGTCAAATGACCAACACTCTCTTCTCCCCCCCATGAATAATTCCTGTAGCTGATTTCTACTGGGAAAGAGAAATACCTTTTATTTCTTTTATGTGCCTAGTCACAGTTTAGAGCAATAAGCTGCATTTAGGATACTTCAGATTATTTTCTATTCTTCTGACGGGTCAAGGAAAGTAGCCCAGCAAGGTCTGTTTTGAAAGAGACATTATGAACATGTCCAAAGCAGTGTATACAGCTGGGTTCAAGTGCTTCATTTCCAAGGTCTTTGTTTTGGTAGGAAACGATGATTGAGACTAATGCCCGTACACATTCATCAAAATGGGTATCTTCTTGACTGCCTATTCAAACAACTGCCTCTGACACAGTTTCCGGTTAGCATCCCCAAGGCTTACAGCAGATGTTTGTTTGAAGGGGTCTCTTCTCCACTGTTGTTTGGAAAGTCCATTTGGAAATAATAGCTCTATTACAAACGACAGTAAGCAGAGGCAACATTATCAGAATCATTTACCCTGGGCAATCCAAATGAAATCCCTGGGGGGGAAGAACATCTAACCACCACATCCATTAAAGCTACTTTGGGAAAGTGCTATGAAATAAATGTGTTCGTGCTCTGAAGATCCCTTTGTCTCTCCTTCCCAACACTGCTAATAGGTTTTCAGTGCTGCTGGGTGTTCGAACATGCAAACATTGTATGTTCTTAACATTGTGTAGCTGTAGCCATAGCTGTGATATTTCATTCAGTAAGGCTACTTTTCTTTGTTGGAACAGGAAAGCACTTTAAAACATGATTATATTTGTCTGTTTTTACTGGTCTGTTAAGACACCCCTGTGTTCCTCACTCTTTTCAGAGCTTTCAATGTGCCTGAACCTGAAGCTAGTAACAACTGTGTTTGAACAAGGATTTAATAAGCAGGGGTCTGGCATGGTTTCCTTGACCATCATGAAAAAAAGAGGTTTTAGGTACCATCAACTCTCCATTTTATTTAATGTCTGAGTCACTGGCTCAAACCAAATAGTGATTTAACCTTGACATAGGTCAGTTTAATCTTGTCTGTGTAAGTGGGAGCAAAATGGTTCAGCATGGGACTTTAATGTGCTTTCAAAACAACTTGACCTTGTCTTCACCTGTGTGACCAACCTGACCTGTGAAAGTCAGGATGCTGTCAGCTGGACTATGACTTGAGCATAACTATGTGTCTAGTGCTATCAAGAGAGTGTTGATCTGTAACAGTATTTGGCTCCTATATGCTGCCCTTCAGCCAAAGTGTTTTTCTATGATGAGTAAGATTCATCAGGGCTAGTCAAAGATCTACTTTCTTATTGTTGTCATTTTTTCATCGAACTAAAATAAGGTTTTAGGGAAGAAAAAATTTTTTATTTTTCCTTTGGACTTCATTGAAAAGCTTTGGATTTTCATTGCCAAAAATGAGAAGAAAAAAAAAATCTGGCTTATGTGATTTTTTATTACAAACAGCCAAAACATTTATACAAAAATAGGAATTTTCTTGCAAACAGCATCTGTTCTACCCAAGGCTTCTTTTTTACTTCATAAGCTTTCAGCCAGCTCTAATTTTTACCCCTGCCATGTCATTAAGGCATCTGAGGCTCAGACAAATGAAGTGATTTGCCCTGGGTGCCCCAGGAGGCTGGTGGCAGAGCCCAGAAGAGTCCTGTTCCCTGACATCTACTCTTGTGTCTGAGCCTGTTCTCCATTCGCACCCCTCTGCAGGAAGACAGACATTCATCAGTGCTGCCAGGACAGCTCTAATATTGGGAATAGTCCTTATTCCCGGAATAGAGAACTGGCCTGATAATAGTATATCTGCTGTTAAATGCTGACATTTGGATTTAAGCATCCTCTGGAAAGACTCTGCTGCAGACTGAGGCATTACGACTGTGAGGAATATTATTTAGGGTCATAAGTCTTTCTTCTGCTACTGCCTACTGAACACTTCCTTTAAGAAGGCATACAAAGGAGAGGGAAATGTAAATCGTGTTACCGAAGCCTACGAAGCCTATGTATCCCCCTGTCAGATAAATGGCACTTAGCAGAGTCTTTGTTACACTAACAGTCACTGGACATTTTAAACTGTGGTTGGGCTTAATTGGAATACATCACGCTTCAGTACCTGTGTAAACATTAGACCCTATCTGTCTATTGTATAAATTTCTGCTTTGGGGGCATCAGGAAGGGTCTGTTTTCACCCTATCTGCTGCTTCTTTACCTACTACTACAGATTTTCCATGGAAGTATTTTGTGCTTTAAGATTATTTATTACCGTGGCTTCCTCAGCCTCTTTTGAATCAGGACTTAAATAATTGGATTTCCAATCTTTTTTTCCTATTTGTACTGCTGTTATATGCAAGCAGCTTTTGTAGGACATGGGGCCTGTTATAGCCGGAAAAGAACATATTTTGAATGTGATACTCTCCAATTTAGCAAATAGTGTTAACTTACTAGGATTATATTCTTGGATAGTCACTGATTAGTGAATGCATCTGGGGAAAGCTGAGTGCTTCAATAAACTGAGACAGGAATTCTTAACATACATGTTTTTATTGTTGCTTGCCAGCAAGCTGTGGTGGCTCCTTATTGTATATAATACAATATATACAAAGTGATATATATTTTTAATGCTTTTGCCTCAGGAATATTGACTAAAGACTTTCCTTTCTCTTTGATTGGTAATGGGTATATATATTTTCTCCAGGTTACAAGGCTTGTTATTTCCATCTCTTCATGATTTATTGAAGAACTAAGAGAAATAAAGCTTCAAGTGTCTGTAATTTGACATTGACCAGATCAGTAGGAGACTAAGTACCACAGCAGAAAATGTATGCAGGGCTTATCGTGAGTATATGGAAGTCACAATCAGATGTTCTTCTTTGCCCAGCTCTGAAGCTGTTACTACCCGATGAGGTGGGACCTCAGAAGAAATGTAAGGAACCAGGTTCTACTGCATGTTGTTAGGAACAACAAGGGGGCAAGTGGTTGGCTCCCAGCAAGGGTAGCACAGGCTAATTGTCGCCATCGTCTCCTTTCCGAGGGTGGCTTCTTTAGCTAGCTCTAACTTCCTATTTGGTCTAGACTCTAAAGATTGGGTTTGTTCCCTTTTCTCTTAGGAAATGCCTTTGAAGCTGTCCACAAACTTTAAAATCCTTCTGTGCTTTCTCAGCCTGTTTAAATTCTTTGGAGAAAGGAAAAAGAAAAGGTAGCAACCTAGTAATCCTGGAGGTGTATTGAAAGACTGTAATCTGGTCTGTAGTCATCCATCCTCCCTGCGGTCCCTGGCAACATGCTATTGAATTAGCACACTGTATGTACCCAGTGCATATAACAAATAATGAGGTCTGATGCTGAATTCATAAACAATCACAGAGAAGCCTCCAGGTTGTTCCCAGTACCGACATACATTATACAGGCTAATGTTCTGTAGTGTAATTGCACATCATAGACCTTCCCTGTAGACCATATTGCCTAGCTCTACTTAGTTTTCTTTAAAAATATATACTATGGATTTATGTTCTTGTAGCATAACCGATACTCCTCCTCAGGCCTTGTAAATGCAAGAACTGGAAATGAACACTGGTTTAAGAGACACACAACCTTTAACAATATTTTTCCTGTCCCCTTGGCTCTCCTCGTCCCAGTGGCCATATCTTAAGCTTTGTTTAGACATCTTTGCAGTGCCTTTCCCTGGGGACCCAGAAGCCTGCCATAAGGGAGCACCTGGATAGCACAGAAAATCTCAGGAGCTTGTGTGTCCTCTCAGCCCTGGGCTCAATCTTTGCAGCTGGTTCTGGGAGGAGAGTCTAGGCAAGAGTAGGGAAAGTGGTCTGTGACCTTCAGGCAAGACCTGCTGTGTTCTGAAGTTAAATGTGGTGGTCAATACACTTTGGTAATTACACTGATGCGTGGACACGGGATGAAAGTGTGGTTTGAGGAAAGCAAAGATACACGTGGATTTATACTATCTTGCTAATCAGCTAGCCCAAATAAAGTACAGCTTAAAAAATGCCTTTAACTTGTACAGGGCCTAGTATGGTGACAGCTCTTCCAGGTGAGAATAAGCAGGAGAACTTGGTAAGAATATGATATGTTGGACTGCGTTGGGTGGGGTGTTTTTTTTTTTTTTTTTTTTTTTTCAATGATGACAGATTGTCTAGTCAATATGATCACCTCTTTTCGAAGGCATTTATAATGATCAGTGTCAATATTTATGGCGAAATAAAGCACTCTAAAATTTATTCATAGACACTGAGACTATTTTTCACTTAGCATTAATGCACTGAGTGCAGAATACGCTCAGATATGTTAGCCAAGAATAAGCTCAGGCCCCAGTGTAGAGCGAAGGATGTTTAATGTATCTCGACAGTCATTAAGTAGTTGGTAAAGGACTGGCAATGAATTCATTATTCTCCTTATGAATCAATTCCTATTTATAGCAAACTGTCAAAAATTCCACATTAAAATATGGAGATTGAGATCTTACATAATGGTTTTTTCACCAGAAGCAGCCATGAAAGGACCGGTGAGACTAGAACAAATTACAGTTAATGATAGACTCTTTCTCAGAGAATTAAACACTTTAATTGGTCAATCAGGTTGAGCATTTGAGAAAGGAAGACTCACAATTATGCAAAAGCCTGCCTACTGTACTTTGGCAGCTTTATGGGCCTCTGGCAATTTTTCATCAGGATTTAGATTTGTCATCATGTTCTAATGCTCATAGCTACACCTAGCCAAGAATGAGAGCTGCTTCTTGACCTCTTGGGTTTTAGGGTTCCTTTAGAGGAATGAAGTTGTTAGATCAAGATTTTGGTGCTGATACAGTACTGTCTTGGGGTGCAATTCACTCACGACATCTGTGTATCAGCTAAAGTGTCTTTTGAAGGCTTAAATGAGATGTGATACCCAGACCTTTCTGCTTAAGGGTGAACTTCACCCTCTTTGTTTATACATGAGACAGTGGCATCAGTTCTTTGTGAGCCGCCCATGCTTGCCGCAGTGCTGAAGTCAGGGATGTCAAGGTAGCAACACTCAGTGCTTGAAGACATAGGTTTTGTTGCATATACTTCTTTTTTAGGTGAAAGTAGGCATGCATCTTGCATCTAATTTAAAAGAGCTGCATCAGTGTAGATTAAACTCAGGTACGTGCAACAAAATTCATTATGTGTGTTCCTGTGGAAAACTTTTCTTCCCTCTACCTCAGTTGTCCTCTGGTTAAACACCAGAATAACTCCATATAATATCTGCCTTGCATGTTTAGTTTGTCATTTGTTCCAAAAAGAGTTTATCCCTTAATGTGTGTTTTACCAGCCTGCTCACCACACTGCCTGGCTCCTGGTAGAAGCTTTGAGGTGCTAATGTCGTGTCACAACTGCTTTTAACAGTCTGTGTTACAGCATCTGTAGCAAAGTACCATTGTGCAGGTTTCTAGGTGTCCCACATGAATTAATGAGTTGCAGCAGCTGTTCTACATCAGAAAAAGCTCTGCTTTCTCTCCTCTGGAGAGTCTCATATTAGAAGTGAGGTAGGATTTTGTTCAAAGTGAAACAAGACTCTACCTTGCAGCAGAGAGCTGTTCTTTCTTGATGATTGTGGGGAACATGATGTGCTTTAGGTATGGCTAGTTACTGCTAGAGATGATTGCATTACATTAGTGAAAGTTCTTATTGCAGGCTTTGTGCTGTGCTTATTCAATGAGCTTAATAAATGAGCTTTTGAAGTGCTGGGGAGAGTTAGCCTTTACCCCCATGGGAAGGAAGAACAAGAGTGGATCGCTTCAGGGATACCACAGAAGTCTCTGAGCTGAGTTAGGCAGTCTCTCATCCTGAGTCTGGGCAACAGACCAGTCTGCATTCTTGGATCAGGAGGCATAGGATTGTTTTCGGCCAAGCATGTGAAGGCTGCAGCAAGGTGATGCAACAGAAGATAAAATTTACAGTTTGGATAGTTTAGATGTCGGGAGAGAAAGGGCAGCTAGTGAAACACTGGAACAGGTTGCCCAGAGAGGTGGTAGATGCCCCATACCTGGAAACGTTCAAGGTCAGGTTGGACAGGGGCTCTGAGCAACCTCATCTAGTTGAAGATGTCCCTGCGTATTGCAGGGGGGTTGGACCAGATGACCTTTAAAGATCCCTTCCAACCCAAACCGTTCTGTGATTCTATGATCTTATACTCCATCAGTCAGAGAGACTTGCCAATGCAGGGCCAGGTCTGAGGCACTGTGAAAGGAACAGCTAATGGCTCAGTAGCTCAGCTTCTCTAAGTTATCCTCTAGGACTGACAAATAGTCACCTACACTCACTTTCCCCAGGCTGATGAATCCCTCATCCAGTGCTTGCCATTTAGAAAATGAGGTGGTTGCCAGTCCTGACAAAAAGCTGTTACCTGTGACAAGCGGCCAGAGGAGAAGAACGATTAGCAGCAACAACAAAACCCCAGAGGAAATCATGTACCAACCCAGGTTTGTTCTCTGCTCCCTTTTACAGAGGAAAAGCCACTTTTCCTAAGGAAAGTCACTTATTTCCTTCCCCTAAGGAGAAGTCGCTTCTTCTAGCTAAGCAGACCAACCATGAGGGCAGGACCTCCCCGAACCATACCAGCCCCACGAGGCGAGGGGGAACCCTGGGGTGCAATGGCTCCGCCGGGGTCTGTCTGTGGGGCCGGAACAGGTCCTGACCAGCGGCCATGGGGCCAGGTAGGGGCTGGCCTGTGATGTGGCTCCAGTCAGGCCCAGGGCAGTAAACAGCAGTTCTCAGGGAGCAGGAGGGGCTTTTTTTTTTTGGGTGGGCTAAATGGTGTCCATACAGATGAGAAAAATCCCAACTCATTACTAGATAAAGCTGGTTTTTGCACGTATACAGAGTGGAGGAGCTCAGCACTGGGGCTCTGGCAGGCCATGAAGAGGTGAAGTGCCTCCAACTGCTCTCAGTGCAGGAGGAGGGAAACCTGTGGAGGCTGAGGGCCCAAGGGGGACCCCCCGTGCCGCTGGGTCTTGCCAGGAAAGAGCTTAAGCAGCGAAACATGTACATCGTGACGCCTCCAGGAAGGTATGAAATGAGTCTGGATTTTCAGAAAAAGGCACGCGGGTTTCTCACGTATGGGGTGTTCACAGAAAGCTGCTAACGGGCAAGGCGCCATCAAGTGTGGGATGCTCAGCCTCCTCTCCTGTGTGCTCAGCACCTCCCGGGTTTGCTTAAACCTTAAGCCTTGGATGTAAATTACTGCTCACCGCCGTCCGGGTGGGGAGAGAGGGTGTCCCCGGCTCTGGGTGAGGGTGGATCCTACCCAGCCCATGGCACGGGGAGACATTTTTCTGCAGCTGGTGCTTATGGGAGGGCGCAGTGCACGTGTCGGGGAGGGGGGGGCTGGCCAGGGTTCAGGCACCCAAACAGAAGAAGAAACACCTGCGAGATAAAAAGCCCTGTTTCTGCCCTTGCCCCAGACCCTGCGTCAGCCGTGCTGCCGTGGGGGCATCCTTCCGCTGTCCTTAAAAACCAGCTGGCTGGCTGCCAACAGAGCAGCCCCAGCAACGGGCCTAACGCACTCCTCACTGACTCTATAGGCTCAATCTTATTTGCACGGCTATGCAAACAGCACCTATGCCAGTGTGAGGGCGTTTGACCTTTAAAGAGACTTCCTCTTTGTTTGGCTGCTCCGGTAGCATTGAATTCTGCTGCCCAAGGGGGTGAGAGGCCATAGTCTGGGAGAGGGGCCAAGAACGCTGCCGTGGGGTACGGAGACAGGGGAGGACGCAAAAAAGAAGTCTCTGAAAGCTGGCTTTGCTGTTCCTTCTCACCCTGGGAGCATGAGAGGGTGTCTGCTCCTCCTGAAGAAGGAATCCCCCTCATCTGACTCTTCCCAGACAGCAGTTACAGCTGCTCCGTACACGTGGAGCCCTCTCTGGCCGGGGGCAGCAGCGGGCAGCAGCCTGGCATGGCAAGCGGTGGGCAGCAGGACCGGGCTGTTGCCCCCAGCAGTCCGCTGCCTCATGTAAATGTCTGCTTTGCTTGTGCCTGTAACTTGAGTCGGCAGCTCCTTTGGGAGCTCGGGTTTGCTTAGGTATAAAAGAGTTTGTTGAAATTCACTGCAGCTTATTCACTGAATGCATTACAAATATTATTAAATTAAATGTAAATGCTTTTGGAATGCAAATACCATCCAGGTTTTTTCTCTCTTTTGCTTTGCTTAGGCTCACAGGCTAGGGGAGCTGACTCACGGTAGGGTTCTCAGGAGTCTCCAAGCTTTTAGTGTTCTAGCATTTAGTACCGATAACTACACTTCTCATATTCAGATGACAAATTGGCCCTGCACCAGGGGAGCCCATGTTTATTCAAAACATCCCAGCCTTGCTTATGATTGTGACAAATCCATACTTAAGGCTTGCTGCCAGCTTGAAAGTCTGGATCCTGATCAGCAAACTTTGACGAGAATCAATTCAATATAACTTGCTATATTAGCAGATGAAGTGGGAATGAGCCCCAGGGAGATGAAAAGCCAGCAGAGCTTCTGTTAACAGTTAGACAAAACTGCTGCCTTCGTGTATGCATTTGCATGAGCAATAGCTTTTTGATGCACTGGGCCTTCACCTTCTTTCCTTCCTCTACAGAGAAAAGTACGTGACCTAACAACTTTGACATCTTGGCTTTGCTTATTAGGAAGACATATTACTACTGTACCTTAGGATATGTTTGAGCCAACCTTATTTTCCCTGTAAAACATAAGTACTTCTGTGGGCTTTAAAAACTAGTATTTGTTGAACTGTTCTGTGTCTTCAGAAAGTACAGGGACACCCACAAAATCATGCCGGTCTCAGCTTCACGCTGCATTAGAAAATGAAGGGGTGTCCAGGTGAATTGTTTTCAGATGTCCCACGTGCTCTGAACTTGTCCTTCTCACTGTACTTGTCTCTTCTCATCCCTTTTTGCTGTTTATTCACTGTTTTTCCTGCCCAGCTGGGAGCGGTTCCCCACAGATGTCCTGTGCCATGCAATGGCCCTGGTAAAGAAAATGTTTATTGTCTTCTCCTTCCCTGCTGTGGCAAGCAGGAAGTTTGGGAGATGACGTTTCCCTTCAGGAAGTCCACATGGGGCATAGGAATCTCTGCTATCTCAAAAAACTCACCAAGCAATGCAATTCAACATTAAACTACTTTGGTGTGAGCGACTACAATTGTTATTCATAGCTTAGTCTTACATTTGCATTGTTATCTAGGAATGAAATTGTCACATCTCTGTCCCATGTAAGATATGTGATTGCCTTGCAAGCTGGAAAGTCAATTTAAATTGAAGGCCCCAGTTAATAATGTACAAGATAATCAGTTTCACATGGCTGTTCTCAAAGATATTAAGGAAAGTATCAAAGAAATACAAATACCATGTGACATGATTAGCGTCATACAGAAGCATTTAGGATCAACATAGTGTCTTTTGTATCTACCTGGTAATTACTACTATGTTTCCCTCGTTTAATTATGTTTATACCTGTAAGATTACAAGATAATTATGCTTGAATTTACTACAGGAAACTAGAAATTGCATGGTTTGTTAACAGCAGACAAGCAGAGTATAATTGGCAAACACGACATGGTTATTTGTGCAACATCTGAACGCATGTATTATATACTTCAAAGATCCAAGACTTGTGTGAGAGGCAAGCGTGAAGCCTAGCCAGTTTAGCACCTGGTAATAGGAAAGCAAAACACCAAGGAAAACACTGCATTGTAAAGCAACCTGGCATTTCTCCAGGGCTGGAAGCAAAATCTTAAAAATTAGGGTTTAGCAATGGAGCAATTTACTACACCTTATTTCCCTTTCTATTTGTGACTTTTTGTCTTTTCTGTGCTGGAATGCCAAGAAGCATTTTTACCTATTGCATATGTTGTAGGACCGGCTTGACTAAAAAGTATCTTCTGTGATTGTAGCAGACTGGTCTTTGATGACCTTAGCAGTTTCCATGTTAAACAGAGGGAGGTAAAGCACCTTGGTTTTTGGTTTGAGCTTGGGGAAGACAACGCGTTCTGATGGATAGGGCCCAGGGCAGAAAGTGAGAGGACTTGCATATTATTCTTTGCCCTGCTCCTAGAGGTATTGCCCTTTGACTCCTGGAGACAGATGCTATCTCTTTACTGAGACCCTGCCTAGCACATTGTCTCTCCAAACTCAGTTAAGCTGCCTAGGCACTGGCAAAACCTATGAAGGTTAATAATGATACAGTGGTCCCCAGTCAGTGATGGGGGTGGTGTTCTCAATTAATTGGCAGTAGCAGTGAACTGTATACTTCAGGGCTGCATCCTTCAGGCATTGATCAGGCAGGTTTTGCTCTGGAGTCAAGGGGCATTTAGTCTGAGTGACACATGGAGAATCCAGCTTAGTTCCTGTTGAGTCAACAGCACTGGTGTGGTGCGAAATGTCACTCATCCAAGACTCCAGCCATCACGTGGGCTGGGGCAAGCGCAGTCTTGGCTTGGAGTTGCCTTGTAGCTATTTTGCATTTCTAGGTAAATATAAAATTCTCTCAGCTTGGCTTTTTGTTCCTTGCATGCTTATTACAAAAAAAAAAAAAAAANCAAAAGTCTCATGAAGCTCATAAGCCTTCTCCTTGCCCATAAGCCACCAAGAGTTGCCTCCAGGTATCACTGCTGAATGTCCTGGGACTTCAAGAACATTGAGCAGGGTGTTGAAATACCCAGTGTCAGCATAACCCCAGGCATTTCTACACATCCTCAATTCTCTATAGACATCAGATGTGAATGTACCCTGGTATTTGTGTATAATAACAGCCATTTGACTGCATGATGGCACTGCAGCAGGTATAAATAATTATTTTCACAGTGGCAATGTTTCATTTAATCTAGAAACCTCAAAAGAAAGTAAAATATATTTAAACTTTGTGACAAGCCAACCAGTAGATAAGCACTGTTACTCCTACCAAGAGATAGTAAGAGTGAGGTACCAGGAAAATGAAGACTTTAGTTTGGTGTGAAAACAGTGTGACGAATAACAGAAATCAAGAATTCTGAGTTCTTTGCTGTAACCTCTTGAGATGACCAGCCCTGCTGCTAAGTAGTCTGCTTTAATATTACCGGTGAAAAACTTATTGCACAACTGCGTAACATCTCAGTCATACAATAAAAAAGCAATAGCATGAAACCTCCTTTACTGAGAAGAGGGCAAAGTAGTGAGCTGGGGAGCAGCCCAAGGGGCCTGCTCCATGCCGGGAGGGCAAGCAGAGAGCCAAGGGTGACCCCAGAATCAGGCACTCCCTATGTCACAGGGCACAGCAATGGATCTGAGCTTTGTGAGCAGAGCAGGGGCAGTGATAGCAACAGGTCCAGTGAACCCCAGGAAACAAGGATAGAAACAAGTTCTCCTACAACATAGCTCAGTGGAAGAAAAATTATGGTTATGTATTACAAAGCAGAGATTTTTTTTTCAAATAAGAATCCAGATGCCTTCTGAGAAAAATGTTTCCTTGAGAAACATGATATAGAGACTTAAGCAAGCCCTACCTAGTGAACTTTATTTACCTCTGTAGTGCCTTCAGCATCTGAATCATTCCTTTGGTTAGATATTCTATATAGCAATGGGCTACGATATATGACACAGTTGTCTTTTTGCAGTGTGCAACCACTGCAACCATGCCAGTGAAATTTTGAAAGATCTTGGGCCAGATTCTGGAATCCTCAGGCTAACGTTTTACATAGCTTTTTTTTAAAAAAGAGTTTCCACTCATTAAAATTAAAAATAAACAAGCAGCCGTTTTTAATCTTCAGTGACAACATATGACTTGCTTACACTCTGACTCTCTCCAGTACTCAAAGAGAGAAGAGTCTGGTAAGGAGGACTCTTTAAGTTCTTGCTGAATCAGGGTTCAGTGTAATTACATTTCTTATCTACACCAAGTTTACACAGGTATCTACCTGAGGCCACCACCCTGCAGCAAGTAGTTTCCTTGCTAGAAGTTGAGCCAGGAAGTCAAAAGCCTCCTCCACAATCAGTCGCTTCAGCAAAATTGGCCCCCAGCAGTAGTTTAAAAGAGAGGAGGAACACAATGGCTTATGATCTATTTAGAGTGAAGAAGCGGTGACTAAGAGTGTCCTAATGCAAATAACTATTTTCCTCTCAGCCAAGCGAGCTCTTCCAACAACTTTGTTAAGAAACAAAGAAGGGAGGATCTCAGTCTATTTGCACCCACTTGGTTTCTCTTTGTCTCTTTGCATGGTCAAATTGGTGGATTTTAAAAGAACAACAAAACCTGCTGCTTTCCTGTCGTATCTGTTTTATAAATAATCAAAACTAATCTACAGGCTAGCAGACCTGTACTGGGTATGTTGACCCCCTAAATGTTCACAGAAGTCTGTTCTGGAAAGCCTCGCTGAGTGAAATCCTGCTTTCACCAAGATCAGTGGCACCTGCTGCAAAAGGCACTAGGAGAAGCAGGGATGCAGGAAGGTGGCCAGAGGACGCGTTTGCTCCCATGGATCTGCCCCCTTACCACCATGGCTGCTACTCAACAAACACAAACTGGGATATCTGAGAGACAAAGCAACACTGGCCACACAAAATGCCTTCTCTACACTCACCTAACGATGCTAATGATTTGTGCTTTCACAACAGTACTCACTGGAACTGATTCACTGTAAAAAAAAAAAAAAAAAAACCACACAAAACCAAACAAAACCAGTATCAGTTTATTTCTCCTTATCCCCCCAAACATTAGGCACAAGAAAGAGTTTTTCCAGCGACTGAGATAACAGGACCAGGTACTGCAACTTCAACACCAGCTGGAAGTTCAAAGACAAAACTGTTTACAGGTGAGAAAAATAACCTTGCCCTTAAAACATGCATCTTCACTGCCTCTTAATTATGCTATTATTCCCACAGAGCTGGCTTTCCTTCAAAAGCAGATTAGCACAGATTAATGCAACTGAACTGAATGGCCTCTAATGTAACTGAAATGCAGCAGTGGTGCAAGCAAGCATTTAAATAGCCACAGTCTTAAATGTTAAGGTACAAGAAACTCCCCACAGTGCACAATTTTGCACTGGCTCTGGGCTTTCTCACCATTATTGTCAGCTGGAGCTCTCCATTACTGGGGCTCAATAACCTATCTTTGGTGCTGACTGGCCTAAATTAAGCCCTTGGCCTCGTTGCTGTATCAATCACAGCTGCTAGTGCTTCCTGGTAGCGATTTTTTTTTCCTCCCTTGTATTTGGTCAGACAGTGTTGTCTTTTAAGTGGAGTGAGAAAGCTGAGATCCTGGGTCTGGTCTTGTAGCCTGCTTATGTGGTGTGAAGTTGGCTTCTTTTTGTGTTTTCTCTGTGAGTATGTTAGGCCTTAGGTAACTCTTGGATATAAGATACTGAATGATTTTGCCTGAATATGAAATTGCTCTAACTTTATGCAGTTACCTGCAGAGGTGTATCTGTCCAGAGAGTAGTGTCAGATTGCATGTGCTAACCCTGTTCTGTTTCACCTCTAAATTTTCTTTGTTGGTGACTTATCACAGGTCCTCTACAAGAGGAATAAATATTATTTGAGTAGACATGGCTCAAAATTTCTTAGCATTATATGTAGAATTCAAATTTGCTTAGGGTGCAGGTGCTCTTATTGTGTGAAGGAGGGAAAATTGTGAGGGCTGGAGGAGGTGTTACTCTGTAGATCTAGGTCCTATCCTCCAAGGGCATTACTCTAGCTGCTCTCTGGAGTTCTCAAAGTGCTAAGAAAGCCATGGTGCCATCGGCTGCTGGCTGCCCTCAGCAACCAGCTCTGCCTCTGTGTGATTTTAAGCAAGCTTTTTTTTACTCTGCAAGTTGCTGTATGAAAGGAAGAAACTGAAGCCTCCATTCTGATGCTTTGACTTTCCTGCCTTGCTATGATATGAATTTAAAGAGCCTCAGCACTTATTTCTCAGGAGTAGGTTGTTTTTGGCTGTATCTCTATTAATAAATTGAGCAGCCTAATATGAACTGAATTGTAGCACAAAATGATTGCTGCTTAGGACCTGATATCTACAGTATATGTATTTTGGGCTACTCTTAGCTTCATCCAGCAGACTGAACGTCCATTAGCAAATAGAGCTGATCATTCTGTTTAGTTTCACTTGAAAGATGTCTGCCCTATGGGCTCTCAGCCTTTCCGTGTTATCAACCAAAGCACGGTGAGTGAGAGTGATGGGAAGCCTGCTTTTCTGGAGTGTATCTTCTGTTCTAATGACATCTAATATAGATCGACCTTTATGGCCGGCATGCAGTATTACTTCCCTGGAGCCCACCTGCTGATGGTGAGAAAAATAATGCTGGACTTTGCAGTGACTGAGCTTGTAAAAGGTGAAAGTCCCTTTTTAACTCATTGATTCAAAATGTCTGCATGCCTCTGCATCTGTAGTGGGCTCAATCGCATTGGTTGCCAAGGGAAGAGCGGGTGTTGTAGCTGAGGAGCATGATGAGAAAGCAAATTGTTTGAATAACCTGAAGTGCAGGCAGAAAAAGCCAATATATTGTCATGGTGATTTCAATCATTTACTTTGGAAGGTGATGTGACTTAATTCATTAATGTTTGTGAAGTGTTTTTGAAATTCCATGAAGAAGTTACTTGAGAGTTGTAGAGGTTACTAATGGTTTTATACTGCAAGCTTTCAGGGCTAGATTATTATTTAACTCGCTATAAACTGAGTGCTAGAGCTGTCTCATTACAGGGTCTGTCAGCACTTAGATTATTAAAATGTGTTTTAATATTAAATCTTGTTCCTGGTGAGCATCATGGGAACACTTCCACCTGGACTGATGGCTTCCCACACCAGGACTGAGGAGTGTTTAAGCTCTTGTTAGTTCTGGAACTGCCTCTGTCAGTCTTGTAAATGAACAGAACTTCTTCCCTGCTGAGATAATGATTTTTGGTTGTGGTCAGTTAACTTACTACAGCTGAGGCACAGGAGTTGGCAGGGAAGGAACAATGGGAGGGGATGGAGAAGAGAGTTGAGATCACTTGGGATCGTTTTTGTTTCCTTTTTGAGAGAAAATATACCCAAGAATGAAAACCTGAGGTCGCAGGGAAGTGAAAGAGAGGTCCTCGAGATGTCGGTAAGTCAAGCTGCAGATACTATGCCAAAAATAGTGTTCTTGAAACTGCGTTAGTTGTCACCAGTGTTGCCAGGTTCAGATTTTCCAGGTTTCCTCCTGAAACCTCAGGGTTAATTTTTCTGTTTAGTCTGCTTTTGTTTTCTGATGAAACCACTAAAATAACAATTTGGCAACAGAAATCTTTCCTGTGCATGAATTTAAAAAGAACAAGAAAAGCACGAATTAGCATTTGTATTAGAGAGGCACTTGAGAGAATGGAGTCAAAGTCACAAGATAAAAAGCCCTTTGTGTGTTTTGGTAGTCACCTTGCTGATCCATAATGACACTCTTGACACTGACAATGAAAGCCCAACAAAAGGAAAAGGAGTGGTTCTATGTTTAGGTTTCTGGCTTTGTACTCTAGTGACCTGAGTGAGTATTTCTCTCCATCTCTTTACCCTTACACAAGCAAGAATGGCTTTAGAGCACAGCTGGGTGGGGAAAAGCCAATTGTGAAGCCATGCGGTCTCATTAGTAGGTGAATATTGGTGGCTTCTGCAAGAGGTGAAGCTCATGGAAAGCTATGTAGGCCTGAATCCTCACATGAGGCTCTCGTAAGCTGTTTTTAAATACCATTGACATCTCCAGAACAGCTATTAAACTATGGCTCAGACTCCCCTTGTGCCTAGATGTTTAGCACAGACTGACTTAGGCTGGGGATGGGTAGGTTGTGAATGTTTGTGTCCTGTATTTGGTAGACCTCTGTGTTTTCTGTCTAAAAGTGAGATACTCTCCGCCTTAGATGGTTGCTGGCTAAAATGACAGTTCTGATAGCGGTTGTCACTTAGATTGCTTGTGTAGACGGACAAGAGGCTGCTTGTGTTGCACAGCCTCTTGCAAAGCAGGAAGAAAATGCAAGAGTATTTTTTAGGATTGTCTTGCCCCAGGGGAGGCTTTTTAATTTTAAAATAACTTCACTTGCCTTTCAAGCTTACTCCGGCAGTCTACACACTATTTCCTTTTATTTATTTTCATTAGTACAGCCATTCACTTTGAGAAGAGACTGTCTATGGGAACAGTGTAAGAGTCATGCCAGTAACTGCTTAGGGGGTGTTTTTGAGTTTTTTGTATGTGGTTTGTTTTGTGTGGGGTCACCCTACGACCTAGCACACTTAAAACTGCACAAGGTGAGATGAGAGCTAAATTGTTGATTAGGAAGGATTAGTCGCTTTATAGCTTTGGCCAGAAAAGAATTCCTGTTCTGTATGCACATTGCAAAGGAGCTAATGCACAGTAAGAAATCTTCAACCTACCCTCAGAGGCATGGGGTATGTGCTAGTGCCAAAAGCAGGACCATCAACTGACTTTAGTTAATGATCTGAATGGGAACAGCAAAGGCAATGATTAGCACAAACACCAGTGATATTAAAGGTACATAGAATAAGAAGCCAGCAGAAGACTACTGGAGTCTTCCTTCAGGCATAGGAACCAAGATGAGTCTCTTCTATTCCTCGGTCTTGTCTTGTACTTAGCTTTGAATAGCCCTGCATACCTTCTAGGAAATCACTGCTAGTCTGAACGCAGCATGTATTCATTTTTCTCTTTCATATCTTCTATGGTAAAACTTGGTTCTCCTCCAGGTATATTCAGGAGTAGAAACAGCAACAAGAACGGGACTTCAGCCTGTGTGCAGAGTCAAAAAGAACCAGAAGTCTAAAAGAAAAGAGGTGATTCTTAACACTAGTGTCGCAAGAGGCCAGCGACAGTCACATTTTATCTACCTGCTTGCAATGGACTGTGTAGGGCTCCCTGCTTCCAGAGGAAAGTGGAATGCAGAAAAGTATGGGATCTCTTGGGTGCAATGTTTTTTTGTTTGTGTTTCTCTCCAGACCCAGTCTCTTGTGGACCTGGGTAAGAGCTGACTATGGCACACGTAGAAGGCATCCTGTATCAGTATTATAGGCCTGTTCCCATAAGGGGTTCCATCTCTCTGTGCACCTTTCCCTTCCCTCTCCATCCCTGTTGGAATTTCTATAGTATGACACACAAGCAGAAGCAAAGCTTTTGTCCCGGGAGTCTCTGCATCATTCTGTGTGGAGACAGAGGTTTAGTTATGAGCAGACAAAATCTGACGCTTATGACCTGTTCAGATGTTTTAGCCTTTCCCAGTGGAAGCGTGCAGGGTAGTGAGACTGGGGACTGCCTACAGGATATTTCAAAGCCTGGATGAAGTGGTTTGGGTAGCGGGAGTCAACTCAAGTGAGTTGATAGCAGTTGGGGATTTGCTTTAGCTCAGCTGGAATCAGTTTCTGGGTCTGTTTGTAAAGTTGTCACCAGCTATGGACTACCTGCTCCTAGAAGGCTGTTGCAGAAAGTTGTTGCCACCACCTTTGAATGACTGTCAACATGGAGATGCTATGTGGTTGCCTTGTGACAGTATTGCCTAATGTGGGGCACTCTAAATCCAAGGTGCTTGCTCTACGTTGAGTATGATAAAGCCCTTAGAGTAGAAAAGAGCAATGAGAAATGAAAGATTCTCAGTGACAGAAACAAAATCACTTTAGAGGAACATGTTTAGGGACAGGCTGTGAGTTGGTTGCACCTTCCATGAGGCTGAGGGTGGAGTGGCATCCAGCACTTGGATGGTGTGTGTGCTTGTAGGTGTGAGGGACATACAAGCTTGCCATTACCTCCTGTGGCTGGGGCAGAAGGACAGCTTGTTTGTTGGCAATTACAGCCCTTCCTTCTCCACTGCCTGCCCTGCCTTGTGCTCACCCCATCACAGCAAGAGCGGCCTCGTGCACTGGGACTGTTTTCTCTCTGGCAGTTGTTAGTAGCAAGCCTGGTGGACCACAAGCAAAGCAAATAGCAGGGCATGGCTATTTTAACCATCCATGCTGTTCTGCTGCCCAAGGCAACTGCCTGCTTTCCCTCTGCCTGGGGGGAGCAAAAACTCTTGGCTGTCTGGATGGCTGCCAGTAAGAAGTTTTGGCACCTGCACCAGGCTGACACAAAATCCTGGCTGGTTTGCAGCTGGAGGTGGGGGGGTGAGTAGGGCAGGGTAGGATTTGATTATTTTCTGTCTTTTCATTAGTTGGTTTTCTTGGCTGTTCCTATGCGTATGTAAACATTTCCTCCCTGTGTTCCCCTGCCTTTGTTGTTTCCACTGGTGAATTCATGTTGCTGTTATTGAATGATGATGGGGTTTTTTTACCCCTTTTTATTTTCAAGCATGAAGCGAGGAGGATTAATGTGGGGGGGAAGAAGTGCCAAAGGCAAGAAGTGTTTCCTCTGGCATGAAGGGGAAGGTGTCTGCCGATCTTCCTGAAGTCTGCTGCAGCTGACTGGACTGTTCTTATACCAAAGACAGATGGACGCAGATCAAATCATATTAGACTTTGTGCATGAGGGAGATGGTCTCAGCTGAAGACTGGGGTTTGGTTTTTTATTTATTTATTGCCCCCGTTGGCCCCCCATTCTGTAATGGCAGTAATTGAGGCTCTAGATCTGGATGCTGAGAGGAGATATTCTGTATCCAAACCTCACAGACTTGGCTGCAGCATTAACTGAGGTCACTCTGATGAGGAGTTTGCTTGCTCTTCTGCCTTCTTTCCCTCACAGCAACTCTTGATGCGTTAAGCAGACTGCTGGAACCAGAACGATGCATATGATGTAACTGCCTAACATATGTTAAAGAGCTCTGTGAATCTCATCAGCCAGGGAGTTTGAGCATGCCCTCTCTCTAATGCTGACTGTTATTTCTCCCTTGCCCCTTCCTTGCAGAGATGGGATTAGCTTCTGACACTGTACACAGAGCACTTAGGCCGTCTGTCTGAATCTCTGCTAGTGCTTACCATCACGCCAGAAGAGTGATTCCATCTGAAGCATAAACTGTTACCTATAGTTAGGCCCAACTAAAGCTTTGAGGCAACTAGAGAGAGCAATGATCACTTGACCTAGCTACTCAATATAATTCATATCATACGTATTTGTGTGTAATAATAATGAATAAAATTGCTCTTCACTGGAGCAGGATTTCAGCTCCTCAACAACATCATGCAACAAGTGTTGCATAGGGTTTTTCAATGTAAAACAAATAGCTGGAGCTTTTTATTAAAAGATAATTACTGGAATGTTAATATCTGGTGTTGTTGCATAAACAAAGATGCATTTGCATGAATGAAGGTTATCCAAGAACTCCCAATTTTTTTCCCTGTTCTTCAATTCAATCCCAAATCTCCTTTTTTTTTGATGGTTGTTTTTTTCCTCACATGTTATCACAATGTATTGCAGAGATGAGACCATGGGCTCATCCTTTAATTTGCAGCTCTGCACTGAGATAATGGAAGATCATATCACACCATCATTTTTAAAAGCATTAAGTTATTAAGGCTAACGTGGCCTGACATGCGTGTGGTGACAAGCTATCCCTTACTCTGAAAAGCAAGAGATGCTGCACAGGACAGGGCTATGGGAAAACTTGCCATGATGATAAAAGCATTTTTAAGGCATGTTTTCATTACTTGGGGTTAAAGCCTACCCTTGACTTTTATAGGTGACTAGCTGAAAGGTATCGTCTAAACAGTTTTACATTACTTCTAATGCATGTATTCATTCCTTGGGAAGCAGTAGGTTGCAACTGAAACATATTTCTTCTGTTGACTTGAAAAGTATAGTAAATCTTATATTTGATGCTGGATTTTTTTTGTTTTCTCCTCCTTTCTGCCCTTTTGCCCACAGCAGTTTGTAATTGAGCCTAACAAGGAGCATAGGCATATTATAGGTTACTCCCTTAAAACTGGGCTTAGCAATCAGATAATTAGTTTCTTTCAGCAGATGCATGGCTACAGAACCTGAGTGAGTTTTTTCTTTTTTTTTTTTTGTGGTAATAAATGCTATATGGTTATGTTTGACTAGTATTTTACAGCCTGTCCGTAAGACTGTCTCAATTCATCCCTCATTTCATAAAATACCAGAGATCCCAGCAGATGAGTGGGGCTTGTGTGGTCAGAAGCTCTTTCCCTCCACCTAGAAGGAAACCTTCCGAGAGTGAGTGATACAAACCCAGATTTAATGGCTAAAGTTCAGAAAACTTGAGAAGCCAATGAAGCAGGGGGAAATGAATTCAAGAGTAGGCTGCAGGAGCCTACCATCAAAATCTGAGCCTCTAATGTATAACATGTGTTCCTGCTTTCATTTGTCTACTTTACAAGAGCTAATACATAGTATTTTCAGGGTTCACAAGGGGGCTTTTCTCCCTCTAGGCTATTAGCTACAGTAACGGCTTATTAAGAAAGTTAGACTTTCTCCCAGCTGGGTGAAAAAGTGGCCCTAAAGGAGAGGGGGAGGAAGAGGAGAAAACTGAACATTTTGTTTAAACAACTTAACAATACAATGCCAGAGGAAATGAATCAGATGAAAGTGATTTCTGCAAGCATGTATGTTTTGCTTTACGAAAACAAAGAGGTTTAAATCCTGGCCTCCCAAGAGTCAACAGGGCCCGTGTTTAACTTAGAATGGTAATATGGGGTCCTCGTTTGGTTGCTAAGGGCAGAGGAAGGTATTTTGAGAAGAACAAAGGGTAGTTAGTTAGGTTTCTATCTAGTGTAACCTTCTCAGAAGTACTGCTCAGGATTATTTTTGGGTTTTATTTTCTTCCCCCAAAAGTAACCTTCTTCCTTACCACACCCCTGAAAAAAACCGCACAACTGTTTGTAATGCCATCTTCTACAAAAAAGGAGGTCATCTGCACCTGATACAGTGTGGTGTCATCTTGTCACTGCCACTTAGTACCACTCCCTGGTTCCTTCCTGCTGTGGGGTCAGCCCAGCTCTGGGAAGCGTTAACGCTGCTCTAAGCTGTGCCACACTGAGGACCCCTAAAGGACCATCTGGCAGGCATGGATTTTAGAAGACTGTAAATAAACCCCTACTTTTCTTGGATTTGCCCTTTGTGATGAAGTATGAGGAGGTTTCCTTCCTCTCCATTTCCTACATTAGTGAGATCCTCAGTTGCTCATTTGGAGAAGACAGAATAGGAGGATATGCTCCCTGCCCCACACCCAGTGTGGCTTGGAGCAGTCTGTTTGTGTACGTATAGTCTGTAGATTATTAATATCCATTTGTGGGCAGATTGCTCATGCGGTTTTGTCTGTATGTATTTCCAAATCATCTCGGCCCTTTTTAAGGGTGGTTTCCAGGAATAAGCCCTCTGTTGCCTTTGAATGACTGATTCATGATTGCTATCCTTAGACTAAGACTGCTGAGTGAGAAGGGTATTTAGTCTTGGTCTTTCACAATACGACTGACAGCTGTTTCACACCTCTGGTGTGAAAAAAAAAAAAAAACAACACAGCACCATATATATGTGCTGATGCTGAAATGGAAATATTGCTATTCACCCTCTCCATTAGTGCATATGAATAACTGACTATCTTAAGATATTTTGAGGTATCTGCTCCTCTTTTTTATTTCCTCCACTCTAAAATCCTTGCTGTTCCCTTAGTTCCAACTATGCTGCTTCTTTCCAGTGGGCTTTCTGTGTATCTTGGGTTGCCCAGTTCATTTGTCTAGAAGTAGTGATAATCAGTGGGTGAAATTCTGGTCTGAACTTCCATAGCCTGTGTCCTACCTGCCCCTCTGCAGGCAGTATTTCCTGTTTGAAAAGCCTTTGAAAGCAGCAGTTAAGCGTTTTGAAGCAAGTCTTTGATCTCTTCTCTTGCACGCTTGGAATGGGCAGTGTTTGCCTTGCTACAGCATTGTGACTAGCTGTGCCCAGGAAGGATGAGCTTGTCCATACATAGCATGCAAGTAGATCAAGCAGAAAGATGTTTCTTTTTGGATTTCCAACGTGATCTTGTTATTCAGGTCGGAACACAAATTCTTGTGTTTTTGTCTCAACCTAATGGAATGGAGCAGCCCCCTAAGGGCTACCCTACATGGGCGTGATGAGCTGTGACTGAGGGTGATGCCAGCACAGGCCATGCAAGACCCTCTTTCCCCAGAGCCCAGGGTTGTGGTACCTGGCGACAATGGCAGGTTCCATTGACAGACCTAAAGAAGGTGAGATGGTGAATCAGGCCTGGGAGATGTCCAGGACAGTCCAGTCAGGAACAGCAGGAGACCAGACTGGAGATGGAGCTACCTAGAGTGTTGGTACAAGAATTATCCAGCATACAGGGTCAGAAACAAGACTGGAAATAAGGCTACCTACTGCATAGGTGTGCATAGGCTTTTTGGGAAGCCCAGTCAGAGAGGTAGGATGGGGCTACACACAGGTATGCCACCACCACAGTTCCGGCAAAGACTGAAGCCCTAGGGCTGAGCAATGGGGTCTGTGGGCAGGGGGTGAGTGTGTGGGGTCCCAGGGGAGGCTGGCCAGGGCCCATTAAGGCCACAGGTGCCCTCAGGGCTCTGAGAGGCAGAACCCTGTTAGTACAGTGCGGAGTTGATGGACTTCTTGTTTTTATAAAAAAGCAGTAACTAGTCAACGTGCTGTCAGAAAGCATAGTTTGTTGTTCCCTTTTTCAAGAGAAAGCATAATTACAATTTTCTTCCTAATCAACAGCCTGCTTTCTGAAAAATGACACCAAAAATGTATCAGTCAAAAAGCTAACAGTTGATTAGCAAAGCATCAATTCTGCTATCGAATAAGTAATGCCTCTGAAAGTTAATAGATGCATCTTCATTTGAAATGTTATTTCTCTTCAAAAGAACCTTAATAAGAAAAATTGAAGTGAGAACATCTGACAAATAAATAACAATGTTAAGTCTTTTGAAAGGCTGCCCAAAAGGATCTGTATATTCTTCTGTTTTTAGCTTAGCAAAAAAGTAAGGAATCAAAGTAGGACTTTCACCTTTTTAAGGAGCAACTCTCATTTGGGCTGTATGTGTATGAAGGGGTGTGCTACTGCATAGAGCTGGGCCACAATATGAAGTCTTAAGCCCAGGCTTACCAGACCCTTTTGGAATAGGGAGGAGGGGAAGAGGTTGCTTTTACCTGTCCCACAACAGAGCATTAAAATGTCTGGTCAAGATATAGGAAAGGGCTTTCATTAAAAATATCTGTTAAAAAGTGGGGTTGAATGTTCTTTGAAAAACCATGCTGGATGTAAATCAAAGCTAAGGTTACTTTCTGCCCTTGGTTTTATTGTTTCAGCCATGATCAGAAATGCTGAAACACTGTTAAAGATGTTGCTCAGCGATATTTCGAGTTCAGACAGAGTTAAGAAATACTGCAAAGCTCCTCGGGTTTTCCAGGAACTTCTAGGCCCAAATTGCAGATACAAGAAGTTCGCATAAGATAAGTTATTTTACAACTTGCAGTACATCAGTCTTGGAGGATCCATGGACTCCTTCTGAGAGGTCATAAAAGATAATTATCAACAGTCTTAAGTGCCCTAAACAGATTTGCACTTCCACTGGAAAAAGTACAAAGATCCACAAATGCAAAAAAAAAAGTCTCAAATGAGTGCTTAAAATAACTCTGGGCTTGTCTATAAGGAACACATCATGTCTCTCAAATTTATCCTCAGTCATAACTTACATATGGGAGACAGCAGTAGAACTTACAGTCTTCTTGTCACGCACCCCTGAGCTGATTCTCTGAATAATTGCAGCCTTTCCCTCAGTCAGGTGTTAATTTTGTGTTTTTTTTCCTGTTTGGGCACTGAGCTTAATTTCTTGTCCTCTATAAAACCTGTTTGAAATTAGCCAGTAAGTTCAAAAGGTATTGGTGGTGATGGGGACTCTCTGTGTGCATACCCATCCACACGTGTGCATGTGTTAATAAGCTGTTTAAGCTTAATTTCCTTAGGAAACAAAGCTAACAACCCAAGAAAATCAGTCTAAAGCTTTTTTTTTTTTTGGAACAGCTGTAGAAACAGATATTGAATGATAAATTAAGCAGCCTATGATGCCCCCCATGCAGTTGCCATATATTAGCAAACTACACGCCGTAAGTGCATAATGGTATATGACCTTTTCACAGATGAATGAATCCTTGTGATCTGAAGGATTGTTAAAGATGGATGGATGGGAGGGAACAGATCAGAACCCTCCCCCAGTAATAGCACTGAAACTGTTATTTGCCACATCAGGTTATGATTTGTGTGCCTGCTCCAAGCTTTCATCCAGTTGTGGTTTGGTTTGATTTTTTTTTTGTTACTGTGTATTATCCTAACTTACACGCCTTGGTGCAATGTGTGCGCAAGACTAAGAACTGCAATAATCATAATTACCCACTCTTACAGGCTCTGATTTTAATGTCCAAACTTACCATCATGTGGAGTAATGTTGTTTGGAAACACCTTATATGTGTGTTTTGCCAACAGATCCATAGAACTGGGATCACTTCAACAAATGTTTTGGTTTTTTTTTGCTTTTTCATGTATGAATGTGTATGTAGATGAAAACCATATTTGATTCACTCATATAAAATCTTCTCTTAAACTGCTTATATTTTAATAATTATTAGGTGTTTTTCCAAGAGGGAGATTGGTGCTTCTGTTTTTTAGTAATGTGTTACTGATGCGACGATAGCATCTGTAATGTTTTTTTTTTTCTACTAAATATGTAAGCCTTTACTGCTTTTATGAAATCTTCAGTGGAAAGGTTCTTGAGTCCAGAGGTTGTACTGTGGCTTGAACTGCAAAAATCAACCAATCTGTCAATGAATGGTTAGTTCACATACTTTTATGTAATAATTTATCTAAAGCTCTTGTTTTGTTTCCAACATGAAAACATAACAGATACCAAAACCGCAAAAGCTGTGGCTGATGGGACTCATTCTCTGGCCAGCTCTACAACTGTGTATATTTGAGACATGCATATAACATCTATTAATTATTGCTTTAGTACATCTACTAGCTAGTTATAGATGTATCTTTAGTATAAAACATGGCCAAGGATGGTGTTTTACTTCTGGCCACTGCAGCTATGTGAAATACCTAGTGGACTGCCTAGTGACAAATTTAGTTTAGTACAAACAAGCTCTAGTCCAGTGTCCCTTCCACTACAGTCTGTTATTATTTGAATGGAAATTTCAAAGATGTTGCATGGTGAAATTAATCTGATCTGCTGTCATGTATATTCAGGTAGAGGTGAACTGCATGCTACAGCACTTTATTTCCTCTCTTAACCACGAAGGGGGAGCCCAGGGTGCAAAGATTTGGCATGGGTAAAATGAATTTGACCCTGGGGGGACAATCTGCAAGGCTTATGCTCCCAAGCCAGTTAGCTTTTTCAAATAAAATCCCCTTTGCTCTTTGGCTCAGGGGAAGCAGCCTTGGTTGTCTTTGCAGGGGCTCTGATGTTGTGCGTCAGTGAGGAAATTTGAGGAGGTAAATGGCCACAGTTCATCAACAACTCTTCTTTTACATCATGTTTCTGATCAGCGGGTGTGCTCCTCCTGATGAGCTGCAAATGTGTACTTAATATTATATTAGCTATTAACTCCCAAAGTCAACAGTTTCCCTGGTAAGATCAGAGCACTTCAAACATTACTCTGTATTTAAAAAAAAAAAAATATTTTTTTTCAGTTTGAAAGAACCCTTATTAAAACATTTACAAATACTTTTATGATGTTATATTGCTTTCCTAAAATACTGATCAACTGTGATGAATATGTCTGTATGTGTGTTGTCATTTTCTCCCCTCTAGCCCCCAATTCTTCTTCAAAGAGGAGAAAGTGTTTCTACTTTTCTAGGATGCAGAGGAGGTCCAGGCTTTAATGCTCTGTTATAAGCATGTGAATTGGAGCCTGAAAACCTAAAACATATGAAGGCTGGTGGGGCACTGTCATCTTCTTGCAGCGGGATGAAGGATGTCCTCTGTTGAATGACCCGTCTCCTGCCTGGGCCACATGAAGAGAAGAGACCCCTTGGTGCTTCCAGGAGCTGTCAGTCTGCTCATCCGCTTGGGAGGAGGAAATGAAAACCTCCTTTTGTGTGTTACTCTTCTCCTTGTTCCCTCTTTGACAGCATAAGAGATTTACAACAGCAACTCTGCCAGGCCTGTTGACCGTTAGTTTTGTAACACCCAAATTCCTGATTCTCTGGATTTATACTTTTATGGTTATGAAGTTCAGCAAGCTAGATACAGTTTAACTCTCGAGCCTAGTTAATGACACTGGCGTCTCTGCAGCAGTAACAAGAGCTCACTGTCAAAATGACAGTGCGCTTACAGGAGGGAGCAAGGGGCCTGATCCAAAGCCCACTCTAATTGGTAGAAGCTTCTCTGTTGACCTCACTCTAGAGTGAATTAGGCTTCAAAGTAAACAGCGGCTCCCCTGCAACAGCAGTCAGCTGTTTTAATGCTGCAGGAGGGATTAGTTATGAGCAAACGGTGTTTCACCACATTCCAGGCTAGGAGCAAATTCTTGTATCCCTCCAGGAACAGGGAGTGTGTGCTTACCGAGTGTGTGTCTTGAGTGATTGCAGAGATGACAAGTGGATGTTTGCTGCCTAAATAGGAGGAAAATGGTGAGCATGAGAAAAATGGATGTGTACATATGTGTCTTGGGAATGCGCAAGCATTCAGTAAGCAGTCATGGTAGTGTTTTGAGCATCCCAGAGCACTACCGTGCACGGTTTGGCTTGATCTTGGTGTGTAACATAAGTGGTAGGTTGTGACCCCTCAGGCAGATGTTTAGAGGTCTGCCATAAACTTGTCAGGACCTCAGATGCTTTAATGGAAGGGGGAGAGAGACAGGACAGTGGCCCTGACAGCGCTGTTGAACCTAAGCTAGTATGTCCCAAACGGTGGGTCTCAACCTCTGCTGGGTTCTGCAATGATTCAGAGGTCCCAGGGTGTTTGGACACAGGTACAGCAGTAGCTGCAATGGGTCTGTAATGATACTGGCCCTATGTGGCATGGCACTGACATCTTGTTATTTTTACAGTGCAACAGTTTGATACTATATGGTAAAAGATATTTGAGGAATCTTGGTCTTCGTTTTGACCTGGGTTATTTGTCAGTTTTGGATGCAGTAAACAGTAAGCGTAGTGGTAAGAATCAGTAGCTGGAACAGTATGTGTTTGTGAGGAGGGAGAAGGGGAAAAAGCACAAACTTCAGCCAGTTTGTGCCACTGAATCATGTGGCTGCTCTTCTAGAGATCTGCATTTCTTTTAGGGTAAAAGGGGTGAGAACAGGCTTTAATTACTGGCTGCAAATATTTAAAACCGCCTGAGGATTGTTAAGTGCATTTAATGGATGGTAGGGGCTCAGCACCTATAGGGTTGGGACAGAGGGTCAGTTTTGCATTTGGTGGTTGCACCTCGTTCTTCTTTCTCCCATCCCAACCAGAGACAGGCTGCTGCCCAGGTCGGTCGTGTGAAGGCTGCTGAGTCAGAAGTGGATTGCCGTGTCTAAAAGACTGAAAATGATGGTCAACACTTCTTGTTCATTTGGCATTGCAGGCAGGAACAGACTTGCTTTTTTGGAAACAGACCTGATGAGAAACGAATAGTCCATAGAAAGATCATCTAGCTAGATAAAGTGGGAAATTATAAAGCATATTGAGTAGTGTAAGAAGATAATGCTTCCCAGGACACTTGTGTGTGTGAGTGAAAGGAAATCACAGAATGATTAAATCTGTCTCGAGAGAAAAGGGGGATATTTCTAAGAACTTGGTAATATGATGCAGTAATTACATCTGTAAAGTAGTACAGGAATGCTGTGTGTTAAGGTCTTTAAATTAAAAGATGATTCCGTGTTTCGGAGATTTTTATAAGGATGTTACTGACAGGCTAGTTTAACTACTGACCCATTAGACTTTCTAAAAAATACTCATTAATATTTCTGTAAATCAGTTAATCACTGGTTAAGACTAAGACTCAGAAGTATATGTTATTTCTAAACCTGATACAGGTTGAAAGGAAAAATTATTCTACTCCTGTCTGCAGTTACTTTACACTGGAATTACTCCTCATTACAAATAAAATTACTCTTGACGTGTTAATGTGGAGTCAGGCTGTAGACTTATACTATCCACAGAGATACTACAGTCACATATAGTAAAGAGCACGGAGTGGCAAATATTGTTTTGTAACGGGGGGCATGAAGGTACAGCCCATAACTCTCTGCTGAAGTAAGAGGGAGAGCTAAGCAGAAAGTGACGTTTTTGCTCTACGGTAACATTCTTTTCTGGCACACTTGTAATGCGTTTTGAAAGCTACAGGATGGCAAAGTGAGACTTGCCTGTGATCAAATGGTAAATACTGTGCAGCTGCTGAGGCCTGCATTGGGAACCTCCTTCCACTTATGCATTTTAATACACCTCTGTGAGACTCTCCCAAAATAGGCCTGAGTAAAAAGAGCAATGGGAGAAGGTGAATCCAAACAAGAATATGCTTGCACTGTTTGTGGGTGTGATAATTTCTGCAATTTAAAGCAGCACTGAGGCTGCTCTTCTTTGTGACAGGGATTTTCAGATCAGTTTTCAGCAAACCCTAGAAATGCTGTGGGTTGGGGATTCCCCTCAGAGTCCTTATTCACCTTCTCACTGCATGCTCCCAATTGCTGCACTAAACTAGCATATCTGTGGGTTCAGCACTGATGAAAGGTGGTCTGCTGACAGCTCTGAAGATGTGTTAAATCTACAGCCAGACATGAGTACTGGAGGCCGCCTCTCTGATCCAGCTCAATGCTGACCTGCAGGGTGGCCTCCCGTGGGACCAGACTGCTGCTGATTCTGTTTAATCCTTGGCCTTGCTGGGGCCGCTAGCGAAACCACTAATGGGTACCACTTGTAAAGGCTTATTCTGATATGTATCAACAAGTCTGACTACCATCTCCTTTGTAGCAGCTCCAGTGCAGCTGCTGGTGGGAAGGACTTGCTGTTGCTACCAGGGCTGAGCTGTGTTTGTGTCTGTGCTTCAGCATGGAAGCTGGCAGTGCAAATTCCCTGAGCATCCCAGGCTCTCCAGAGCTGAGCCAGTGCTGGGCTACAGCAATAGACCTAAATAACTAAAAAAGGCAAGAAAACACTGAATTCTCTGCAGTTCTCTAAAGACACTTCTCCAGAGAAGGAGAGAAGCTCTGCTACTGCGAATCTTCTGCTGAGATACCTGAGAGAGATGGCCTGAAGGCTGCTTCCTGGTTATCAAAAGAAAGACACCCTGTGCTGGGGACAGCAGCACCAGAAAAGGGTTTGTGGGAGAGGTGTATATATAAAGTGTTTCAGCTAGGTGTCTGAAGTAAGGAAAGCATTTGAAGTAGAAGATGGGTGAGGGTGGGAGAGTAAGACAATGTGAAACAAATTGAGGTTAAAGAAATCAACCCTCAAAATTGTGTTTTAAACAGCCTTGTGTTTCTCTGACTCAAGGAGTCTGAAGTACCCATGAGTCCAGCAGCAACAATCTTCTGGGATTTTCCCCAAGTAGCTTCCCAGCTGGATTGACTTTTTCTATCCTGGTAGTGTTCCTGGCAGCAAGAAATAATGCACAGGGCTGTTCCCAAAGGTGCTGCAGCTCCTGAAGCCCATAGATTTCTGTAGCCTGTGCTGGTGGCTATAAGCACACCAGACCTGTCTTAAATATAAAAATATGGGCATTTGTTCTGTGTTTGTTTGAGGTGGGGTTTTTTGCACAGGATGTTGTTAACTGTTTTAAAACCTGCACTGTGCTGGTATTACTGGGGTAAATTAGCTTTCCTGCGGTCTGAAGGGGAAAGTACCTGAACGTCAGATGTCTATGGGACACAGAAGGAAAGGGCAGAAATTTGGAAATATCTAATTGGAGCTTTGAATGGAGTAAGCTTAAAAGGTAGTGAGGGAAGTAAATTAAACCTGCATTTGACGTTTACTTCCATAATATTATTTTATGGAGGACTTAAGAGTAAGATGAAAAGGCTTTAACACTCAAGCAGTTTCCTTTTCTGTAGTTAATTTGCTCCATTCAACAATATTCTTTCTTTGCATCCACCTCACTTAACACAGGTCAAGTAAAGAAAGAAACACTGAAATAATTGAAAAGCACTCCACTGAGGAATAAGAAGTGAATTTTTTTTTTTGCCTTTTAGCCAAGACAGAGCTAAGTAATTATTTTTAGAGCTAGGAATCAGCACCTAAGCATTAAGGAAAGAAACCACATGTTTTCTTTGAGTCTCCCACCTGCTATGCTTCTACTATCTCTAGGCAATAGCAAAGAGAAGAAAATGCAGCAAAGTTCTTGTGTTCCAGGCACATGGCTGAAGGCTTGATTTTTATTTTTTTAATTTTTTTTTTGGCAGCATCTGACAACCTTTCCCCTTTGCTTCCACTTTGTTTGTATCTGCTAGTCACAAAATCTAAAAATGCAGCTGTTGCTCATCTTTATTACCTGCTGATTATTGTTAGTTTGCCTCTGCTGTATTTGTGATGAGATACCTGCCACCATCGGTCCGGGGGTGATTGAAGTAAGATGAGCTGCAATTTTTTGCTTTCTCTCTCAGAGGAAGTCAGCATACATTCAGCAGGTTGTCTTGTTGGAAAATACTTTTTAGCTGAAGTAACAATATTTTGTTTTGTGTATTCAGTGGTATTTTTGTAAGAATATCTGGTCATGGAGAGATAGGGAGAGAGAGTACACAGACTATAAATTTCTCCAGAGATGCTAGAGAAATGCTTAATGATTCAGATGAAGTTAAATGTCGGAACTCCCTCCTGGTGTTGCCAAGTAGCAGATGCTCAACAAAGGCGAGAGGGCATGTCAGCCTTTCCCTCGACTACCTTCCTTCTTTCAGGCAAGCTGTTGCTTTGGGCCTTCCTGAGGCAGAAGTTGTTTCTGGGTCACTGTGTTCAAAAAACACTGATGGACTGATTCTCTCTCAACTTGTCCAAATTTTCTTTAAAATCATTTACAGGAAATATTTTGTATACATTTTCTGTTTATGAAGCTATAAGAACAATAGTCCTGGTTTGGAGATGTGTTGAAGCCCAATGTTACTTAGAGCTAGGGGGTAATTTTGTTAATGTCAGCTGGGATTATTGGCATGCTCAATATTTGGAAGATAGTTTAATAATTTTCTGAGTCAGGAGCACCGTGTTATTTTTATCCACCTTACTTGAGACAAATGAAGGATATGTTTATAGCAACATGTTACCCCAAATACTACCAATGGGGTTCTCTTTGAGAAAAGCACTTAATGCTGTGTATCTACACTTCTCTGTTCCCAAATACAGCATAAGAAGTCATCTAGGTAAGACTCAGGTTCTTACTTGTTCTAAATACTTAAATCCAGCACCTGTGTCAATGACTTGTAGCCCTGCTATCCAGAACAAAATGTATTTCAATGTGTTTCTTTGCAAGTCTTATTCAGGGGAGATTATGGTCTGTCTTTTCATCTTGTCCAATTATACCCTCAGTGATGATACTGTAAAAGGAAAAAAAGTCATTTATTCCTGCTTTTTTACTTATCAGCTATGTAGAGCTTTTGACTTCCTCTGGGAGTCTGTTTTGCGCTCCAATGTGTTTGTTATTGCAAGTCAGTAATTCCCAATTTTTAAAATCGTTACCCTCCACTACAGCATCTCATTCTGATCCTGTGTTAGGCTTGCCCAAGTGTCAAGCTAGAAGGACTTAAAATAGTGTTTCTCTTGGCTAACACAGGTATGGGAGAAAAGAATTTGGCTCATGCAGTCTTAAGTGTGGTGGACTTTCCTTGAGGAAATAAATACAACGCTTCTATGACCAGCTTGTCTCAGTTGTGATGGACAGAGTTTTCCATAATTGGCTGGAGCAATGGTCTGTGGACCTTGGCCCATGGCCTCTGCGAGCCGCCCCTACAAGCTGCTTCAGTGGGAAATGGCAGAGACCCTATGGGTGGCACTGAGTGAATAAACAGCTTTGGGGAAAGCTCCTCTCCGACAGCTGGAGGTTGGCTCTACGCCGAGATGTGAGGATTTACTTCTCCTATACTTAACAGTATGTTTAACTTACATGAACAGCCATGAAAACAACAACATTAAAGCATCTTAATTGTCACCTGTAATCGTGGGCTCCATAGGTTAACAATATTGCTCTATAGGTGCTACAGATTTTAAATATACTGCCTTTTTTCAGCCTCAACTGATGGCCTCTCACTCACTACTCAATGCTCTTTCCTTTTCTTTTTTTTTAAAAAGGAAGGCAACAAAAGCAGACAGATCTCGTAAAACATCGTTTTAAAATGAGATTTCCATTCTGCTATCATGTCAATATCTTCCTTTGTGAAGTCAAAGGCTAAGATGCAATATTGACATTATTTCTAAGCATCTTGTGCATCCCTGCTGTAAAGATCTAGGTACTAAGCTAGTCTCCAAGTATTTTAAGTGCATTAATAGATGTAAAACCAATTGATGGTGACTGTCCAGACCACAACAAGTCATTAATGAATTTTCTTTTTCTGAGTAGTGTAAGTATGCGGTGATTTCCTAAAAATAGGGACCACTTGCAACATATCCTATAGGTCATTAAACATTCTCAGACTTAAATTGAGCATCTGGAGGGGCAAAAAAAAAAAAGAGTGCTTGCTCTGGAGCTGCTTCTTGGGAAGTGGACAAATCTAGGGCTTTTTTTTAATGCTTATTGGGGACATCTATGTGCCCGTTCCTATAGGAGAGAAGAAATTCCTTAGTTATCCCAAACCCAAAACATTAATATTTTTGCAAGTTGAAAGTAACTACCTCTGACTAAGTGCCTTCAGTAGGTTTTTCAGAGCCTGGTCACATTGCACTTCCTTTTCCTACTCCTCTTTTATTCATTCTCTCAACTTTTACTGCTTTTCAGTCTGAGCTCAGTTCATCGTCCTACTACAGTTTGTACCACTCTGCTGTAAGCAAAAGGTACAACAAGGCAGTAGGTACAACCTGTCACAGTAAAATACAGCCATTGCAAGGCATGTCTTTGCGTAGGTGAACTCTTCTCCAGGCTCTTCCCACTTTCTTTGGTCACTTGCTGGGCCCTAAGCAGATCGGCTCTGTATATATGTGGCATACTCGTATGTAGTTAATAAGTTTTTGGGACCTACCTATGTCCAAGGAGTAGTCTCATAACTTGAGACATTGTATGTAGGAAAAAATGCCCTTGTTACTGTTTTGATCTGCAAACAGTGACATAGACAGGAACAGAGAGTGCCAGCTCCTCACGCTGAAGAGTTCTTGCCTTGGGTCTATACTAACAAGAATAGAGCATTTTTTTATCTTTTTGAAAAACCTCTCTGCCTGTGCATATGATAGTGTGTTTGTGGTGTGTTTCTTGGTTTTGCTGGTGTTTTTCTTGTTGTGGTGTGTTGTTTTGTT
>RSEF01000001.1:82701953-82762999 GCA_003993805.1 Himantopus leucocephalus | reverse complement strand
AAAAAAAAAAAAACCCCAAAACTCAACAAAAAAACCTGAACAACCGAAAACCTCTCCATTTGTGGCCTCTAAATCTAGGTGTGCCTTGTCTCATGCCCTGGAGGCTGCCTGCATTGCATGGTGCAGAACTAGGCAGGTGTATTCAAGCTAGGGCCAAGTGACCCAACTTGGACACCAGAAGCAAGCAAGCTCTGGCTGCATTGATTAAGCCTGTGGTGTGGTTCACCCCCTGCTATAACCACTTCCAGGATTCAAGTGAGATGTTCTGCCTGGTACCACTGTGGGCAGTGAGGTGGATCAGATCTTGGGAAGTGGCTCAGGGCCCTTCTGCCTGCTGCTGCGTTATGCAGTGTACCTGTGCCTGTAGGGAACCAGTTTTTGTGGGGAATATGTTTTCTTATATTCTGTATGCTGACAAAGGGTCAAAAATTCTGTGTAAGCAGAAGTATACATATTTTGTGGACCTCCTAGAGCTGGGAAGAAAACAGAGGTGCTTGCGTGTGTGTATGAGAAATAGTGCTTTGTTGGCTTTAAAAATAGGTATTTTATTTCTTTGACTAATTCTAAGGGAAACTTGCTGTATTTCTGTCCCTGCTCACCCTGCCCTGAAATAGACCCTATATGTGATAGTTTTGTTTAATTCCCTACCCTTACAGAGCATTTCCCTACTAGTCCTGGACCTAAGAAAACCCAAATGTAGAGCTTAATGTGAAACGGATCTAAAGTAAAGGATATAAAGTAACTGTTTAGCAAAAAGTACAGCAATTCAAATTCCTGTAACATAACTAACACAGTGTCAACATGACTGATGCCAATAACATACAGCAAGAAGACAGATGCAGCGCTGAGACATGCTGGCTGTTAAAAGCTGTGCTCCTGATGAGGAACACACGAGCAGTAAGCTGGTTAACTGCTGGTGCCTGCCCTCTCTGAAGCCTTTCTCTGTTCCTGGCCCTTCCTTCAGAGCTTGTGAGTCACTTCCCCTCAAGAGAAGCTCTTTAGAAAATGGCATCCCAGGGTGCCGTGTTTATTGACTTTCAGGGACTTTCAGAACAAAATTGTTCCATGTACCTGCAGAGATGTTTTTCCCTAACTGCTGACTCCATAGATTCTCCCTGGGTGTTGAAAGTCAAACTGTTTTTCCTCTGATTTAGGTCTTGTTGAGGATTCAGACCCTCAGGCCAACCTTTACTTTTGGAGATGCCGTGAATGCCTTTAGAGTGTGGCTCCCCTCTCTGCCGCGGCACACATGGACTGCATAGCAGCAGTATCTCCCCCATTGCCCCAGTATAACTATGGACAGGGGCAAAAGGGGGTTTGCAGCCACCTCTTGCAACAGGGTGGAGTTGACTTGACTACTTGGAGGAGGGGATCAGCCATGATGATGGGTAAGCAGGTAGGGAGGGCAATGTCATTATCTCCCTGCCTTTTCAACTTCCTTTGCCCATGCCCAGTAAAACAGGGACTTACCCAGGAAGCAGTCTGTGGAGTTGAAAAGCTACATGCCGAGTATTCTCCTGGGACCGGATACTCCTGACATCAGTTCAAGTCCTCTCAAAATTGTGCTAAGTTATTTGAAGGGTCAGATGTGTTTGATTTTTCTGTCTCCTGCCTCCCCCCCCTTTTTTTCCCCCCCTTCTCCAGAGGAAAAAAAGGCCCCCAGGGACATGCTCCCTTCAGTCCATAAACCCTTAGTAAGTATCTCCGTAAAGTGCTTGATGCACACTGCATACCATCAGTTGTGAACTTGTATTGCTCCCATAGCAACCAGTGATGTTATCAACACAAGACTGACTTCACTTTAGGAGCAAGCAGATGTAGAACTGCCATGTGGTGTCTCTAACCCACGACTGGGCCAGTAGTTTTGCCATTCCTCACCTGATTCCTGTTTGGTAACAAGACTGAATTGAACCTCAGCAGTATGGTCTTGGCTAGCTTGTAGCTTATCTGCAGACCTTAGTGATGTATAGGCTAGCAGTCAGTTAGTTGTGTGTGTTTTATTTCCTTTATACTTGTTTCAAATACTGACAGTGCTGAGGAGGTTTTTGTGTAATAACCACCAAGAGAGTATCCCTCTGTGAGGGGAGAAAATACAGACTTTGAGAGCATGTTTCCCTGGGAAAAGATAATTTATATGTGCTTTCCAGTACTCTCTGCAGTTAAATAGCTTCTCGGTCTGATTCACCAGTATATTAAAGCGGTTCCTTAGCACTCTGAAAGTACAAAATGACTTTATAGTAGATCAAGTAATCACTGGAGAGTATCTCCTGGTGTTGGAGGATCTTATGCCTGGTAAGGTTGCCATGGTAGCTCCCGTGCCATTCACTTTTCTAGGCTGTCAGCATCAGGGATGCACCCAGTGAAAGATCCAGTACCAGCTTGCTTCTTGGGATTTTCAGTATCTTCAGGGTTGTTCTGGGCCTGTTAGTTGCCCTGACTTTTAGTAGGGACAGATATAGAACTCAGCTAGACTCTATAATCAAAAGCCGTGCTTAAAAAACACAAATCCAGAAGACACGAATTTTTTTTTTTTAAATGTTGTGTTCCTTGACTGAACTGGAGAATTGGGCTTTTTCAAATTAAATCTATAGGTTTCCACTTTAAATTGCAGTAACTAATCATTAAAAGTGAACTAAATGAACTATCACCCCAGGTTTGAAAGCAATTTAGTTGTACATTTTCACTTCTCAAAGTGTGTGTGTGTATTTGTTTTTATATATAGAACTATTAATTTTCATAATGACTGTACTAAGTTTGAGTGCAATTCTGGTGAGGAGGATTAAATTTGATTTGCAGGATTGAGCTCAGTACTGTATGGAAACAGAATCCAGGTGTTCCTCTTCATTTTACTCTGTTCTAACATCATTGCTGCTTTTAACTATAAATGTTTAAACACATGGTATAGTTAATGTGAGTAACATTCCTCATATATAATGAGCTTACATTATGCAAATCAACTAAAGGTAGCATGTAGCAGGTTATGGCATGGCTGGGACCATTATAATATTGGAAGACTAAAGAGTCTTAATGCTAATGGCACTGTGCATCTTGCGTATAGTAAAAGGTCCTCCTGCTGTAGGGGATTTTTTTTTTTTTCTTTTAAGTAGCAGTATAAAACAACCCTGTTCCTACAGCTTAGCATTTTTCCCCCAGATGACAACATTTCCCCCCCGCCCTCCTCGCCCTGATAAGTCCAGGAGACTATCACTTAGAATATTGTTTATTAGTTTCTAGAATCAGTCAGTAACAGCATTCTTCTGCTCATAAAGTTCAGTAAATGACTCCTTTTAGACAGAAAGGATCTTAAATTTTGACCAGGATGCATGACTGGAAAAGGCTTTAGTAAATTAAAATCTGTGAGAAGCAGCAATGTTTTATTTTTAATGGAGGGAAAATTGTCCTGTAAATGCTTTTCTTCGTGCCTTAATTTTGGGCTTTGCAATACTTTATTGGATATGACATTGAAGAATAATCATACCTTTCACTTTCCTAGTGTTTTTAAATCAAAGGGTGAAGCTGGTGTGTAAGTACCATAGCTATTATGGCCAGCTTCTCTGGGAGAGGTGACAGCATATGGTCCTGTTGTTCTAATCCAGGCACAGCCTGTTGCATGCTCAGCAGCAATTGCGTGGCACTCCTGGGACACGTGGCCAGGAATGGCTTCAACTAGCAGGATCAGTGGCTGTAAGGGCTTTGAGTCAGGCTGCTCATTTGCTGCTGTAACCCCCAGGCCACTTCTCTTCCCTCAAACACAAACGGCATTTGATTTGAAGTCTTTCTTTTAGGTCTGGTTTTCTTTTTTTTTTTCTGTGCAAGACTTCAGACAAAAAAGTCTCTATTTTTGTTCATTTTAATACTAATATGTATAGCTCTTATTTTATCTCACCCTGGTGGTAATATAGTCCCCAGACCAGTAAAACATCCAGCAAAAATATTTCTAACTTTTAGAAAATGACATTCAAAGAACACACAAGCTTTTCTGTGTCCAGGAAGAAGCTGGCCTTCACAAATGGCATCTAATGCTCTTTCTCCCCACGCCCCCTGCGAAGTAGGTCCAGAGCAAATGCTTATCTGACTGGATGTGAAATCCCTAACTATATCTCAACTCTCTTCATTTATTGTTTTAATACAAGTCTAGATCTTATTGGGACCAACAGTTCCTTGGTATTTGGCATTTTTTAGTGTGCTTGCTACTCCTACAAGGAATGACTGTTTCTTGTCCTTTTGAAGACCCTCATCTCAGCTGTTCCTCTCCCTCACACAGAGCGGGAAGTGAGAGTTGAGAGGACAAAAGATGGTGTTCAGCTGTCTTCTCGGGACAACTAGGAGCTTGCATGGCTCATAGTATATCAAAGAGCTATTTCAAAGCTGATTGCTGTTCCACTTTCTATGTGCCTGTGGGTCTTTGGAAGCAGATAAGTCATAGCATAATATATTTAACCACCGTCCTCTGCTAGTTCGCTTGGCATCCCTTTTCAACATCCTATCTGTTTCCTGGTGGATAGGGAGGAGAAAAGCATTGTGGCGGAACTGTAGGAGAGTTAAGAGTAGGGCCTAGTGTTATCTGTACCTCCAAAAGAGCAACATAGAGAAGCTGGACAGCTTGATCCTGGATTTGTTTCTGGAGCTGCTGGGCTGGTGTTCCTCAGACTTTTGATGGTACTCTGCAGCTCCAGCTGTGGCTCTAGCTCTGTGATGACATGTCATTTTCCAGGTAGAGTGGTTTTCTTTTTTTTTTTTTTTCTCCTGGTTGGAGCAAACCCCAAGTTTTTGGCGTTCACTATGGCAGTCTTGGTTGTTTGAAACTTCAGACTTGAACGCTGTTAAATCTGAAGAGTTCAACATCCAAGGATTACTGCCACCTGGTTTTGTCAGTTGGTGCTCTGATTTTTGAGGTCAAGTGTTTTTGTATGTAGCAAAACTAACACTTGTAGTTTTTCAGATGATGTTAAGACTTAGTCTACCATGTATTGGGACAGTATCCAATTACAATAAGTAGCACAGGGACAAAACTGATACAACCAAGCAGATATGTTGCCTTAAAATGAGTTAATGGGCTAGCGTTCACCTCATCTGCCATCTTGGTAGTGAAATGATTCCAAAAGCTAACCAAACTGGGGAATGTTGTAAAATGAACTGAGGAAGGGTGGGGCAGCTAGTGGCTTATCAGAGCATCTGTTTGATTGTGGGCAGCTGGAACTGTTCAGAGTCTCTTTGTATGTGTTCTCTGATTTCACGTCTCCATTGCAAGTGCCTCTATTTTTGGGTGCCAACAACATGATATCCTACATGTCACTGAGTGAGGAGTGGTTTGTAGGTCCTGCTTGCTTCCAGGTGGGGTTTCAAGACTTCTGAACACATTGGGTCTGTGTCACCTCAGACTGGTTACCTAAGAGATGAGATGCTCAGTGTGATGTTTGGGCATGCCAGCAGAAACACCAACAAGGATTTGAAACTCCTGCCAGGGCAGAGGCCTAGTGCAATATCTGTGTGCTTCTCGTCTATGTCTTAAATTCAGGTTTTGAAGGTTTGGGTGTTTTATAGGTATGAAAGTAGCATAAGAAGCCTGCTCAGACCTAAGGATTTCTGAGGTGTAATCTCTAACCAATTAGGAGGGATAGTTAAAGGCTGGCCTACGGGGTTCCCTTAACACACTGTTCTTAAGTCCAAAATTGACTTCATTCATCATCATTGCACAGTTGAAATAACAAATTTTAATTTGTTAACTAGCATCACGTTAATAAGAAGGTGATTTACTTGTTTACATAACAAAGAAAAACTAGCAGTACTGGGTTGAGCTTTTTTTTTTAAATGCATTGAATGGTACATGGATAGAATATTATGGGTTTGGTTAGTCCTACAAAAAGTAATTTTCCAGTTATCTATGTATCCATACACTTAGTAATTATTAGTTTTAAAGCTTTTTCGCCAACTCTATCTCAAATATGGGTAGCAGGCAAATGTCCTAGGCTACTCCTCCAGCAGTGCTGCTGACTTGAAAAATGCATTCCTCTTATGTTCCCATTTACCTCCCAAGGATTTGTTTGGAAATGTTTCTCCTTCATTTGTGTTTTCAATCTACCTTTGTGTCCTTTCCCTGGGTGGCTTTACCTATGGAACAAATTCCTTAGCTTATATGACACATATCTTGCTTACTTTATTCTCACCTGCCATCTTTGCCTTTATTCCCTTTGATGTTGTCTTTAATCTAGAACAAATTTTTGAATTGTAGTTGCTCTTTGTATACAGAAGAAAATGATGAAACCCACTATAATAAATACCTAGCATGTTGCTTTACTAATAGTACAGCTCACTAATCTGCTCAAATCTTGTGTTGATGGGAAAAGTTGTTGGAAGAAGAAGAAATGAAAGTGAAATAAATGTTATATGTGTAAAAGTTTCATGTATGGTAAGGGAAACATAGTAGTACTGCTTAATTAGAAGCTCTATTAGGAGAATTAAATTGCTGAAAGAAAGCGTTTCCGGTAAAAGGCACTGCAGTGCTAAGGGAAATCCAAACAAATGTGTGCACACGTGTTACTCCTTAAATGCTTTCCAGGCTTGTTTTAATGAGACTTTTGTCTCCCACAGTCACTGCTAATATAGTGAAATTTGGAGCCACTTCTTCCTGCCCATCATGCTGTGTGTTTGAAATTTGCCAGCTGAGGTGTGGCTCATCGCATAATCAATGTTGGCATTTGATTTCCACTCTGATAATTACACAGCTTGCTTTGCTTGACAAGTCCCTCATGTTATGTATGTTTGTTTATTTATTGCAGTTTCACAAGCTACAAATGAGATTACATGCTGACCAAGTCAGGCTGGAACAAGTACAAGAGGAGAACCAGCGCTTGAATCAGCAAGTTGCTAGTCTGACAGCTGCATTTATGGCACTGCAGAAAATGGTGAGATCAATATAAGAATAATAGACGTTGTTTGAATGTTTGAGCCTTGGAAGCAGGTTAAACCACTATTTGATTTTTATACTGTTCAGGTTTTGTATGGGCATGTTTTTCTTTTCTGTGTGCTTCAGAACATAATTCATTGTGTGACTAACATTGTAATGCTATTTACTTGAATATATTATGAAAAGATAACCTGGTGTTCTCAGCCATGCATATTTTGGAAAGCTTCCAAATGCAACATTGCCATAACTGTCTTGCATTGCTGTACCTAGAGTAATCCAGAGGGGAGTTGGAAACTACCGTGGGTTTGGGTTTGTTTCTTTTGAAAGGAGACAAAGTCTGATACGGTTTCATTCTTTAAAGGAGATTATTGAGCAGTTATTTAAAATGGGGGAAGCACTCCACCTTTTCAAGGCTGGAGGAAGGGAAAGGCTTTTGTTGTAGATCCTCTGCTCTTTATCACTATTGCTTCAATAAATTGCATTCTGGTAGATTTCACACAGTAATACTAGAATACATTTGTTTGGTACAATATAAGTCTATGAAAATAGTGTGGCTAAATTCTCAGTAATTCCTTATGGATGTTTATAGTTTTTATACCTCTTGACACAAACGTGAGCTACAAAATGTATAGAACTTGGTTGTGTTGCATAAAGTGGCAATAGCTGTTCCTGATCCTCCAAGGCTGTTTTCGGTCAGATTAGTGCATGGGTAGGGTGTGTTGTGTATGGATTCCTTTATCAATGGAATGATCACTAAGGATGAAACACTGCCAAGTTTACACTTCAATTTTCTTGTAGCCCTGTGCTTGAGGAACCATTGTTAAGTGCAACTGAACAATGGGCTTCAGCTCCAAGTCCTGGACCTGGGGTCAGGGTGCATGGTGAGAAGCCGCAGGGTGAGCAGCTGGCACGGAGCCTTCTGTTCTCTGTGGCTGGCTATTTTGCATGTGCCCACCCCTCAGTGTCCTCCCTGCTGGCCTCCATGCTTCTGGAGGGATTTTTCTGCCTTGGTATCTGATCTAAGCCACAGCATGGCTGTGTGGAGGACTGTACGGTGGGAGAAGGATGTTTTTCAGCGTGACTCAAAACTAAGGATCTCGTCTCCTGTGATCAGTAATGCCGTCTATCCCTACAGTGGGCTGACACTAAAATAAAAAAACAGACCATGGGATTATTTGCTGCAAACTGCAGTTTGGTTGTCCTCAAACTGTTTGTGACTTTGCTCCGTAGTGCTAGCTGGAAAAAGAAATATAGCTTCAAGGCTAGGTTCATGAAATGCAGAGAGGAGGAAGCAGTGCTGTTCAGAGAGCTCTGTGGTGCCAGCATTCACCTAGTATGTGTGGATGAAATTCCATTAATCTCAGTGAGGGGCATTTGAACCCTATCTCCTACCCCTGAGAGAGTTTTCTAACTGCCAAGCTGCTATTAGGCATTTCAGGATCAGCTGTTCTATGCCTTTTGCTTACAATGTAGGTGCCTTGATTCTGGGTGAAGATATGTAGCAAGAGGTTGTGGATTCTGTCTTGCTAAATCTCTGGAGACAGAGATCTCTATAGGCAGTTAGCGTTAAGTGCTTTAGTATTAAGTTTTTCATGTACAGTGGAAGAGCCAAAGGCTGTTCTTCATCTGTTTATCAAGAGTCTAGATTGCTGCTCCTGCAGCTTGTTTGGCTTGTGTCAAACATCCATTTAGACTCCAAAACAAATGGCCGTATTTTCAAGATTTTTGGAAAAGCAACACTTGTATGTTGCAATGGAAGATAGAGGTGCCAGTGGGAAATCAGACTGCATATGATTAAGTGCAGCCCTTGGTTATGCAGTGGCTGTCTTCCAAAGCTGAGCTCCTGAACTGGAGCACTGGATCCCACTTCTACTTCTCCCATCTCCACACTTCCTTATCTAAGGCATATATTAATGCATGAAACATGTGTAGACCAAACATTGGCAGCAGGAGGGGAGTCAACTTTGGTCAAATATGAGAGGTAATGGGTTAAAGTTAAGCCAGGCGAGGTTTAGGTTAGATATTAGGAAAAATTTTTTCACTGAAAGGGTTATCCAACATTGGAATAGGCTGCCCAGGGAGGTGGTGGATTCGCCATCCCTGGAGGCGTTTAAAAAAAGGGTAGACGTGGTGCTTGGGGATATGGTTTAGAAGTGGTTTTGTCAGGTTAGGTTAATGGTTGGACTTGATGATCTTAAATGTCCCTTCCAACCTCAACAATTCTATGATTCTATGAAATACATAAATGCCTGTATTGAAAGGCCAGGGCTGGCTTAATCTTCCCTAAATTTACTTGCCAAAAAGTTAAAAACTGAGTGGTTCTTAGGCAGATGTCTATCCTTCCTCTGTAATCAATGCAGTGGGATTAATATCTCTTAATTTAAAATTCCTGGAGCTTTCTCTGTCCTTTCATTAGTCATTGGAAGGGTAGAAGTGGCAAGTTGTTTCACAGATACCTCTTGTAATGTAAAAGGAATCATTCTCTGGAGGGGCTTCCCCTTTGACTGTAGAGGATGCTTGAATGACCAGAGGGTTCAAGTAAAGTAAGATGTTCATCTCCTGTCTCTTCAGTCCAGTGAGGATAGCTTCTGGAGGAGGTAGCTAAGGATGTTGTTCTCCTAATTTATGCACGTACCTTAGATGCTTAAAGTTAGATTGTGGGAAAACTGCCTTTTGTTTAAAAGTGGGTTAAAACACTTTAATGAGTATAACTTAAAGGATACCTTTTTATCTTGGTCTGGACAAGATCAAAGACATCCAGAAATTACATTAGTATCTGTGGAACAAATGAAGTACTGTTTGTCTCTTTGGAAGCAATAATGCAACTGAAAAACAGTTTTTGAGCCTACTGGACTAAAGTTTTCTCCCTTTATTACCAGTAAAGTAATACCCAGGGTATTGAATCCCACATGAATATTGTTATGCTGCACATAGCAGACTTTTGTAGGGCAAGGTAGAAACAAAGAGGCTGATCTTTAAACATCTTTATTTTAAACCAAGACATGTCTGGCAACCCAGAAAAAATGTAGCCATGTGAATGGCAAAAGAACTGTAACAATTTTTCTCAAACCTGGTATAAGCTTATTGCATCTGTGTGTGTACATAAAAAATCCTTCCTCATTAAAAATGTCTTAAGTACTCCCAGCACATAAAAACATTTGTTCGGTGTTTTTTTAAAAGTTGCTTGTTGCTTTCAGTATAAATATGTTGTTTGCAAAATCGGAGGCTTTTGACTGTATCTGTTTACAAGTGTAGTCCTATAGCAGTGTCAGCTGCTGTGTCTCCAGGTTGCATTCACACTTCATTAGAAGTTGAACCCTGGATGCCCATCAAGTCTGATGTCGCTATGTTTGTTGCATAGCTAGGAAACGAGACCTCTGATACTGTGCTTGGCTTTTTGCTGATAAAATACTTAAATGTTCCAGCTAGAGTAGACCAGAGTGCAGAAGAACAATCTGAGCTCCCTCAATATTGCTGAGGCATGCGTACCTGCTTCCTGAGACTTTACTAGCAATTGCAAGAAATAAAAGGCCAATGTCTGGGCTGCTCTGCCTGGATGGTGTAGTAGCTTTTAAAAAGATTGATTTGCTAATCAGAGGAGGCCGTTGGAAAAGCATCAAGGCAAAGTACTAATTTCCACTAGTTTTCTGTGTGGGGCCTTCAACTAAAGGAATGACTATTAAAGGAACAGTGACACCAGTAGCCTGTAATTTACAAATGCATGTGCATGTTGTCTTCAAAGCTAGCTCTGCCTTTCCTTTGCTAGAGAATCTCCTATTTTCCTGCAGGCAGAGCAGTACTTTGACTCTGGAGCTGGCCACTGCTTGATGCAGAAGGGCAATCCTGTGCTCGCTGCATAGCGAAGCACTCTTCACTTCTGTGAGCTATCAGCCGCTAGTCACTGTCGCAGAACCAGGACCTGCGCAGGCAGCCTGAAGCAAGAATGGGGGCTGCTCCCCAGCGATGAAGCTCTCTATGCTGCTCATGCAGAAGTATATGTACTCTCCTTCCAGCTTCAGTTGGCCAAAGTGCAGCAGGCTGGCTACAGAACCTTCTTCCCTTTCTCGCTAAAGCCCCTGACGGTAGGTCTGTGGTCTGTACACAGCTCTTATCTGCGATGCTTGCACTGCTGTGAAGTGATGATGTGTGTTGTCTATGAAGAACAGATGCAGAAGCAGTTTCATGTGGAGGGAGAGTAAAATATCCCTTTCAAAGATCTCAGACCCTTAAAAACACTTCCCTAACAAACATCATACTACTATTGGAAACATGTCTCAGACTGAGGGCTCATAGTAAGAGAACGGCACCCCTATCATCATCTTATTTGAAGCAAAGATTACAGGGAACCCCGTCCTTGCCATGCAAGTCTGCAAATCCCTGGTCCCAGGGGGGGTTCAGCAGCAAGGCAAGGAGGCATGCACTGAGAAATCCATCTCAGTCTCTCTCTGGACCCTGTGAGGATTGATGAGTTTTGGGTTAGGCTCATGAGGAGCACCTCCATGGTGTATGTTTGCTAACACTGCAAAACATGAATGTTGACAAACAGCTGCAAAAAGAACTCATCGGTGTGTGTGGAGAAGGGCTTCAGGGGCACTGACTTGGGTAATGTCTAAGGCAGAATAAAGGAGTCTGTAGGAAGCTTAATAAACTGCACTTACAAGTTTTCTGGTGATTAGAGGGCTTTTAGCTAAATGGCTTTGCAAAGAGTAAGGTGAGATTTGCCCAGGTAGTCTCAGAAGTTAACTTTCAGTCTTCTGGCTGCGTCTTAATATGTGATTCAGTGGATAGTCCAACCTTGCTGATCAGATTCCCTTAAAATAATGTTTCCAACTCTGAAAAGTAATAGAGGTGACTAAAATATTTTAATCTAAAATATATTTTAGTTTGTTTTAATAAATATGTAATTGAATCTGGGAAAATATTTTTTGAGCAGTATTTAGAGCAGAATTGCCCAAACAATCCAGTAATGACTTAAAAATTACATTTGAAGTCAACATATCAAAAGTTGGGTTATTTTTGAGATATAATAAAAACTAAAACTATTCTGTTACAGGTAAAGGACTGCCATGTTAGGACACTGTACAGTGCGTGGTAAAATAGCCTGTGTTGGCAAAGGTGTTACCGTGTTCTGATGTCACGGTGAATGTGATGTCACGGTGCACCGGGGTGACTTGGGTCAGTTTTCTGCTAAAAACACGGTGTAGACATCACAGAAGGTCACTTACTGCATACACCTTGATATATGGCAAGAAAACCCATCAGCATTTCGGAATGGATTTCTCCCATCCTCAAGGTGGTGCCTCTGGAGAAGTTAATACGGTAAAAAGCAAATTTTATACAACCCTGGCAAAACCGCAAAGCTTTCTAAAGCAGTATACAGTTTGTATGGGTTAATTTAAGTATTGAAATAATAATTTGTGTGTTTGTAGCTGGGAGGTTTTTTTTTACTGGAGTTTCATCTTTTCACTTAGGGAAGGAACATGAAGTAACGGTAAAACTGATAGGATTTTGATTTGCTGAAGTCCAGGAAATACATAAGCAGTCTTTCTCAAAGTATCCTGTTACTTTAATCAGCCAGAAAAGGACTGGCCATTTCATGAGTAAAACTGGGTTTTAAGACTTAAAGCTCCAAAACCAACTTGGGATTTGTTTCTACTATAGCTGAACTAGTTTGCCTTTACTAAATGCTAAGCTAATGTAGGTGCTGCTAAAACTTCTCTGGGTGTATTTGAGACATTTTAAGGTTTATTTGCACTTATATTTGTATTATGAAGTTGAACAGTCCTTACAACTGTCATAAACTTTCTTTTGGGATTACAGGCACTTGGTAGGTTTTCACTGCACCTGTCTAATGGGGTTGGTGTGTGTGTGCGAGATGCATGCTTCTCTGTATCTGCCAGCTAGGACCAAATCTGAGGTGGGGAAACAGACAGTGAGTCACAAATGTGTAATGCACTGACAGTTTCATGTATGTAAGGAACTGATGTTGGATATGAACCTTCAGTAACTGTTTTGTGAATTGCCTGTGTATGCTTTCCTTCTGCTGTTCTTCTGTGGCATATGTTTCTGTGTGCCTCTTTCTGCGTCCCCTGGTAAAGCTCGCATGTGCTCTGTGTGGCAGTGGAGTTGCTCTAATGAGACATGAAGGTGCTGGCAGCCCCTGGGAGGCTCTGCCAGAGGCACGTTCAGCCCCCAGGTTTGCATTTCAGGTGAATAGACCCATTCCAGGACTGGGGTGCAGAAGCAAGGCTTGGCCTTGGCAGTCCCAGGGCTCACAGTGATAGATGGCAAAAGCAGTAGCACACTTAAAGAAGCTCCTCTTCTAGAATGCCTATGGCTTTCCCAAGGGGGACACGTGAATGGCTGAACAAAACCTTTTTCTACTTTGGGGACAGTCCTGGAGACATCAGTCAGAGAAGCTGCTTCCAGCTGGTTAAGTCAACATGGGTTGGTTTGTGAGCAGTGGGATTCTGAAATGCATAGGCGAGCCAGCTGGCAAGAATGGGACCACAGTTATTGCTGATGTTTCTGTTATGATAGCCTGGATTCAATTAGGTTAAGAGGCGATTTGCAAATATCTTGTTCAATTTAGCACACCGTAACGTAGCTGTCACTACTTTGCCCTCCTTTGCTTGGTGAGGTGAGCTTCTACCCCATCTTATCTGACTTTTTATAAATACTAAACTGTGTCCAAAAATTAATGCTAGTATGCTATAAGTACATCTGCTTCTTAATTGTTGTTATAGGCAAAACTTACCTGCCCCATCAAAAACACTTGCATGGATGCTACTGCTTTCTTCGGTCCCAAGGCTGGGGTATTATATATTCATAATGACAAAGCAGAAGCAAGTCTCAGATGCAGATGCTCTCCTGTATCTTAACGGGACTGCTTCCTGTTTCTGCCACACCAAATAGAGCATCATTTAAGACTCGTCTTTAAGAACTAGACACATGCAACGGAAAGGAAACTTGCAACATAAAACTGTAAGTAGTTGGCAGAATGAGTGAAATGCAGAGCACATGTCCTATGTGTCGTGAGGTGACAAATGCAATCATGTTTAGGACCAAACAAAAGGACACGTGTCATGGAGAAATGCAACGACTGCATTTTGTGAATTTTTTTTTCCCTAGCAGCAAAATATACCAAAATATTCCAGGAACGTAGCCTGATTTCTAACTGAGATAAGGTACAAATATCATAACTAATGCATACTGGTTACTAAAATTTTTATTTTATTGTTTTCTAAATTGTGGTTAGAAACTGAATTATTCAGCTGCAATTGCAGTGAGTAGAAGAAACGAGACATCCTTGCTGTGAAATGCTGCAGTGTACTATATGATGCAGTACAAACCTCATACTACTGTTTGGATTGCAGTGAAAGACAATACGTATGTCTTATGTGTATATATAAATCCTACTGGTTAGGAACTAAATATTCTAGGGGCCTTACTTTACCCTGTGAAAATTCAACAGCCCACCCTCTCTTTGTGGCTTATATGCCCTACTGGCAGACACAAATGCTTGGATGCAAAATTGGAGCCTCTCTGAACTAACAAAAACTCTTTCAGGGAGAAATTACGCTGCAGTCTCAGGAATACTTTTCATTTTTGTCTCAAAACAGAGGCTGTAGGTATAGCCTTGACTTCCTTCATCAGCTACAGTGCTGAGCTGAGCTAATTTGCTGCAGGTCAAGACCGATAAGTCTCTCTATTTCTTCACTCTTCTCTCTGCTGACAAGAGAGATGGGAGGACAGCTCAGGGGTAGCTTGGTTAAACCCTGCTTCTTGATCAGGGCACATGGTAAAATTCTGTCTGGCCCTTTACGAAGGGAAGTAACACTTTTTCTTTTGGAGGTGGATGGGAAAAAGAGGAAAGACAAATCACTTTGATATTGCATAAGCCCCAAGCAAGACAATGGGGACAACGCAGGACTCCTCATTTGTCTTTTTGAGCAATGGTATGAATAAAACAAGAAGCCAATAGTTTCTTCCATGATGTTCTGCCCTCCTGCCATCCCTCCCCCCTCCGCAATGTGATATCGCTTGCAGTTCCCATACTTCTACTTTCTGAGTGATGGCTTGATGACCTCTTCAGTGATGGAGTGCTTAACTTTCAAATGAAAGACTGCTTCATGAGTGTTCCTTTTGTCTGGCTCTGTTGACAACCAGAATATGTGACAGCTATTGTTGCAGCTGTGACTTTTTTTTTTTTTAGTGGATGAGATTTAAGAATAATCTCATCAGAGGCATCTCAGTTAGCCAAATACATTTCATTCACAGTGTTTGGTTATCTGAAACTAGGTCTACGGTGACAAATTTGCCACAGAAGTTGCTCTTAGGTAACTGGAGATCATGAGAGAGAGCTGTATGCAGGCTTCCAGTGCTTTCTGCTCATTGTGCATATTGGAAGGCAAATTTTAGGAAAGGTGAAAAGAATGATGAGAGCTGCTAGGAATTTTTTAATAAAGTTTTTTTGGCAAAACACAGGGTTCTGTCAAGAAACACTTTTGTTCACAGTATGTTATATTGATGTTGCTGACAGCATTTCCACTTCTAGAACTATATTACTAAAGATGGACAAAGTTCAATTTACTAAAAAAAAGCTTCTAATTTTCTGATTAATTGGAAGTGTGTGCATGCATGTACATGCACATACATGCACGCGTGCATGAAAGCTGCATTTCCCAGCTAGCTGTAATAAATTCAGTGCTTGTCTGTTTTGTCGTGTGGAATCCTTCTTAGCGCCTCTCCCTCTTCTATAAAGAAATCTGTAGCCCTGAGGAGGATGCATGAAGAAATACAGGCTTAAGCTTCTAGGATACTGGTCAAAATGCTCTTTCTAATCAAATTTCTGACTTTAATGACAAGCTGATTCTTGCAGTCTGACATCTGTCACCCAGTGGCACTGCTTATTGCTGAGAAATACGACTTAAAATAAGAGAGGGGAGATCAACATTAGTTAAAGTAATATTTGAGATCCTGTTGTGTTTTTTTCATATGACTTCTGAATTCAGTGGCTGCCAAACATTTTACAGTAGCTTTCATTCATTCATAAAGAAGTACTTTCCACTCTGAAGCACTGCCAAGTAGGATCTCAGGAACTTCAAATTGGAGAATCCTTCTTGGAAGGGAAGCATTTACCTGGAGTTGGAATGAGTGTGGCTACTATGGTCCTTTGCCTAGGGCTTGGTTTTGTTAACTACGGAGTGCTCTAGCCCCTCTGGAACATGCTGTTCTCACCTTTATTCATGCTGAGTAAGGGGAAAGTGTCTCAATCTGAACTAGGTTTGCTACTGCAAGTATTGCATGGTAATTACAGAATTAAATTCTCTCTAACACGTATATACTGAAAGAAGTTATTCTGTCTTTGGGTTGAATAATTACTCACTTTAAGTGCTACATATGCATTTGCACATGTGTATACATATGGGGGAGGAAGAACGGGTAGGCAAAAGATGTAATTATTCAACAGAAGCCTTCGTCTTGCATTATAAACATGGATAATGACTTAAGGATCCTGAGGTCATAATATATTCATCTTCTGCTTGAATATCTAGTTTTAATCATTAGACTTGCCTACAAGTCCTTACAAAAGATGAGCACTGACATTTAAAATACTTCTGACGTATACATTGTCTACGTACAAATATAGTGGGCTCTTGAAGTAAAGGGGCTGAAGACAAGAGGATGCTGAATTGAAACAAAGCCAGTCGGTCTTTTCTAAAGAGGAAAACTTATTTTCATGCATTAGCAAATGCCTATAGGTAAGGCAAGGATGCTTTTTCAGCATAAATGTCAAATCATTCAATTGAAAGGATAAAATTTCTTGAAGCATCAGTGTGGGCACTGGGGAGTGGGCAGGCAGCAAACATGGATTGTGTGCACAGCCCTGGTGCTGGCTTTGGGCAAACTGCTTCATCTCTTCCTGCACGGCTCCTCTTCCGCTTGTATCTGTTCAGCCGGGTGAGCTTTCCCAAAGAGCAAGCATGCAGTCGTGTAAATGCAGAAGGGAGTCACGAGGCAGTTCTGCCCAGCCTGCTGCCTTCATCTTGGCAGAGAAATGCGTGAAGTTTAGCAGCCCGTGCACCTTATCCTTTACAAGATCATTGTATTCTTAGCTCTGTTAGCCACAGCAGTGAAATATGTGCATGAAGTGGGTGTAAAGAAGAGGTGTTCCAATTGGCATCCTGTCCCCACTGTTGGAGAGTCAGAACCAACACAACATAACATATGATTATCCAGGGTCTACCACGGTGAGGACTTGATTATGTTATTAGCCTTTAGGCTGTCCTATAATTAAAGATGAATGCCGGGGAAAATTAATCAACTATTTTGCAGGTTAGGCACCTTTGTTTCCATTGAGTCCTTAGTGATAGATAGGTACAAGAGTCTTACTGTGGTAAAATACCTTAATTTTCTTCCACTTGCGGTTTTGAATTTAATGGTTGGTCTAATTTCTGTTTCTAAACAAATCCTTTTCACCAATGGTGAAAGAGCTGTTTCTGTAATACAGCACCTGCGAAATGCCAGATATAACTTGCCATGATGTCTTATAGCCATCAGGCTTCATCTTGTAGGTGATCAAGCCATGTCTTGTAGATGCTTATTCACATAGCTCACCTAAACACTTGAGTCCTTTTACTATTTAACCCAACATATGGTGCTGTATTGAAGTGGAGCACCTGAGTGAGTGGCTATTTGTGGAATCAGGTGAGTGCTTGCCTCTTCTTTGTGAGTACTGGGCTCTTGACTGAGACAAGGCTTTGGCACTCCACTGGCAGAGATATGCAATAACTTCAAATTTTTTTTTCTCCCTGGAAAGAAAGAGGAGATTGTGCGGGGTGCACTGGCTTGTGGTAGATCAGCTCATAAGGAAACATCTTTTCTCTTTTGCCTTTGACTGCAGAAAGCCCTGCAAGAAGTTAGACTCTGTAGAGCAGATGAATGTGGATGCTATTGTGTAAGGGGGAAGATGAACTTATGGAGCAAGAGGCCCAATAAATGAAACTGACAATTTTGTATCCAGAGACTTTCTCTGGAAATTATGGATTTTGTTAGATAATATATCACCCGTATCTTTCCCTGTACTGTGAGAGATACATCACATGTTATAGTAATATATCATTATACCTATGTTGCCTTCACAGTCTGCATCTTATGTGTTTGTCATATATTCAATGGCAAATGACGCATGTTAAGAGTCTCTTGTCTTGTTTGGGTTACTCTTTGAATTTGTTCAAAGCAAACTAGGGACTCTTTCCTGAAACTATAGCTCATAAGAGCTATAGCATAACTTCTCAGTAATGTTTCTGAAGCAAAAGACTGAAATTATTGAGGAACAATTAGAAATTTCCTTGTGGGAACAGGCGTACTATTAAGGGATGAAATTTGATGAGACAAATGACCTTATTTGTTCCCAAGAAATGTCTAAATTTTTTATTTTTCTCCCTATCACTTAAGGGGTCAGGAAATGCAACTATAAATCTGTGTGTGACACATCTAGTAAATGATTGCTTCAGCACCTCAGTGCTAGAAGAAGCAATAATGTAAGGCTGGATAGACTTATCCATATAAGTCTATAAGGTTTGGATAGACTGACCTATGGAACTAGACTCCCAAAGGAACTGTCCTCCTGAGGTGCACTGTGCCGGGATGTCCTGTTGCTGACAAACTGCTCACAAGCCTGGAGTAATGCAATGAGCATGTTAACCATATTCAGCATCCTGACAAGTTGCGGGGCAGTATGGAAGTGCAATGCCAGGCCAAGCCCACTGCCTTCTAGCAGTGCTTGGAAGTTGTCCTGCCTGCCAACAGAAACTGGGGTACCAACAGACCAGGGCATTTCTGGCTTTGTTTCAGTATTCCCTTTTATGTGCTGTGCTGAGTACTGTGAGCTAGGAGAACTGGCATAACTGCTGAGGAAACACATGCACGCAGTTTTCCTCTCCTATAAAAAGAAATTGTGGTTCCAACAGGAGGGCTTTCAAAGGCTACTGTGTGCTTTGTGTGTTTAATTTTATTTAAAAGCCCACCCTTTCTATCTTTTCCTAGTTTAATATATTTAGACAAGGAGCATTAAAACAATTGAACTAAAAGGGAAAACGAAAGCCAGTGTTACAGAAACCAATGGTACAGATTTTGTCTCCGTGAGGGTTTTAGCACTAAACAAACTTCTCTTCCTGCCCTGTAAAGCAGATGCTGAAGCTGTAACTAAAATTCAGACAACTTTCCCCCTACTGTGGACGGAGCCCTGCTTTCTTAGCATAGAGTTTCTTCTACAGCTTGCAAGTCTTCCTGTGTCACGTATCTTGATAGTTAAGGACTAGTTTGGAGGCAGTTCCTCTATTAGCTTGCCTTTACTGAGCATCTGTAGATCAGAGGTAAGAAAGAACCATATTTAGGCAAAATACAGAGCCAACAGGAAAGTGCCACTTTTTTTTTTTCTGTGGTAGAGCCACATACTAATAAATATGTTCTGAGCCTGCTTTTGGTAAAGGAGAGGTGAAGAGGACAATGATGCCTAGTTGTCAGAGGAGTGGTGGGATATCTGATGTATAATCCCAGTTCTTCCCCTGGCCCATGCCTTAGTAACCATATCTGGGATAGTCTATGAAATGGGAAGGAAAGGTCTCCCTTCCGCGCACTTTGGGATCTACAGATAAGGAGTGCTTCATAACAAGAAAATGGTATTGCTAGATGTTGCCTGAAGTTTGGGCAGGTACCAACTGAACCACTAATACAAAGACCTCTTTCTCCAGACAGATAGACAGCTGCGTGCATGTTTGGTATTACAGGTATGCCCTAAATTGAGGGATAGAAGCTCCTAGACAGAGTTGGTATTAATTATCAATCTGGTGATCTGACACCTTGGCTCAAAGGAAGATGAAAGATACTGCACTGCAGAGTGCAAAAATGGGTAATGAGTGTTTTGGAGGGTTTCTCTTTCAGCCTATAGAGCTGATTAAGCTAGTCTGACTAGACAGCATGCACTAGGACAGGTCATAAAATGTGTTGTGTTACCAAAGCTGATTACATGTCTGATCACGCCAGGATTTTTCCTGTTGTGGCCAGCTGCTAGTCTGTGAGGAAGTAAGTCAGCATTATGCTGAAAGCGGTCATCCGCTGGTGGCTTGTGAAATTGAGAGGTACTGTCAGAGATGTTATCTAAAATAGCATCAATGGTTTGATATGAAACTGAGCTTGCTTTTATGCTGTCCTATGTTATGTTAATCCCAGTAATATTTTTTTTTATGCTGCTGCTACCAGTACTGCTTTCTGTTAGTAACTAGGCTACTTTCTGCACAGTTGCATGTTGTTTGTGTAGCACCAGGGAATGGCTTTTGGTAAGGACTGAGCCCAGAGCAGTTCATGAGCTCTAACGTCATGGGGGATTTTCCATAGATGATTTTTGTGGAGATTGTTTCAAGCTCTCAGTCACTGTTTCTGTACCAGTGCTACAGAATCTTGCCAGGAGACCATAAAAGAAAACTGCACTTAACTGAAGAGTGGTTTCAGCTGAACTGGAATATTCATGGTCTCTGCTATCTTCCTGTGATGTGCTGTCCTTTGCAGCTCCTGGTCTTTTGTACCTGAGGTCTTAGTCTTTCATAACTGGTTACCCAGGATTTTGTAGTCCAGTGAAGTACTGGGACGGGTATTATATGGGCTTTCTGGACTTCCTAATTTCCATTATGTTGTTTAGAAGGCTAAATATATACAGCTTAAGATATTATGAACACTTGGATATAAAATGCTGAGAGATCTGCTATCCTTTTTGCCTGCCAGTTACTGATGAGATCCCACAAGCACATTCCAGGTTTCTAGCCTAGTTCTCAGGAGGCTCATGCTGATGCTGCATCACAGGGTTGCTGTCTTCACCTCAGTCTTTTGGGGCCTCAGCATTTGTAAAAGCACCTGAGTAAACCCTCCTTTACATCAAAGCCATTGTGGGTAGGGATGCCCACAAGAGCATGTGATATGCTGTGCTGATATGGCGATGGGCAGAGTTGTTTGCATACCTAGGGCAGATGATCAGACGTACAGGGCCTCATTCCTTTCTCTGTTAAGACTTGATCCAAAGGCTTTTGAAATCCTTCTGGGTTTGCCTTAATGCAACTCTGTCATAGCATAGTGCTTGAGAAGAGGGGGAAAAAAACAGCCTGTGGCAATTGGGGATGGGCAAGAGAGGATAGTGGTGAAATACCATCCCTCTCATCTTCCTGTGTCTCCCACTACCGCTGTTGTCATCAGTTAAACCACTTGTTCCACTGCAATGAACAACTGCAACTGCTGCATAGGTGACCCTGTTCCTGGTTGGACAATATTGTCAACACTAGTGGAGAAGAGCCTTTGCTTGTAATTCTTGCAACTTTTCTGAAGTTTTGAGAAGCTGTATGTTTTGTCATTTTGGGGTATTTCATATATCATTCTTTGGCTCTGAGAAGAACTAAATGAAGTGGTGATATTCCTTTTGTGTGTGTGCATGTATTGCATGTATGTGCATTATAATAGCGTGGTTTCCTTGAGAATGTATGGCTTGTAAAAACTGCACTGAGTATCTGTTCCCCTCCCTGGCATATTAATCAATTTCAGTAAAATACAAGAGCGCTAGTAGCTTCAAAGATAGTTGTGTTGCTTTCCCCTTCCACCTATATTGCAGCCTACTCATTCTTATCTTTCATTTCCATTGCTTCTATATTTAGCTTACAGATCTATCCTGGATCATGCTGATGAAACTGATGTAGGAATTGGGCCACTTAGGTGACAGTTATACCTATATTTAGAAAAGTCTTCTAATGACTCCAATGCCCCATTGAACACCACTTTCCTTACAGTGATGCTTATTTAAAGGGTAGACTATTAATGAGCATTAAGAATTGATATCTATACTGCAATTAAAATAATTGCTTAATTAGGAGGATAATTTAATGCTTACTAGCAACACTTGTAACCATGCAATGCAAAATAAGATTTGTTTGCATCTCATTGGTATAGGCCTAGACCCAAGTTCTGGACCTGAATATATGGGAAGTATAAAAATAACTTTTTTCTAAGAATTGTAATGAAAGAAACTAATAGTCAAAGTTCATAAACCATATACCAAGAGTACTTGACTTGGCCACGACTGTGTATAGCAACTAAACAAAATCTTCCAGCCTCTGCAGACTTTATATTCTCATTCAAAATTAAAAGAAATATAATGATGAATGAGCTGAGCAGTCATCTCCACTAAGACTGTGGAACTGGATCTGTTGCACATTGCTCTAAAAGAATTTAGCAATGATGCATTTTCTTTTTTAAATAAGTCAGGAAACTTTTGATGCTTTGGCCATTGTGCCAAAGCACATGTTTTTTCAACATGTACTATATGAAATTTTAGCTGCGCGTTCCCCTTGATATAACTAAACAGAACAGATAATATCAAAGCCGCATGTTGCTCTTCTCGACAAATCTGGATTTTTATTTTTTTGGCTTCTCTGTGGCAGGCTCTTTTCTCTGGTCTGTGATACTTTGTCCTGTTTAATCATATGCTGTCATGTACTTATTGCCATGTACATGTAAATTATTGTGGAGCATTTGGATTGTGAGAACTGTGATTTCCTGCTTGCCCAAAACATAAGAATTGACATCACGTGAGGTCTTTAGCTTACCAGTACTGAAGAGCAAGCAATCCTTTCTCTTTCACTGAGGGGTGATGACACTGTCAGTCCCAATCACTATCTTGAAGGTGACCCTTCCTTTGGTGTCTGCCACTCCTTTCTCATTAAGCTACTTTCAGCTAGATATCTTTGGGGAACTATGTAAACATATTGGGGTTTCTCTTTTTACATAAGGCAGGGCATGAAGAGGGGGTGGTGTAACTTTTTGCAAGATTATAAAATTTTATTTTAAAATCACAAGTCCACCACACATGAAAGATTTTACTAGTGATTTTTGATAACACAGTGGTTCAAAAAGAGCCTAGGAAGCTGAAACTATCCTCTATTAAAAATAAGTATGCAAGTGACTGTATGTAGGTTGGATATATGGTAATCTTTGGGATTGTTTTCAGTTCTCTTTTGTTCTGAGCATCCCCTTGAAGACTAAAGGGGAGAATGATTAAGGAGACATGGTTAAAATACCAGAATTAGTTTTGATCATTCAGTAAGTGGCAGCTTTGCCTGAAGCTGGCACTGAACCAGTGCCATAGTATGATACCGCATTTTGGCCAAGGTCTGGCTTTTTGAAATTACCTCTGATTGCTTGGATTAACTTTTATAGGGATTCAAATGGGTACAGTATTCTTTTTACATGGGCCATTTTTAGCTGACCTTCAAGGAACCCCTTCATCAAGTCTGTCCTTATCACGCACCTGATTAGCTGCACTTAACTTACACTATACAAGCAAACAATCCCATTTTAAAAAATGGAAAAGGAAAGAGAGGAGGGAGGAAATAAAGGGCAAGGAGAAGAAAGGCAGAATCACAGAACTCCCCAAATCTAGCATTTTCCCACAGTGCATTTTGGTCCTTGGAGGAAAAACAAGGATTCAGACCCAAGAGGGACTCAACTTTACAGTGCCTGAAGCAGAGCAGGAGTTGGTGTGAGAATCCTTCTCAGCTAGGTACTGCGACTCGAGCAGCAGCTGGAAAGGAGCAGTCTAGTTAGTGCCCAGAGAACCCATTGAGAGGGGTGGTGAGGATGGATATCTGAGGAAAGCTTTCTGGTTTCAGCTTGCTTGAGGAAGTATCAAAATACTGGCTTATCCCTTTCCCTCTACCTCATTCCCACCATGGCTCCCATGTGTCTATGCCTGCCCTTGCTTATTGCCTTCTCAGTGATCCCTTAGCTTTCTTTTTATAATTTGAATGTCACGCCTTGGCCACTCTTTTTCCTGGTTCTAAAAATGCTGAGCAACGTGGGCTGTTTTGGTATGGTATTCCTCTTCCGTTTTGTAACTCCGTGGCTTCCAGCTTCAAAAATGTTTTCTCCTCGCTGACTTGAGCTGATAAAGTAAATGCAAGCAGTTGAGTCATCCTGAAAGAGCATTATTGGTTTTTTTTGATGAATCATTTTAATTGGTTTCGTTTGAAAATTGCAATTTTTAAGTATTAAAATTTAATTAAGGGGGAGGAGGGGAACACCCTTATGTGCAGTGTGCCTATATGAAACTATCTGATATTTGAGAAGTAGAATTAAAAATCAATGGGGCTATGCAAAATGATGTTTTCTTCATAAAAATGTTCTCAAGTGGAGATTATAAAGAAAATACAGCAGAAATTTCCATAAATTAAAAAACTTAGAGAGGCCTTGTGCCATGTTATAAGTGTATGACTGTCTTTTGGGGTAGAGAAATATGAAGAATCTGAATCCTGACAGGCACAAATCAGCCCACATCTGCTGAAGGCAAGAAGCTGTTTTCCATGGCAAGGGGGAAGGAAAGGATCTGTAATGCATAGTCTATATCCCTATTTAGTGTTTCTGAGTTTTTCCAAATATGTGACTGTAAAACACATGTAGACCAACCAGCTCTAAAAGTTGAACAGAGTGGATGACCTTGGTCTTCAAATATCCTCAGTGGCCAGAAGCTCCTTCAGTCAAAGGCTCGCTTTAAATTTCATATTTTGAGTTTACAATGTCTTCATTGCCTGCAAGTTTAGAAGAAATGGATTAAACTAAAACCCTTCCCAAGCATTTGTTGTTATTTGACAGTCTGCTGAGTATTGCTCTTCGCACATGTTTTTAGTTTGTGGGAAGGTTTTCCCCACAGATTTATACACTTACTTTTTTGGACAGAGATTTAATTGTGAGACAGCTGGTCTGATTATAGATCCTTTTTTTTTTTAGTTAATCTGAAGGAGAAGTAAGTTATACTTTCAGTTATAGAATTACATATGGTTTAGTTCAGTGGGGGGAAAAAATGTGATGTTTTATATAACACTGGCTGGCTAATATTTAACAACACTGATTATTGAGTGCCTGGAGGCATAGCTGTTTCGGTGTTATGTGACTTGGAGTCGTTGTTCCCTTTGGTGGGAACTATAAAGTTATGTTCTGTAGCAGGTTACCTCTAAAAGATGAACTATGGTTCAAGCTTGCAAGTGGTGAGATTAAGACACTGATATTTGTCAGAAAGGAAACACTCATTTAGTCCAGATAACAGTGAGGCAGTCTTTGTTTTCTAGGATTAAATGGGATATGTGTTGTCATCCCCCCAACAAAAATATGTAAGGGTTTTTTAATACTTTTTTCATTAGAAGCCAGCCTTCTTCCTTCCTCACCTTTAAGTTTGGTATTTTAATAGTTTTTCCTCTTCCTTTTTCTGCCACTCTGATTTTTTTTGGAAATGGAGAAAAGAGATAGCCTGTAGGTAGAGGTAAAAGAACAAACCCAGGGATTACTTCCTGTTTTAAGATGGTAGTATTTCAAAACTTTATATGAAATTTTATCAAAGAAACTCTTCATACAGCACTTTGCTTTCAGTTGGTTTTAAATATTATCTATGAATACAAATTGTTCTTTGAAGGGTTGTAACAGAAATCTTGTGGTGGCTCTTGTGAAGCAAGTCTGACAGTTCCTTGCCTCTGGGAAACAGATGCCAAGTGGTGAATGTCTTTGCCTAGTTTTTTGAGCTCCACATCTTTGTCTTGTCCACCACCTGTTTATCTTTCTATCCTGTGACCAAAAATGGAGGAGTAATTTTAATACAGGTTAAAATATCACATTTGTCACTGTCAGATGAAGCTGGTATAAAATGAGAGGAAGGGAAATAGAACGCAGTTTTTAAAGCATCCTTTTATTTTCCTTTCTGGTTACCTAGGGCTGACTTGCTCCTTGTTGGAAACTGGAGTGATTCCCCTTAGAAGTATCTTGATACATGATACACTGGCACACAGGCACTGACGCACTTCTAACCTGCCCTGCAGGTGGATGATGAGTAACTAAATGTAAAAATCTTATACTACTGCAACTAAGGCAAGGAAGGCTCTTTTTAGCCGAAGTGGAAGATGCTTGTCCTTGGAAAGCATCCATTGTTACTAGCAGCCACAGAATGCGGTGTGGTCTTGGGTGCAGAATGTCCGACTGCTCGTCAAACACTTGCTGCGGTGAAATGCTCAAAGTGTTGGCTCGTCCTCATGTTCCTCATAGCCAGGGCTTGCTTGTTGCCCTTCCTGGTGGCAGAGCCTCTGCTGCTGATTGCAGAGGCAGGAGCTTGTTACCCAGCGAGAGTGTACAGCTCAGCTGCATGTGGCAGGAGGTAGGTCACAGGGCCCAACTATGACTTCCTTTTAAAGCTGCAAAAGTTCTGACTCTTTAAGATGCAGCTCAAGAAAGAGCTCTCCAGGATGAAGATACAGTATTAGAATTGCCTAATTGGAGGGGAAAATTTCTAATTTCCAATCCTTTTTTTTTTATTGGCATAGCAGAACAGAATCTGATTTTTTTTAAAGCAGTCATTTAGATATAAATTATGCATTGTTATTAAACAGGAATCAAATAATTCAAATGCAATTTAATTTTTAAATTAAATCATTTAAAAGCATGCTTTTTTAAGTGCACTGCTTTAACAAAATGCTCCTTTCTGCTGCTCTTTTATCAAGAACTTTATTCACAATGTTGAATATTTTATGGTGCCAGGGGCATCATATTATCTCTTCTGATATTGCCAACCTGATAAAATAAAAAAAGTCTCTACTGTAATTTCTTCACACAGTAGGATAGGAAACTATCTGGCAATGTGTTAAATAGGAACATATTGCCTTGAAAATGCAAATGAATAAAATAACACTAGCATTAGAAAATACATTAACATTGTATCAAATAACAGTCAAGGAATTATCTGATGTATTACATGGATTATTTGCATTTAATTCAATTACTTATGAATCTTCTGTCCTTACTGGTGGATTCTGATACTGATCTATGCTCTGGTGTCTGGATGAATGTTGTGCCACTGGAATGCAGCGCAGCTGATAGCCCTCTAATTTGCCCTGTAATAGCAGTGGGTCTTAGCTGAGCTGCTGAACCAGTTGAGTTGTGTGTGCTCATCAATATCGCCCTCAGTTAAATCCTGTATGATTCTACACACTCTGTTCAAATATATGACTGATCTGTGTGTGTGTAAATATGGATAGTGTGGAGGTCTATGTAAAGTCTGCCCATATAGACTATACCAGTAGCGGCCAGCTCATTAAACCACCCAGAGGTGGTGTGGTGCTGGTTGAGTGGCACTGCCCGCTGACCTAAGGTACCTATTTTCTTGAACTCAGAGGAATCAGCAGAGGTAGGCTTTCCTCTGCCTTCTAGGGCACTCTTGGGTGAGGTGGCTGTGAATACCTGCCTCAGAATGAGGGCACTGGCAGAGTGAGAGATTCCCATGGAGTGCGAGTTGTTTTGGACCAGGCAGCACCCTGCAGGCTGTGGCACGTGGTGGCCAGGATCATGCCGAGAGCCCAAGCAAGGGTGCTGTGTGCAGCTCTGCCACCCTCATGGCTCCTCTTGATCTCTTTTAGTCCACTACAGCCATTAGGTAACAAACCAGCACTTCACTTGTACCCGGTGAGCAGCTTGAATATAAAGCTGTGAATAAGGTTTAAATAGGCAGAAAATTCTGATTAGGTTGCAGCAGAAGCTTTGTTGCTGCAGTACTTCTGAGGTGGCCTTGGGGAAGGTGGGAAGATGTTTGCTTTCTGGCTTTGTTAGCCCTAGTGCTTTTCTTTTAGGGGATGAGTCTTGAAAAATGTGAACAGATGGCATGGTCTGTGATCATCTAGTCCTTTTAAAAATCAAATCCATTGTTGATACCTTTTATGTGGAGATTGCAAATGTTTAGCCCTTTTCATAGCAATGAGCTGCTGCATTGTAAATCCATAAATACTACCATTGCATCCTATTTCATGTGTTAGGAAATAAGGTTGCTATCTCAGATGTTGTGGCTGCCAATTTCCTGATGCTTGTTGTTTCCAGCCACTTGCGTCTTCATCTTGTCATCTGCTTCTCATTACTTGGACCACCTTCTTGTAAAATACTACAAAATAAATAGCTGTTGTTGCTGCCAGTAGTGCTGGGAGACTTTTGTATAGGTCCTACCTTAAAAATTTAAGAAGACATGAGAATTTCCTTTACTATACTATGATGTTATGTCCTGAATCACACTGGGCACAAAGTAAGGCTGTTAAGAGTCTAGTGAAAATTTTTGAGTAACTTTCACTTGGTAGTTTATTTCATCGTTACCAGCTTGGTAGTTCTTCTGTGGCAATGATATTTTTTGTATTTCAGATTTATCCCAGGACACTTCTCTTCTAAAGTCTTTCTTCCTTGTGGACCAAGTGACACTTTTAAGTGAATGCAGGCTATGCATTTCAGAGCTGTTAAAAATATTTATTCACGTAGGTCTAGCTCCATAATGAGTTTTTTTTAGGCTGGGATAGAAAATTATTTTAAAAGGAAAAATGTTTTGTTTAGAAGGTTTTTTTTTAAATGAAACACTTGTGTGTAAGAAGAACACTTATTTTTTTAATTGAAATTGGGCAAATAGTTTGAAGAACATGAAAATTAAATACAAGTTTTGGTTTTGGACTGGACAAAGTATTTCAGTCAACCATGAAGACTTTCTCCCCACTTTTGATTCTACTAATGAACCACTCTCTTCTCCTCCCATCCTCTTTCCTTTGCATATCTCTACTCCAAGCTGACTTTTGCTTCTCCCTTAATACAAAGTGGCCATAAAGCTGACTTAGGGTATTTCTTGTTGTTCAACGTAACTCATTCATGTGCTTCCATCTGTTTTACACCATTTAGACAATGTGAAACAGCCAGTGCATTGCTGTCAATCTGATCCATACAACTGTATTGAATAACAAGCAAGACCTTAACGGAGGATTCCATCTATGCTGCTTGATTTATAAAATACCACAGCGGTCACAAAAGAACATTTTCCAAGGTTGTTTCTTTTCAGAGGAAGAAGCAGCTTTCTCCTTGCCACTTACCACTTACTAAAAGGCAGTGTTTCAGGGGATGTGATAGATGAAGCCTCTCAGAGATAAATCTTCCACTTCTACCTGACTGGCATCTGCTGCCCAGGGGATAACTGAATGGGGTGTGGGAACAGCAGCAGGGCAAAAGGTGCTAGAGAGCAGCAAAATCTTCCTTCCATGTTGGAGGGTGCTAGAAGGGAGGAATCTCTCAGCAAACGTAAAGCAAAGCAGAAAAGGGACAATGTACCCCTCCAGCTGCTTCTTTGTTTGTTTTGGTTTTGTTTCCCCTGATAGTGTCTTCTTCCAGCCTTATTAAGGACTTTCCACTGCTCTCTTCCTATTCCTCAACATATATGTTAGAATCCTAGGGCACTTGGGTTTGAAAATGGACGTTGTGATATGATCAAATCCTTTAATCTTTCTAGCATCAGTTCTCTTTGGAGGCTACCAGTTCATCTGATTTACAAGGAATGGAATGCCCCTGAAATTTACATTGTGAGTAGTAGCAGCTCTTTAATTCATCTACTGGCAGTTCAACTTCAGCCAGTGTTTCATTTTTACTACTTTCATGTTGACTAACTTGTCTCTTTTCTGATTCCTGAACTGACTGATATGTTGAGGATGACAGTAAAATTATGTTTTAAAGGAAGGGATGGGAAAACATGGCTGCGAATCCTAGAGACTGTTTAAAGAAATGAGAACATTGCTCCACTGTTAGAAGTGAAAGAACTTAAACCTGATAAGTGTAATAATAATTAGCATGACCTTCATTAAACAAGTTATTGTGATGGCGACTGGACTTACTTGACATTAAGTGTAATTTGCCTTAAGGAAGTAGCATTAAGCACTATTTTTGCTGCTGCTTTATTAGCAGGAGGAAAACCAACAGCTTCAAGTAGTTAATTTTGGGTAAGGATCCAATAAACATGAAACCATTCCAAATGCCTTTTTGGTCTAGAAATGAGGCTGGATCAGAAGTTGATAGCCAGGAATGCAATCCTCCTCTTCTGGAGGAGAGGACACAGCAATAGAAGCCAAGTGATTCTGAGCCCTGGCATGGACTTGGTTGAGCTTCTGAATGGATTTCACAACAGGTATTGAGCCATTTGTTTTAAAGATGATATCTTATGATTTGGACTAATATATGTCTCTCTCTATTTCCCCTTCCCCCTTGGGTGGCTGTTTTGTTGTTGGGCTTTTTTTATTTGTTCGTTTTAGGAAATTCAGAGATAAAATTACAGTGATAAACACTCTTATGCTCTAGATAATAATGTAACACGTATTTTGTTGCCAGTAAATCCAGAGAAGTAATAACCATGGCAAAATTCAGTATTACGTCTCAGTAACCTAACGCATAGTGAAAGTTTGCCTGAGTTTGATAAGTTGTCCCTTTGCCTACCTTTGTCCGCCTTGGGGCTTTGCTACCTGAAGGCATCTCTGCAGAGGAACCCTGGCAAACCAGAAGACCTGGTCTTGAATTCAGCATGGCTCAGCACAAGCCTGGCCTTCTGGCTCCCATAACGCCACTGTTGCCTTTGTGATTAACCTCTGAAAGCAGTTTGTATATACAATGTTTCCACAGAAACTCTTCATTTTTTCCTAGGATAATGCAGTCACAAGGAAGTGTTAGAGTCGGTCTTCAGCTCCTTGTTTCCAAGTTTTATTTAAAAGCGCCCAGAGGAGATGGGGGGAACTCATGGCTGTTGTCACATCTGGGTAATGAAAACTCCTCTTCCCCACAGTGAGTTCTCCTTTGGACTCCTATTTAAAACACTTGTCTCCAAGAAAATCCATTTCTTGAGTTGTAAAAAATTGTGACACTGTAAGAGATAAAGGCTGATGGACTGCTAAAAGATGTATGTTTGGCATAGTCTCATAGATTCCAATGCAGACTTTATTTCCTTAAAAAACACCTAGTTTAAACAGCAGCAACACTGCCATCACTATTGCCAGACTGTTTTATATTTATGTAGTGGGTCTCTGCATCTATGAAGTTGATTGTTCCCATGACCCCAGTTACCATATTATCTGGTAATATGCCTGTAATATACCATACCCTGCACTGCCCTGAGCGAATAGAGCACTGACTGAGCACTGCCCTACCCTCTGGGCTAGGAAGTACAGTTACTGCTATTTTATGGATGAGGCTGAGACCTGGCTACACTGCAGAATAAAGATGTGATGTGCTACGGTGTTAATTGTACCATGCTCGTGAGGGTAAGAATAGCTTGTGCTGGCAAGCAGCATGCAGACCCTCTGCGGGGCCGGGTTAGATGGTGTGTATTGAAGGCCGTGCCAGCTGTGTGTGACAGTCTGTGCCAGATGCTGTCACTACTACAGTTACACAGGGGAGTTTGAGTAAGCAGGCACTGACCTACGCTGTCATTCTGCTATTTGGGTATAGCCAAAGTGATGTGCCCAACGTCACAAAGAGAGCCAGTGCCGGGGAAGTGAATTGGGCTGGGGAATTGGGAATAATACAGTTACCTCTGAACCACTCTCAGAAAAGCACATTTTTGTCTCTGATGGGAGGAATTATTAAATATTGTGCCAGCATCAGAAGCTGAATCTGTAGGAAGCTCTCATAGCGGGAGTAAACTGCTGAAGCCTTGTGCCACAGAGTTGTCGTGGGGTTGAGTACAAATTTGTATCGATGGTTGGATTTTGTTCTTGTTAATGCTGTGTCAAAATGGTGTTGCTTCGGTAAAATCACAGTGGTTAAACTAAGCAGAGTTTAATCCCATGTACGATTCAAACAGTCAGGGGTTGTGCTGCCAAGGAGCACTGTTACTGCTGGGAAGAAGCACTTGCTTGTCTGGATGTGGTGGAAGATGTGTGCGGATGTCTGCCAGATGTGGTCCTCACCTACTCTTTCCAGCACCCAAAGGGGGCCTACAGGAAAGCTGGGGACGGACTTTTTACAAGGGCATGTAGTGATAGGACAAGGGGGAATGGCTTCAAACTGGAAGAGGGCAGATTTAGACTAGATATTAGGAAGAAATTTTTCACTGTGAGGGTGGTAAGGCACTGGAACAGGCTGCCCAGAGAAGTTGTGTGTGCCCCATCCCTGGAGGTGTTCAAGGCCAGGCTGGATGGGGCTTTGAACAACCTGGTCTAGTGGGAGGTGTCCCTGCCCATGGCAGGGGGGTTGGAACTAAATGATGTTCAAGGTCCCTTCCAACCTAAGCTATTCTATGATACTCTAAGGGAGGGAAGTGGTGACTGCAGAAACTGATATGCAACAATTCCAGAATGGTGGTGAGGTGATTTAAAGTGAATGAGCCCTTTAAAATTAAGCACAGACAGTGTAAAAGGTGCTTTACAAAATGCTGTTCGGTTTCTGTCTGAGTGCATTGGCATTAGACCTCCCAGAAATACAGCTGAATTTAGCCATTGGGCTAATTTTCAAGGCTTTCACTGTGATAGTTGGCGTAAGTGATTGTCCCGTCTCCTTACTGCAGAGCATTTTTATCTAGAGTGTGATTTTTNTTTTTTTTTTTTTTTTTTTTCCTGTTCACAGAGCACAAAGCAGGCACCTCGCTTGGAGAAAAGTGTTTAGTCTGGGTGAGAGCTGCTCTTTGTGTGCATGCATGTGATTTATTTATAATAGATAATTCCTGCTATCCAGATGATTTCTCCTGTCTTCCTTTCAGCCAGAGTGGTCTTTGTCAGTTATGTAAGGTCTAGTAAGCGTGGCACATAAGCAGCAGCTCATTTTCATCCCCGTTGGAAAATGAGATGACCTATTCCACTTACCCCATGAAATAATAGGGTTGTGTTTGGAAAGGCTGCTGCCCAGCTGGGAGGACAAAGCACTGCACACCCTGCGAAGGTGGCAGCTTGACAGAAATTGTGGTGCTTGAGCAGAGCCATTTACTAAAGGCACATGGTTGGGCAGGTCCCAGAAAGGAGGGAGCTGCACTTTCAAATTAGCTTTCCTCCCTTTTGCGCTATTCTGGCTTTGTCCTCATCTTCAAAGGGGAAATAGACAGGAGTTTCAGGAGGTACCCCAGGAAAGGGGCAGTTCCCAGGCTACAGGAGGTAGTTGTGCAGGGGCATAGTCCTGCGTGGGTGTTTGCTGGGTGGGTTTGGTTTACGGGTTATTATCCCTTTTGTTTCAAGGATATGTTTAGTAAAATTGTGGATTTCTACAAACTGAGTAGAACTATAAACTTTATTTTCAGAGGGCCTTTAAAGTTAAGAATGAAAATGAGATTGTAAATTGAGATTACGATACCATTTCTGCATTCCCTCAGGGATAATGTAACTGCATAATATTGCGACATTTTAAAAAAAGTCATGCTAAATTTATCTTTAAATTTTAGATGAGGACTTTTTCCTTACCATCCTAGAGTTTGTATAGACACTTGTACTTCTGTCAAAGCAAATAGAAATGGTAGCACTGTATGCCCTAGTTTTATTCATCCTGTCCGCAGTAATATAAGTGACAGACCAAACCTGAGAAACAGTTTGGAGTCGGTCAAATTGGAAGGGAGTGTGTAGGCGTGGAGAACTCACCTAGTATATTCTTTCTCATCATGTCCCCAAAGTGGTGCGCCGATTGCCCACGTTCCCTTTCTCAGGCGGGCAACTGGAGCTGAGAGTAAAACATCTATGTAACTCTAAACCTGCTTTGACTTTGCACAGGCATTATGATTTACATCTACATGGTCATGTCTCATTTCTCAAGTAACTACAGCACTTGTGCATTATACAGTGTATTCTGGACACTAAGAAGGAAACAAAATAGTAATAACAAGTCTTATTTTTTTATAGTACTTTGTATAGTTTGCAAAGAGCTGTAAAAGGAGGCCCTGCCTCCCTTTACTAAGGGGAGGTCAGAATGAGAAGAAATTAAAGTGATTTGGACTAAGGCTGTTTGTGGGGCCTTCAACTGGCAACCATGGTTACCCTGTTTTTAAACAGTTTATCATCCTTGCCCAGAAAACGCATACAGAAAGGCATTGTACTGTAACAAATATGACATTACATTCCCCTCAAATTTCACTAGGCTATTTTTATATGCACAGAATCTGAAAGAAGGCAAATTTTTAGGAGGCTGTANAAAAAAAAAAAAAAAAAAAAAAAAAATCTAGAGTGTGGAGCACACCATATATCCTTATACTGTTATGACAAAGCAAAGCAAATGTTCACCAAATGGCTATGAGGCACGACCCTTTCTCTGCTCTCCTGAGCTGCATCAAGCTGTTGTTTAGACCTTACCAGAGAGGAGAATGAGTATGGATGTTACAGCTACGCTTTTTAATAAGTCTGTTCCATGTAAAATCTTGAACTCTACAGTGTGGTTGCTCAGGTTGAGAGGTCTCTCTTCCCCACTCCCCCACCCCACCCTCCCCAAGTCAAGGGGGAAGGTTTTGTGCAAGAAGAGGGGAGGAAGAAAAGAATATTTAACTATAATCTGCCTCTGGCAAGTCATGTTCTATTTAAACCTTCAGCGCACCCAAGCAGCCAAGCCTGGCAGGCTGTGCAATCTGAAAGCAGAACTGGTTCAGCACACGCATAAGCATCCCAGGCTGCTCTCTGCAGCTCCATCGGACCCCAGAGCCCCCTGGATTTTTCTCCACCTCCCTCTTTCCCACATCAGATTCTCTAGTCTCCATCAGCTCTGCAGAGGCATACTATACTTCCTGACATGCATATGAAGCATGTGCATACTAATACACTACGCTGGTGCCGGACTGTTGCTTCAGTTTAAACATGGATTTGCTGTAATTTCCTCTTGCTGTTGTATTGTTTCCTGCTGCTATCTTGACTCTTTTTCCGTTCCATTCTTTTCCACTTGTTTCAAGCCAAGGTGATCACATATTCATCCTCTGCCTTCTATAACACCTTCCTTATGTTTTATCTCCCAAATAAGTCATGTCAGACTTGTCACTTGACTGAGAAGTATGTGGGTTTTGCACCTGATTTCCCCCAACCTTGAAGGAGGAATTAGGCAAGGGATAACTCTTCTGTTCTACTAAAGCTGGTATTGAGAGGTCCTGTCATTTTTTCCTTTGCTGAAGGGAAGGTGGGGATAGCGAGGAGCAGGATCTGTGTGTTACTGTTTTTTATTGCGTGCCATTGCAGTAAATCTTAACGAAGATGGTGAAATTGGTCTGACCTCATTTTTCCAGCCCTGCCCAGGGTCTTCCCCTGCATTGCCAGCCTGGAGCATCCCCACTTGGTGGGAGGCAGCAGCTTCCTGTGGAGTCCTGTGCTGTTCAGCCCAAGGAGAGAAAGCTGTATTCCCCCTCCCTTCAGTCCCAAAACTCTTTTTTTTTTTTTCTTTCTTTCCTGCACAGATAGAAAAACAATGACAGTAATGGACTTTCCCCAGGGACATTTGTTTTATTTGCAATTACAATTAGAAGCACTAATATGTTTATTCTGTCTGATAATATATGGAAATACCTCTTTGATTTTGTTTTTTCTTTGTAAGCTGCTACACTGTCAGAACTGTAAAACTCTCATGTTCTGTGCTGTCTCTTGTTATACCAGCTACCCTTTAAAATGCGGCTTAATCCATTTCCATTGTCAATGAATACCATTACCCCTTTTTGCCTGAAGCCTGTTGTCCTGTTAGTCTGTCTTGTTGGTTTTTTCAATTATGAAGACAAGCCAATGGTCAGGATCTCCTTTGTAAGTATACAAAGGTGGATAAAAATAAAAGCTGTCTTTCGCTGAAGCAAACAAGAGACTCTTTCTGCAAAGGCAGACCTGGATTTCCAAAGAAAGTACTGGATAATGTCAGAACTGCTGACAAGCAATGCATTTCGGTTTGCAGTCCATGCCAGACTCCTGCTGCCCAGCTGAGCCTCTGTGGTGTCGTGCACCCTGTGCCCAGCAGCCTTGCATTACCCTTGCAGACCTGTGAGTGACGGAACGAGCTTCCAGTGAGCCCATCCCTCGTTACAGCCACCACCAGCTTCTTAGTTTTAATGGCATGCTCAGGTAGCTTTCTCCCAGTCCATGCTCATGTTCAGCTACCTGATGTCTGCTTGAGGCTCAGCTGGGCTGGTCCCTGTGCAGGAGGGGGCAGAGCCTGGATCACTGAGCTAAGTGATGCCCAGCCTTCTTGAGGGTTCTCGGGGTAGCCCTCAAGCAAGGGTAGCTGGCTGCCTGCCTCCCCACTAGCAGCCTGGCAGGAGTGGGTGGTCACCCTCATTAACACATTGGAGTTTGTGCTGCAAGGAGAGTAAAAGGGTGTAGTCTTTGTGCTTTAGGAGAAAACTTACTGGTGGCTGCCAGGCACGGGTTGTGTTCTTGTGCTCTCCTACTGCTGTGTGTGTATGTCTGCACTTTCCTGGCCCTGCACATCACACAGCTCATGCAGTTTTGCCCCTCAGGCTTCTTCTCAGTTAAGAACTGACCGTAATGTACACAAGGCATTAGGCTAACAGCAGCCTGTTTTGGCATTGAATTCTTCCTCCGAGTCCAACATCAGACCTTGAACTTGCCAGAGCATGCAGTTGCCTCTCACCTGGACCAGCACACCCCAGAGCTGCATGTTTGGCAATGGATTCTGTTATTACCTGGCTCACAGCAATAGGAACTCTCCTCCATCATAAAAATCTGGTAGATATCCTGCAGTTCAGAGGCATGCTGGTGGTGATTCTTCGTTTGTTTTTTTTTAAAACAGTTATAAATCTTTGTTCTGCTAAGTGCATTTGCTCGGAATATCAAGTCTCTCATGGTTTAATTCTTTTTCATTCTTCATCTCAGGAAAAAGAAAGCTTTGTGAAGTTGGTACTATGGGCTGACTTAGTAGTCAACATTTTTATGCAGCTGAGGTTTCCACTGTAAATGAGTCCATGAGAATATCCCAATTAGCTATTGATATGTATCATCCAGGTTTCACCATTTCTCCTTTGAGAATTTTGATTTGGCAAGAACAAGAAATACCATGTGCCAGAAGTGTCTGCAACAGTTACTTTTAACAACCTCCCTCAGCTTTTGGCGCCCCTACCACATCCTGTTTGCATCTTTAATGTGTGTAGATATATGCTCATGTACCAGAGGTATGACTAGGCATGCAAAGCATCCATTATAAGCAGTTTCTGATTTTCCTGTGTTCATGCTAGTCCCTCAGAGTATGCTGGGTGCTAGTTAAGCTGTCACAGTTCCTACTGCCAGGAAATTTTTCCTTTTATCCTCTTTACATAAACATAGCAATTGCCCACATCTCTTTGTCTATGCTTACATTAAAATAAGCTCGCTCTTTTCTTTTTGCATAATATCAGTTCTACTGGGCCTGATCCTGGGAGATGTCAGAGTCTCTAATCTTACACGTGTCTTACTGCAAATTGAGAGTGATTATGTCTTGAAAAAGCCATTTAGAATGTCAGGGGGAATCAAGCTGTTAAAATAGGACTATAGATAGGCCTTTTACATCCTGGACTTGATCCCTAGCTGAGCCTTGCACTAAGTGTCATGATAAATGAATTCAGTATTGCTTCTTGACTTGGCTTTCCTAAAGAGTGGTTTAAGAGTCAGGTGGCACTGTTATTTCTTTCCCGAAATACATGCTCAAACTACATATTGCATTTGTTCAAGTAAGGTAGCTCTCCTGAATTGTGTGTAACCTCACCTCTATTATTTAGGAACCGAGATGCTGTTTGCTACATCTAGACTCTGCTAAAAGAACATCCAAGTTTAGCATTAAAAATGTAGGAAATGGCAGATTTATGGTTAATTCAGCTGCTTTTATACCTATGTTGAGATGACCTCTCTAATTACCAGATCGCGCAATGATTCTTTAAAGCCTTTTCACTACATATAATTATTTTATGATTTGTCTCCTCTCATACGAGACTGTGCATTTACTTGCTGTGAAGTGACGCAGTAGGCAGGTGAAGTGTAGGAGAAGATCTGTATTAAGCGTGACGGTTGGCTGTGTGCTGAGGCACACGTTCATGCCCAGGCATTGCAGAGTGAGCATTCCCTCCCAAAATATACCCTGCCCTCAACAAACATTTATTTGGTCATCACAGTATGTGGCGTACACTAGATCAGTAGTCAGTAAGTGTTAATACTATTATCGTACTGCTGTCGGTTTTGGAAGAATTTCAAAGATAGCCTCAGTTAGTTCTGTATTTTTCATTTCTATTAGCAATTTTAAGAAAAACCTACTATATCTCAAGGAACTATGCTAAGTGAATGCTAAAATTTCCCACATAAAGGGCTCCAAACGTAGGAAATGGCAGAATGAGGGCTGCCTGTGCATCCTGGACTTTTCAGGCTGCATCTCTCTTCCCAGAGAGTGAGCCAAACAAAATCCAGAGGTTTGCTCATAGCTAGTAATCTGTGACTCGAGTACAGTTTAATAACTCCTTTTCCCCCTCTTTATCACTTGCTCATCCCCTCCCCCTTCCTGTAGGAAGTGAACAAATATTTTTCAGGGCTTAGAGCAATGAACGAAGTTAATCCAATAATTGTGGTAATTTATGAGTTGATGATTGATAGCAGAAGACGTAATTATTCTTTTTCAACCTTAGCTAGCTCACTGTGATCAAATACGATTATATGTTAAGTTGGGTTATTGTTAAATGAATCGTATGCTGAGCACAATGTGCCAACCTGATGGCACCATGGTCCTTGGTGGTATTGCATTAGGAATTAGATCAGCTCCATATCTTGTTTATAAAAGGCCCTAATCATACAAACATTTATGAATATTTTAAAATTTACTGGCAGAATAAATCCGTGTCTGAGGATTGCAGCAACCTGAGATAACAGGATTTTGGTAGTCTTCAGTCCCCACAAATATCTGTCTTTGCTTGTTTCATTCTTGGCTATGTTTATATTTGTTGTCTTTGTACTTCTGTTTGGTTTCAGCCCAACCTTTTTTCAACCTAAACTGCCTTCAGACAAATGATATGACCTTTGCTTGCCAACACAGGAGTGGTTATAAGTTAATTCATAGGTTTTTTTTTTTTACAGTAGGCTCTGGTCTAGGTACTTTCATAGGGCATCCTTAACATCAATAGATAATGGAGTCCAGGATGTAAGAATTCTGGGTGTCCTTGTACACCACCTGTATGATCTAGCCTACATGCCACTACTACTTACCCTCAATCACCTCTTGACATCAGACCTACTTACTGATTTATATACCATGTATATTGGTGCATGTGTGCATATTTACATACCTGTAAGTTTTCATTTCAGATGGCTGTCCCCTTTAATCGTTATTTGATTCACACTATCAAAATGAGCCTGGAAAATGTGGTGCCAGAGGAAATAGCCAGGGAATTTCACCAGGGGTCTAGTTATCTTTTGATGTAAATACAGTAAAAACCACAATAGTAGAAGCAGCTCTAATTTGCCTTTGTAAGTTCTGTCTTAGAAAGTTGGTGGGAGGAAATCAAACTAAAAGCTGTCTGGGGCATAGGGCTTAAAAAACCTGAAGAGCATTCCTCAGCCCCATAAAAAGTGGCAAACGCACAAATCTGCCTGAATTCTCCCCACTGCCCTGAGAACAGAAACCACAGTTGTGTAAGGCAGGCTGCCAAGCAGAGGTTGTCTAGTTTTTGAGACAGAGGTAAAAGAGCAAGAAGAATGCTGAGGGGAACTCCATCTGTGGGATTCACCCCTAGAAAGGGGATGTGGCCCTGAGTGGGAAGAGAGCTGTGTGAAATGCCTACTGATGGCCTGCACAGGTGAGACCCTTGGGAGGAGGGAAAGGAAGAGAGCAATCTGGGAAGCAGGGGAAATGTGGTGAGTGGTACCTCAAGGACAACCTGAGGACCTGGGAGACCAGGATAGAGGCAAGATGACTCACTTCTCCTGCAGTCAGCCAGGCTGCAGTTTCTGCTCTCAGCCTCAAAGCTAATGTCAGCACCCGCAGACTCTCCTCTGAAATACCTGGTAGTGGTGTTGTTGTGTCCTGCACAGCTCAGGCACCTCTGATTCAGTGGCTGGCTGGACTGCAAAACACCTTCTGGAGTGGAATAGATAAATTCATGCTGCCTCCACTCAACTATACGTGTTTCCTTGTGGAAAAACAAGTAGGTGCATTTTGACAACCAACTCTGTGGTTGGGCTGATTGGCCTGTTTTCATTTTACTCCGTGGAGAGGTTTTGTGTGCATTTCTGTTTAAATAAAAAAAAACAAACCCACATTGTTTACTGTCAACTGGAGTCCCTACTGTGCTTCTAAAGTGCTATTTTAGATACTATTTTATTCGCTAATGAATTGCTTTCGTTATGATACGTGTTAGCGTGCAAGTCATTCAGAAGGAAGGAAGGGTCAAGTTGTAGTATTCAAAGGCATTAATATAGTGTCAAATGTTCTCATAATCCCATTAAAAACTAATTGCCCAAAGATTTGTATGTAGATTGCTGCAGTATGCAGTTCCCCAGGGCAGCCCAGCAATGATGGAAGTATGACTCCTCTTTTCAGCCTCAGACTTTTCTGCTCCCAACCATGTTGTGCTGCATGTGCTTCCAGGTGCTGCTAAACCAGCAGTATCTCAACCCTGCTCCTGATTGAAAAAGAAGTAGTAAATCTCCACCCTTTTCCTTCCAGATACCATGCAAAGCAAACCCTAGCATGATAACATTGATGCTGTTGCCACAGTGGCACTCAAACACATTGTATGGTATGCCATCTGTTCTCCAGCCTTCTTGCTGCACATCCCACCACCACCTTGCTGCAGGTTGAGGTGTGAGTAATCTCCTTTTGCTACGTGGTGCTTTCGGGCAGAGGTCAATGAGAAGTTAGAGGTGGAACAATATCCTCAGGATGAGTCTAGATACAAAGGCAGGTGGGTTAACTGGTGTCGGAGGAATGAGTTTGTGAGGTCTGCGTGTGACTCAGGCCACCAGCTTTTCCTCCTAAATAACAGGGTGTTCCAAAAATGTGTCATTCCCACTCGGGCTTTTTAAAGACCTGGTTATGAGTGCATAGTGAGTGTTGGGAGATGGTAAGCTCTGTTCCTCAGGATAACACCGGGCATCAACACCCTTTGGTAACTGAGTCCCTTAAGAAGGAAGTAGTATTTTCTTGTACAGACATGACCATGTTGTGTCTGAGTAGTGTGAATGCATGATAGATAAGGTTGCATTTGTTCTTAGGAACCTACTTCAAAGAGTATAAATGCTTGCAGGGCCAGGCCAAAGTCTTGAATGTGTAAACAGGAGTTTTAGTAACATAGCCAGTGTGTTTCCCAACATCTCTGACCCTTACACAGCTCTCTGTATTTGGTCTTTCTGAAAGCTTCTTAAATGTCATTACCACAGCAAAGGATAAGAGCTTAGAATCAGTAGTTTTGTTTTACTTTATATACACGTGGGTTGCAGCTATAGCATGTGTGCTTGTGTATTAGGAGTAAAATACTGCATTTGCCAGCGTGCTTCTCTAAACCCTCTGGTTCCCTTTGTCTCACACCCTGGGAACAGAAGGTGAGCTTGAGGCTCCAGGGCTGATTTTTACATACTCCGTAGAGCAGCTGTAGATCTGGTGCTGTGAAGCAAAGTTATTCCACTCTGTGATGCAAATGGGTCTCATTTTTGGTTTGGAAAGAATACTCCCAAGAGTTTCTCAGTTTATGTAAATACTTTACCCCCTGTGCTGGCAGGGGGACCCAGTTTAGCTATTTGTGGAGCTGAAGAAGCTTTTGATGTTGGCATCTATACTATAAAAATGGGTCACCAAACTACCTTCTGCTGTGGCTTTTGAGCTGGCTCGAGATCGCTTTAACTGATGATGTCTAGATAAAGAACTTGATTTCCTCTAACAACATACTTTGATTAAGACAGCACTTTGTCTCTTCCTATTCTTAGCCCCGGATCTGTGATAAAAATCTAGGGATCCCACCATCTACTATATTCCATGTGAGGTAATACAAGAAATAACACACTTCTATAATGGAAAAGTAAGAAGAGATTTTCATCTGAGAATTCTGCTCTGCTGCCTTTTCTTTTAGGCAGCAGGGTATGTTACAGTTGCATATGAACTATTTAAAGAACCATGTTGATTATATTGTCATCTAGTAACACAACAGACACTTCCAAATACATCTCCTTCCAATGTGAATTGCAGTATTAGGAGCTCAGGCAGGTATCTGTGGGACGAGGGTGCAGCTGAACTTCTGTAGGAAGCTGCTGTGAGTGTTGGGGGTTTTCTAAAAATTTATTTTCACAGGCACTTAAAAGCTGGGAAAAAAAGCTATTTATCATTGTTGTTTATATTAAATTATTGAAATAAAATTAATTGTAGTAAGTATAATAACTTGTACTGTGCTGGCACCTTGGCTAGGCCAGTTATAGACCAATGTGCCTCCATACCAGAGGCTGTAGAGGAAGCACATGGGAGGAAGTCTGCAAATCTCTGCTTTTTCAAAAGCCTTATGTGCATATGTCCTAAGCTTCCATTAAAACTACTGCATTGGAGACCAAAGTGAATTGGCACAACACTTAATTAATTTATCCTATATATAATCTAGGGTGTTTGGTTTTTTTTTTTTTAAGCATGAGCTTTCTTTAATTTGTGAGTCCGGTGTTGCAGTTTTAGTGCATACTCATCAGAAAGGCAAATGACTCTTCAGTCTGCAAATGCTGATGCATGTGTCCAGTTTGGTTTTACCAGACTTCTCAGGAGTACGGATTACCTTCCCAATGAGTTCTTGATTTTGGGGGAGTGTTTCTTCAGCTTCTGCGGTCCGTGTTCCAGTTACCTTCTTGAACACATAGTGGGGTTTAACTGGCTTTTATTTAACACAGACGTGCATCAGCCAGCCCTTCCATAAGGAGGAAGGGACAATCTGCTGATACAGATAAGCAAAACTAGCTCAGTCTTTACCACGTTATGTAAATAGTAGATTTGTGGAGTTGCCTGAAGGAAGATTATTTGTATTTAATTGGCTAATCTCTAATGTCTGTATTCTAGAAAGATCTGACCTCAAACATACTGAAGTCGATGGAGGGACCTCTGTGCCTTTTTTTTAAAGTCTGATCCAGACTCCAATGATGCTGAACTCCAGATTCACTAACAGTTTTATGCTTTCATCCTCCTCTGATCCTTTAATGTTTGGTTCAGCAATCAAATTTAGCCAGAGTGTGGGATCACATAAAGCAAATTTAAAAGTAGGATTTGTGCAGTTTCCAAATGTGCTGGCCAAAATTAATTCTAAATTTGCTTATATGTTTCTGACCACCATCTTTCCCCACTTTCCAAACGTTTGACGTTCTCCAGTCAAGGAACAAAACTCACCCAGTGATAGCTTAAGCAATCGCAACACAAATGAAACCGTCCTAGTTCTGCAAATCTAATTCTCATAGCATACAGTTCACAACTGTCCGTACTCCAAGATGTGTCTGAGTTGAGAACAACTAGATAAATTAATTCAAATAGATATATTAAAATTTCAAGTTGCGGTCATTATGTTATTGAAAAGAAAAAATAAACTTATTGACAAATTTATTTGTTCTTATTGTTCAGGCAACATTTACAGTATGTGTGATAACTTTGTTCTGTTTATTCTGCTGTGCATAGAAGACAACAGCAGTTTGCATTCATTTAATGTGAGATGCAGTTATTAGAAATGTTATGTGTATATGAGTGTTTTATATATCTGTACATACATACACTCATACGATTCTTTGTTTTCCTATCAGCTTTGAGAGGAGATACTTTCTGTTGCTGCTGTTTTCTTTTTATCCCAAGGACAGTAGCACTGATATTTCCGCCTACTGGTCTACATTGTACTCTTCTGTCTTTCCATTTTGTCTAGATAGCTCTAAGTTTTTAAAACCTTGCACAGATCCTATTCATGTAGGGGGAAAAAAAAAAGATAAAGGATAAAAGACTATTTAAAAAAAAAAATTAAAAAAAATTCTCAGGTGAAACAAATAGAGGCTAACAGCTTAACATGCACTGCTTGTTGCACATAGCACTTTATCAGAGCTATCAATCAGGCCAGCTCGGTCAAGTTCCTGGGAAAAAATTGCCAGTTTTTTGTTGTTGTTTCAACTGGATTGACGTTTTCAGTTACCAGGAAAAAAAAAAAAACCCACAACTTCAGACTGAGGATGGAAAAAAGTGCATAATTAACAAAAAGAGCTGAATATAAGTGGATTAGCATGGTTGATGGATGCCCTAAATTAGTGGATTTAACCATTTAGTTTATTTTGTTAGACTTTTTCTATGGTGTATGCTTGGTTATTAATAGTTAATGGCACACACAGGCTTCCTAAGACAAATAGGTTTGCATGGACCAGTTGGTCTGATTTTTGAAATGTTAGCTTCCTCATGCAATATTCATGTTTAACTTACAGATACTTGCATCAACAAATGTGTAAGTAAAAAGGACGTGTAGGAATACACAGTGGCTACCGTTCTTGCTGATGCTTGTCAAGATAACCTTTCCCAGTTTGTCAGTTGTTTTCCTGTTGTGAGTGGCAGGAAAGTAGCTGAGGTATCCAGGATACTGCTCCATGATAGCAGGAGGAAGAGGAAAGCTATCTTTTAAAAGAGTAAGCAGTGTTAAGTAGCAATTTCAGCAACAAAATACGGGTTTGTCAGGCTCCTGGGCCAGGTATTTGTACTTGGCTATTAGGCTGTGAATTGGTAGTGTGAATTCATGTACTGATGTGTTTGAAAACATTAATCGCCGGCTGAGTGATAACATAGGCATGCTTGTAAACATGCATCCAGATAGTAATGTTGTGTGTGTCTGTTATCTGACATATCATAGAATGGTTTGGGTTGGAAGGAACCTTAAAGATCATCTAGTTCCAACTCCCCTGCCACAGGCAGGGACGCCTTCCACAAGACCAGGTTACTCAAATATGCATTGTGGCAGTTAATATGAGTTGATTGGGAGGTGTCAGCACAGGTAGACCAAAGCTGACAGTCCTGGTACTACAGATTGCTTCTTGTAAAATAGTCTGATCAGAGAGACAAAGCCTGGGTAGTGTGTGGCATCAGGTTTAGTGTAGCATGCGTCAGTGTCCCCTTACATGCCCCTTTAACCCTTCTTTGGTTACACAAAAAACCCAAAACGTTAAACTAGCCCCTATTATTTCTCTGATATAATCACTCAGATAACAAGTGTGAATGGCTGTTTGTTAATAATGGTTTTCTGGAAAAGCTTCTTGCCAATGTCATGCTGTTTCCCTGATCTGTTATGAGTTGTTAGTCAGTTGTGACTCACAGTTTTCAAATACTCATTTGCTCATGCTGATATACTGTGAAGCACTTCTGGAAATAAAAGTGACTCATACTCAGTTGAGTAGGTCCAAGTGAGGCTATGAAAGGAGGATGAATTTATCTGCAATATTTTTAAAGTGCTGTGAGTTTCTTTAGGCCTGAGGAAAAGACCTGTACCCTATAACACATCCCACATTCTTCCTAGAAAAGCTGCTTCAGCTTTCATGCAGTTGCTTCTAGGGAGGTAGGAATGTCACATCTTAACCTCTATATCTCTAGACTATCTCTTCTGCGTCATGTCAGGATATTGTAGGAGGGGTTTATGAAGAAATCCTGTGTTTTGAAAGAGGTACTTGAGCTGGGCACATAAGCTGCTGGAACAGATTTCATTGAATTAGTAATTTTAGGTATTGAAGGAACTATGGTAGGAAAAAAAATCAACATGAGCAGTGATAAACACCATAATACTTCTAGGGCTTCATCCAAGGTCCACAGAGTTCAATGGACGTTACGTTGGTCACAGTGTATTTTGGCTTAGACCTGTTGTTCATACTTGGTTTAGAGTTTTGCTTCATAGTCCCACTGACGAGCGGGATAGATAGCCTTGTCACTGTCTGTCACAAGCACTAGCTCTGTCCCTGCAAGAGCACCCTGGACATTCAGAGGAGAAGCAAAAGGTCTGTGGCATTTGTCAACTTCTGTGTTACACCCAAGAGGTGACTGCCTTTCATCTGTAAGGTTTATTTTTGTGCATATATGTGAATCTACAAATACACAATGTGTGTAAAATGCCTGCGTATCCCTTAGGGAAAGTATGCTTGCATTTGCTCATCAGTGAGAACTGGCTGAGCACTAAGTCCACCATAGCTAAACTGCTTGTTCTTTGGGCCACTGGTTGTCTTTCCTTCTGTATTTCTATGTGCTCCATTTAGTGGAAGAATGATTTTGGTGGATTGCAAAAAGGAAGAAAAAAGGAGAAAGTACTCTGATTTATGTGCTTGTATTGTGAGAGTATCTTGGAGCTTGGCTCGTTAGGCAAGATCTGAAGCTGGACAACACCAAAATAAAGTCTGGTCTGTGCCTCAAGGATGTCCTCATTTTACTAGTAGTTCAGATAATAATAGGGAATGATAAATCTAAATACAGTGGAAAATAACTTAGTTTGGTGATATGAAAGGAGAGCAACACTAAAAATAAACAAACAAAAAAAAACCCAAACACCAAAAAAAAACCCCAAAAAACCCCCCAAAACCCTTCAATTCCCTAAATTCAACCTGAGTAAATCCCACAGCTCTCAGAACTACTGTTGTTATCTCTGAATTATGTCCAGCTGCAGCCAGCAAATAATGAGACACGTGCCTTCAGCAGAGCCATTTCAGAAGAATCTTGTGGGAGGAAAAAACTAATCCAGGCCCCCATTTGCTCTGCTCCTCGGGTCAGCTTCCATCAGAGATGTTGCACACAAAACCATTCCCCCACGGCCTGCGTTCAGAAAACAGTAGTCCTATAGCTTTCCAGGGAGTTCAGGATAAATGAGAGGTAATCGCCAAAGCACTAGCACTGATAACAGCAGGTATAGCTGATTAAACAGAACTCTGTGGCATTTACTGTTAACACCTGAAAAGTCGCAAATCCAAGTATGCATTGAGCAAGGTGTGAAATCCCCCCTTATGTCAGATTTATAGGATCATATAATTGTCTAGGTTGGAAGGGACCTTTAAGATTGAGTCCAACCATTAACCTAACGCTGCCAAAACCGCCACTAAACCATGTCCCTAAGCACCATGTATGTCTGTCTACCCGTCTTTTAAATACCTCCAGGGACGACGAATCCACCACTTCCCTGGGCAGCCTATTCCAATGTTTGATAACCCTTTCTGTGAAGAAATTTTTCCTAATATGCAATCTAAACCTCCCCTGGCACAACTTGAGGCCATTTCCTCTTGTCCTATTGCCTGTTTACTTGAGAGAAGAGATCAACCTCCCCACCTTGCTACAATCTCCTTTCAGGTAGCTGTAGAGAGCGATAAGGTCTCCTTTCAGCATCCTTTTTTCCAGGCTAAACAACCACAGTTCCCTCAGCCACTCCTCATAAGACTTGTGCCCTAGACCCCTCACAAACTTTGTTGCCCTTCTCTGGACTTCTGAACATGTAAACCATGTCTTGGTAATGTTATGGACACACCAGTCTTTGTCTCCGATTTGTGTACTTTCTACGAGATGAAGGTACTGGAAAGTAGAATAATAGATGCTGATCTCTTTGATTGGCATAATAAAAGCATACATTTGTTAAGAGCCTAGATTATTTTTATTAGTGTATTTATGAAAGTAATATTGGGGAGGGGGAAAAAAAAAGAAGGAAAAAAAAAAAGAGGTTGGTCAATACTTAAAACGGAGAGCTGCTATACTGTGCTCCCAAAGAGAATGACTTCTATTATTTCTGGATAGCCTACTGATTTGCTTTCAGTCAGGAAAGGCTGTACGTGAGCAATGGAGTAATGTAACAGGTTTAATCACAAAGATGAAGACAGTAGGTGACAGTACAAATGTGGCTGCACAGGAAATCTGGCAGCACTGGAACAGAACGTGATCCTCCAGCATCTCTTTCCAAAGCCTAATTTGACCACCTCTGCCTCACAGACCTCACTGCTCAAACTGTAGCTACATTAGAGGTAAAACCTCAGGTCCATTCCTGTGATTCTACCAAGCACAACGATTTCATGTGTTCGGAGTCACAGAAAGCACCTGAAAGAGTACCAACAACAGAAAATGCTGCTAGTGGAGGGTATTTTGTAAAAGATACTTAAATCCTCTTTTGTCTTTAGGCTCCACAAGTACGTACCACAGGAATAGCATACTATCCTGGGGCAGGAAGTAATTTCTTTCCTAAGAAACCCTCTCCCAAATAATTCTTAGAACTTGCTAATATTATTATTAGCTTTTAAGGAAACACAAAGCTCTCAGTCAAGCATTCCTCCCACAGATGGTTCAGGTCCCTGGAGATGAGTTGGTTTCACTTTTGTTCTTTCTGTGTGTTTAGTGCTCATAAAACAGAGAATTTAATGTGACTTTCCAGTCCAGGCACCTCTGTGGAGATCTGCCAGTTCTTATTTCATTCCTGACAAGATCTGTGGTTATTTCAGTGTTGGACTCTCCCCACATATAGAACGACTGTTACCTAAGCAGGTTGTATAGGTCCTGTGCTAGGAGAGAAGGGGAGTTGAACAGAATGGACTTTGGGAATCTTATGAAAACAAACTAGAATAACTTCAACCCATTCTGCTGCCTCCCTGATTTAAGAATTGAACACCCGTATTTCAAAGAATAACACGCAATTTATGTTTGTGAAGGCCGGGGCTATGAGAAATGAAACTTCATGTTACGAATCCAAGACCAGAGTTTAAATATCTCATTTGTAAAATACTCAATATGTTGAGCGCTGAGAAGTCCCTTTGTCCAAATCAGATTATAATATTATCCTATAACTCGTACTGAAGAGAGGGGAAGGCACAGTTAAAGTGTGAGTGTAGCTTTAACTTTAGCACTTTCTGGTATCGCTGTGCTTAGTCATGCATTCTAATGTTCTGCGCGAGCCTTTGTGGTTTTATTATTATTTTATAAATTCACTGTATATACAAAGATATTACACATTAATCCTATTTTAAAAAATAAAGGAAATAAGAAGCTGAAGGTAATTATCAAACAATGAATATAGAAGAGTATTTTGATTTTGCCAACGATGGATTAGACAATTTGAAAACAAAGACTTGGGTTTGGATTAGTGTTTTTTTTTCTTTGAATGCTAAGTTGATTTGTTTACATATAATGTTTTTCATAATGAAAATCTGCTACTGAAGGGAGAAGCCAATAATTTCTTCTTTTCTTTAGCTGCACCTGGAAAATGCTGCAGATTAATATATTTGCAACTATGAATTTCACAGATAAAGCTGTTTAAGATATAATCAGCTTAAGGGGAACTATTTTCTGAAGTGCAAGGTATGTAATTGATGCAGTTTTATCCAGACAAAAGTGTAATCAAAAAGCTATTTGTTTATAATTTCAAACTTTCCTTAGAAAGTAATTAATCTATGTAATCTAGGGTTTCGTTAAGCTCATTAGTGTTTGCTTTTGTTAAAGAAAAACAATAAACAAAACCCACCAACAAAAGCAGAGACCCCAAGCCTGAGCTGTTATTATGTTTCTCTCATACTTGGAGGCTCTAGGTCAGGGTAGTTTTAAATGGCATCCCTTTGCCTTCCTCTTTCTCGTATGTTTTCATTATTCTCAAAAGATGAATAACTACAAGACTGTTTTTGCTTTGATATGAGGTATACAATATCCTGTTTGCATCCTGGGGGTTAACTTTGAGGCAGAATATAAAGCTGAGGATTTCCTTTCATCGTGATGGTGGTAATGATCTTTATTTCAGTTAGTTATGCTTACCATACTCTTTAAAGACTTGTAGTAGTACTTAGCCAAGACAATATTCCCTGACGCTGTACTTTAGTTTAATATTTGCCTCACTACTTCCCCTGCTAAAAGGAGACTTTTCTTCAGGCCACAGCCACAGGAGGTCTTGCCATCTACATGCACAGTGGAAACCCTTGCAGCTAGTTTGTTCTTCACGTGTCATCTGGTTTAAGCAGGTCAGGTTGCTGGGTGTTACAACAGCATTCATGCTGGCACACCCCCCCCCCGAAGTTTGCTGGATTTGCAGCAAACTGGATTTGCGAAGACTGCTATAAAACGTCAGCAACAGGGAAACTGGGGCTGGCAAAGCAGAGATTCCCCCTTCCCCCATCCCGACCACCAGGATTTTGAGGTATTTTTAAGCATTATGAGCATTTCCAGCTGTTTTCAGATCCTCCTAGCCGAGCACAAAGCAGCACAGCCAAAGTCCAGGTGTGCTGCCCCATTCACTACTTTTCTTTGTGGCAGCCACGTGAAGTTGCAAAAGGCAGTACAAAGCTCATCAGTGACATAGGCATGTACGGGTGTGGGAAAGCTGTTCTAGAAACACTTTTGGTTGGAAAAAGGAGTATTGCTGAACTTGAAATGTTTTGTGAAATCATGTCAGTGGTGCAGAAATTCAGTTATAGAGGAAAAATATCCTATACTCATCCTGTGTTGATGTATTCTACTCACACATTTTGAGGATAAAATATTCCTCTTTTGAGAAAAAGACTTTGAGAGGACTTCTTTCTATAATCTTCAAGCTTCACTCCACAAAGTCAAGAAAAGTCATTTGGAGAATAACACGTTTTCCCTTTGTCTTTTAAATTGAAACAAATCCTGTTACTTAATATCTCAAAAACTTTTCCTGTGTGGAATTCCCAGCCCTTTTCATCCATCTAATCTCAAACCCCAAGGCCCTCACCTTGGGTGTGAAATCCAGGTACTACAACCCAAATATAGTTAACAACGGTGGAGTCTCATCAGCAAGAACACTTGAGAAATTATACAAGCCCCATCACTAACAAAACTTAGTTATGTTTGTGCTTTTACTTCTTAGTGCAATAGAGTGTGAGAAGGTAAAACCTCTGTGAATGTTTCTTCTGGGTTAGCAGGAATTGACCAGTCTGTCTTCCATGTGTATTCTCCAGTATTTACTAAGGAACAGGCTAGTGCAGCTGCAGTTTTTTCATGCGTGAGAATATTAATAAGATCTCCATCCTTTACCTGGCCACTTATTTTGGGGAAAATTGCAGGAACTTAGTTCACTTTGAGACTCGTACTCCTCTGTCAGATTTCACTGATTCTGAGCAAAAGCCTTAGAAGGTACTGGGCAAGTGATACAAGCAGAAATGCACGCAGGCAGAGGGAGTAACTGTACAAAACCTTGTTTCTGGAGGACTTCAGGTTGACATGAAAACCACAACAAACAAAATGCACTCATGATCTACCCATGGCCAGGGAGATATGGTCCTTTTGTGTCACTGGAGCTGTGACTCTAACCCACAGCCCAGACACAGGGCAGCAGAAGAGGGAGAGGCATTTTGCTGGTTGAGGGCAGTCACCTGGATTTCTGAAGCCTCCAAGAACTAAATCTACTTCAGTCTGACACTCTGGCAGTACTGGACTGTTCCCAGTTTAAAAGGAAGCAACCTTGGAGCCAATCCAGGTTAGACTGTTGTCCTAAGCCAGCTAAATCACATCAGTGGGACTTAAACCAGGAACAGTTTTAGTCCTACCCTAGGTAAAAGCCACAGTATTATTTTTTTTTTTTGCCATCCATTATTTAGATTAGGTTTTGCATAAGTGAATGCCATGCTGAACAGCTTTTATAGCTATTTTGTATCAAGGCTGAAGGGGTAAAATATATCTATTCAAAAAGAAAAGGAAATAGAAAAGGAAAAGGAAAAATATCTTGAGTGCTTTTGTTATTAGCCAGTCTCCAGGCAACTTCTGGCTGAGGGCGAAGCTAAATTAAATTTTGTAGTAGCAGACTGATATATATATATGTATACACACATATACACCTTAGGAGCTATTTTTAACACATGTACATCTACCATACCTCACATCTGACAGCTTTATTTGAATCTAGGTTATTCATTGGGAATAAGCAGCTAATTAATTTATCTCATGAATATCAAATATGCAATTAGTCACAGAGCACTCTGTATTCCAGCCATTACCCACTGATGTAGTCTCCACATTGCCAACAATGACTCCGGGAAATGAGTCCTATTCAGTACCTGACCTGCCATAGAAAGAAAGACATAAATGGGTTTACCATATGCTGCTTAATATTGTACTTATAATTCTTTCTTTCTTCTTGTGTGCATGTGTGTGTGCAGTCGGCTAATGGGTTCTCTTCAGTCATAACAATGTGAAGGGAGCAGAGGACTGTTTAGAAGGTTAAATAATACTGCAGTCTCAAAGTCCTGAGATTAATATTTCTGCCCAAAGACAACTCTAAAGGAAACACACATGCGTGTATTTCTCTGTGTACACTGTTAGTAAGCCAAGAGGTAATAGACTAAAATTGCAGACAGAAAGATGAAAGTTAGGTGTTGGATGAAAAGCTTTGAAACAGTAATGATAGTTACGCATTGTTAAACAGATGTGCAAGGGGAGATTATATAGTCTCTGCTGAGCGCGCTTGCTAAGAAGCGATGTGACAGGCACCTGGAGAACAGCTCAGGCATGGCTGATGGTATCCTGGAGAGGAACGGCAGGGGTTGTAAACTCTCAGGCTCCTGTCTACCTTTATGGCTGCATGTCTGTTATATTGCCTTTCTCAATAGCAAGCTCAAGGATCAAATAAGCTTGTAAACTGAACTATTAGGTCAAGTTGAAGCATGTTTATTTATTGTAAAGCAAACGTCATTACTGTTGCCTTGAGATATTTTGTGGTTAAGTACAGTTCCCCATGCTGGCAAATCTAGTGCCATTTGTAGAAATGCTAACTTGCATTATTCCATGGCTAGCTCCTAAGGTTTAACTTCGGAGAAGATTCTGGGTGTTGGACAATTTTAAAAATTGGTAAAGGTTATTGTAATTGTAGGAAAGCCTTGCAAGATGGGGTCCAGCTCAAGTCATTGTAGCGCTTTGGCAGTACACACCGCATAGCAATTAGAAATTGTTTCTGCGAGAGTGGAGCATTAGAAGACATCATACTGTTATATAGCACTGGACCATTTGGTCACAAATCTTGCAATTTGTGGTAGAATCTAAACTAATAAACCTTTAAAAAGAGGGCAAAGAAATTTCAGTACTTTTTCAAACTCTTCATCTTTGTCTGACGTAGTTTTATGGGGTGACGTGAGGTTTAATGATGAGTGGGAATCTATCAGTGCTTTTGTTTTTATTAAGTTGTACTTCATTTCTTAATGTTGTTTAACCTCTGTGGCTTTTGATGGATATTTTTATAAGTTGCTAAACCAATAGCTCATAAATAAAGCACAGCAACCATCTTTCAAGTTGCAAAATATAGGCCATTGTGTTCTCTGCATTGAGTTGCTAGTTTAAATGTCAGTATGGAAATCAGTTCTTCAGATTAATCACCAGATAAAGCAGAGGATGAAATACTGGGTTTAGGTGGCTGAATCAAAGTCTTTGATGGGGGAAAGAGTTCATTAGTAGCCAAGATGAAATTCCTGCTCACAGCGATGTTTTAAAAAAAAAAAAAAATGCCACTCTGCGTATGTGGACACATTGTAGTGTTCTGAAACTCCAGTGAGATTTAACGTGCTTCAGATTGGTGGTAGTACTGTTAATATTAGCCTTTTTCTTTCTGTGATTTGGGGTAACATTGAGAAATGTGCTGTAATACCCCTGCAGTTCCACCGGTTCTGGAGGGCAAGTATGGGAAATGCTTCCTCTGTGCCAGCCTCTGGTATGGATACCATGGAAGGGGGGTTATAAGGGGCAGCTCTTGCTCATGTGAAGGATCACCTTCCACTCCACAAGTACATTCCTCTAGGTATCCCCCTCCTCCTGCATTTTGTAATGAAGGCTTTGCTTGTACTGCTTTTCCAGCCATCAATAACTACTAGAGTAGGCACAGTGGTTCCCACTTGCTAGTCTGGACAGGCAGGCTGTTACCCACACTCGCAAAACTGTGCCATCTCCCGCGTCTGAGCAGCGCTGGGCTGCCAAGGTGAGGGTTATGCACACTCTCTGTGTGAGTGCAGAAGTGGGATTCTGCAGTGTGAGCCCCAGCCTCTGTTCTGAAACCACTCTGGGACCAGCAGATTACAACCTGTTTTGCATTCACGCATCATGTGCCTGTCAGTCTCAACGGTATCATTCAGGGGGTTTAACAGCAACTTTTTTTGTAGCAGTAATAACTGCTCTGAAAGTCAACTCTAATCTTTTAAGGTGTTAAATGTAAACAAATGCCATTCTGCATAAAAATGCCTTGCCTGTATTTTTTTTTTTTTTGGCTAAATAGAAAGATTGAAAGAAATGCTTTGTAAAAACAATTCTCCTTAAACCCTTAAGGGACACTAATTACTTTTAATTTCAATGTGCGATGGTCCTTATCCAGGGGAAGTATGCTGCATGGGCTATAAACCATTTTTATATCATATAGCGTTTAACAGAGCATGCCTGGAGTTAGTTGAGCAGTCTCCCTGGTTCTCTGATCTCTATTATCCTTCACCATGATTAAACATGCAGTGTCGCACTGCCTAATCGTGAAGGGCGTTCAGGAAAGTTAATGGAGCTCTTATCTCCTACCTGCCTGAGCGGTTGTGTTTCTCTCTGTATTTGCTATACCACCTTTGTAGCAGAGGATCACTCTGTCTGGGGCAGGTCAGAGGGTAGTCACAGCGGTGCAGACACAGTTCATGTCTTGTTGCTGTTCCCACAGCAGAAAGATCAGCTCCAGTGACAGCACTGGCTCCTCAGCAGCCAGGAGCTCTCTATCTAAGTCACTTATAAAGCTGATGTAAAGCGGTCTCACCTTCTCAGAAGCAGCAGAGACTAATGTTCTCTCTATAAAGAGGAGACAATGACAGTATTCTTGCTTTCTCTTCTCTCTGCTTGAAGCGCTGGATGGACAGTGCTGCACATTGACATCCACCTCCACAGAGCAGCAACCGCAAAGCAAAGCTTGGGAATATGCTGGCTCTGCTCAGATCTGGTTCTCGTTTAATTCAAGGTCAACCCAATCATCTCAGATCTTTCTAGGAGGACAGCCTGTTTTCTGCGTTTTCATGTGTTCATGTTCCTGCTCCCTCTGTGCCTGATCCTGCTGCCACCTCATCGAAGTCCTGACGATGCATCTCTGCAGGGTCATCTCTGTAGGAAATAAGCAGATAAATATTCACAGTTATGTGACTATCTAGGAGCAGGTTTATTCAAGCTTAAAATAAAATCAACGCTATAACCATTTTCTGTGTTGACATTAGAGTAGCCACTCACTATGTCTGCATTACTAGAAAGCTGCTGCTGGCAGCTCTTGAACACTCAAGCATCGCATCCTTTAAACCCTCAATCTGTTTGTTGGTTAGGCCACAGGTTCATTCCTCCTTTTCTGCTTGGAAATCTCTTAAGTTATTGTAGATATTACCAGAAATAAACAACCACATTCTTAAGCTGTTTACTACACGTTAGTGAGTGTTGAAGGGCATGGTCCTGTAGATGTTTTCACTCTACTTACAGGAAACTTTGGAAATCAGCACAGGGTTTAGTTGTGAAACTTGGGCATAGCATGTGGAAACCATAGGCGATGGCCTGTCATTCCTATCCATGAAAGTTGCCTGGGCATCCTCCCCTTCTCAGGCATTCCTGCTTTTGGTGAAGCACCTCTCTGAAGTGTCTGATTGTCTCTGTGGGAGGGATAGACCTGATGCCTGACCCAGATCCATCATTCATAAAACCAGGTGGATAATTTTAAAGCTTCTAATGCTAGTTCTGGTCCTGACCAGAAATCAGCAGATAGAAATATGTGTCCAAATATTGTAATTTTATGTAGGAAAAGGGCATTTTTGATGTCTTTTTACAAATAGATGAAGACTGTAAAGTGATTGTGCATTTATGTTAAACTGCCTGAGGTTCTTAATACCATTGAACCATGACTCCATCCTGAAAATATAATTTCTGTTTTCTTCCAGTCTGATTTGAGTGGCTTAAATGTCTTTTACCTTCTCCTGTTACAGAACCAACTTGAAACATGTGATTACTTTAAGGAAAATACATCAGCAGCACTGACAACCCCAGCAAAAAAATGTATATAGGACTGAGAAAGAGTAGCCAGTTATAGTTACGGCTAAAAATATGAATGCTGGTTTGCTTCACAATGTCTGTGATTAAATGATTGCTATTTAAAAACAAAGATAGATTCATATTTCATGAGTAAAATGACTAAAACCCCCCCACCTCTTCAAACCATGAAGTAAAATTGAGTCTTCGCTATTCTTCTCAGTGAACTCCAACTTTGATCATAACCTCAGCATAGATGATTATGTTAAAATTTGCAGAGACCCAAAATATCTTTCTCACAGTAATAGCTTCCAGTTGCTCTTCAGCCTAAGTAGGATCTGAAGCAGTGACCGGGAGATGAAAGTCTCTCTATGCCACTTTCAATCCCCTGAGCCATCTAGCCACTTTCTGCATTTATTTTTCAGAAATTAATTTTTAAAAAAAAGCAATTGTTTTTGCAAACAGCCCTTTGAATTCCATCCCGGTGGCATTTTAGAGCATTATTGCAAATTATTCAATTTATATGCATAGTCAAGCCTACATCATTATTCCCATATTCTACTAAGGCAGGAAGAGACAAAAAAACACTCAGAAAAGACAGACAAGAAAAACAAAGGCAAAAACCAGACCACTATTCTAGAAAAATATTTTTTTCCAGGCTGAAAACAAACCTAAACCCTCTTCATCAAGGTGATCTCTTCTAGAAAGTCATTATAAGGAAAGATTCAAATGACTGCAGTAAAACTCAAAAGATATACTGTATTATGAACACTAATTATTGCAAGTATTAATGTTTTTGGCTTCAGATGAGATGATCCAGCATTCTTAAAAATTAATAAAAATTATTACAGAGACTTACACACATACCTGAACATGTTCCAACTTAGCAGCTCCTCATTATTCACAGAATAATTGGCTGTTCGTTTACATCCTGTGAATTTCAAGGCCTTTTAACTACATATGTATTACTTTCTCAGATACATTGCTTTGCAGTCCTTGCTTCTGATGGGAAAGTTGAAGTAATGCAGGCATGGTTAGCCCCAGAAACAGTGTAAGGCGTGGCACTTTCTCTTCAGTATATACCAACTGTTTCGATGGGTTCAGTGTTCTTCCCAAATTCTACACTTGATCCTCTGGAGATATCCAGGTATGAAACTGATTTCGCCATCCTCTTCATTTTGATTTGAATGCACAACGGACCCGAGCCCAGCCAATGGACTGCCCCATTGCTGTCGGAAATGTTGTGGTAATTCAAATTCAGAAATACACTGCTGAAAAAAGGAGCAAGAAAGTATGCGGCAGTGGAGCTGAGAGTTCCCAACCTGTAAGATGTTATGATACATGCACAAAAACCCAGGGCAGATTTATAAACGTCAACAAATGTACAAGTATTAATGGTGTTTTTTTTCAAATGCAATCAGAGAAATGAATGAGTTTTCTTTTAGTGCTTTGCCAAATTAACTGTATGGACAACCCCTGTTTTATTTCAGCTAAGAAGAAAGGAAAGTTTGGTGCTTTTGGCTTGAAATATTTCAGCTTGCTGAGACCTGTAAAAAAGCATAGAATAAAACCACAACAGGAGGAGTTTGAGGGGGAGTAAGATCTTCAGCCATGCCCACAGAGGAATGGTTTCAGCAAGGTGCTCTGCATCAGCTTTCCTGTTTGCTGTGTGTTGAGAAATACAGGTTTCTCAGCAGGAATGGAAACCCAGGAATGGTTCTGTTCCTCTCAGGTGTAAAGGAAAGTCAGAAATGATGGTTTCTGAGGTATTTGCATTTCTGCTTGTGCCATCTCCACTTGTAGCTAGTGAATAAGGAAGGCTACACAATATCGACTTGAGGAGGTGGAAGAGCTGCTAACCATTTGCATCTCCTCAGAAAGGCTTGAGCCGTTTCCGTTTGCTCCTGCAGGTTTTGTGAATGCCCCGTGGTCTGTAAAAGCCCAGCAGAAGGAGCATAGCTCGCTGCCTGATGCTTACTCCGACTCAAAGGGAGTCAGCTGTAAATTGCTTTCTCTACACCATGCCCTGTCTTATAGCTTAAGAAGGTTCTTTGCTGGGAGGCAGTTTTGAATTACTTTTTGCTGGCTTTCTGATTTCGTTTACTTAGAAAAGCTATTAATTACAAGTTGGTAAGGTTTCAAATGAGGTCTACACCAGCTGCTCCACAGACACAGATAAGCTGCTGGGTGATAATGGCTCTTGGCTGCTCCTGACCTGGGCTGAATTTGGGCAGTTGCTTTGTTCTGTAACGAGCAATCCCACAAGCCACCCTGTCTCCAAAACCAGGCTTTTTAAAAATTAAAGTGCACTTCTAAGACTTAGCTCACACTGTTTATGGAGTTGATTGCCCTCAAGTTCACCTTGGGCCTAATTGGCTTACTGGCTTAATTAGCAAAGTGCTTATTAATGTCTAGTGGCAATTAATTTTCAAGGGATTATTTTCTATTAAGATCATGAGTACAGTATTAACGTTGTGCAACTGTGATTCTGGAGAACAAACCAGTACAGGGTGTGGGGTTTTTTCTTTCATGTATCCAGCAAAATTTATTTCTTTGGTCATGTTGTGCTGATTTGCCCTGCAGTTCTAATAATTAGCATCTGTATAAAACCAAGAACTGCCTACTGAGATTAGGGCCATTTTGGAAACAATGGCACGATAGCTTTTACTGGGCTTGCATAAATCATGATAAGCTGATGAGCAAATAAATTACTTTTGTCAGATAACACAGTATCATACTAACAAAAGGTACATTTCTGAATGGTGATAGGCCTACATTTTACAAATTCGAGTGCATTGGTTTTGGTATTTTAATATTTATATGTGCATGAAAGTTGGAGTATGGACACTAGAGTGTGAGACCTTGCTAAAATCCACAAGCTCATTTCATAACACCACAGCTCTGTGATGTTTCATTTATGTGTGTTTTAATGGGACAGTCTTACTCCCATGTAAATCTGGGGGTGCTGGGAAAGGCCAAGGATCCCTCCAGCCCAGCATCAGTAGTAGTTGCTTAGAGAAACAACATAAACCCAGGGTATATAAAGACATACCTCCCTGGACATAAATTCCTTGCTTTCATCTATCAATGGCTTTTGGGACTTTCTGAAGAAATGGAGCCTTTGATAACCAGTAGTCATTGACAGGCTTTACTTTTGTGAGTTTGTCTTTTTTGAAGAGGTTTATTCTTTATATATCTGCATATCCTGTGGCAGTGAGCTCCCCAATGTGTGCATGGCTTGAAAAAATACTGTCTTTCCTTGCTTCTAAAAAATGTATGTGCTATTTCTTTTTAATGCTCTCTACTTCTTGCATTCTAAGAATGAATCATCCCTTGTTCACCTTCATCCCACCTGAGACTGTATAGACATCTCTGCCAGCAACTCATAGGCCAGGTTTTTTTCTTACTTGAAGAATCCCAGTTACTGAATCCTCACACTTTTCATACTTTTTCTCATCCTTGGTGCTTTCAGTTTGAAAGAAGAAGAAAAAAAGAGAAGAAATATACCGGTCCTTCTTTTAACCAGCTTTTCACATCACCACATGCTGATCACTGCCAGAGACAGGACCTTCTGTCGGATGGACCTTTGCTTCTAGTGTACCAGTTTAATGTTTTTCTGTATTTCTTAATCTTCTACTGGTTCTGTAGATTGCTTCTCGCGTTCCTTGTTCCTGCTATGTACAGAAATGTTGATCTAAGTTTTTATGCTTTTATTAAGTAAGACTCTCTTTTTTTCCCCCAACCTTGTTACAATTGTATCTGCCTTTCTTCAGTTTTCTTGTTTGTATGAGATTTCTGTGTTTTCAAGTATAATGTTTTACTTCTGATACCACCTTTATTCTGCAGTTTACTGTGACAGCTCTTCTCTGGGGGAGCTGGGAGGGTGTTGCTTTAATTTTTTTTTTTTTTCCCCCCGAGTGATGTATATTTTGGGGTGTGTTAGTATGTGGCTTGCCAAATGGCTTTGAAAGTTCTATTTGACCCTCAGCAAAGAACAGGTTCTTCACCCCTGTTTTGCAAGAGTGAAAAAACCCAAACTTTTGTTGTCTTGTTCACTGTTTGTGTGGCATTTTGGCAGCTGAATCAGCTGTATCTGGGATTGTATCTCAAAGCTCGTGAAATTTGGGAATAGAAATAAGAAGGTAGGAATTCACCCCTCCTGAGAGCCACCACCACAACTGAGCTGTGTAAGACCCACTCATGTTCTCATATAAAGCTGGTGAGAGGTTGACGTGCTGCTCAGCCTCTGTGTTGGCCTTCTGCCAAAGGGAGAGTTTCACCCGTGCTATCTCCTTTTAACAAATTCCATGAGCAAGTCATGGAGGATACTTGTGGCTGGCTGCCTCACCATAGCATGTGTACCTCCAGCAAAACTAAACTGAGGAATCGTGTTTTGTTCTATGTTTTGGTACTAAACCATATCCCAAAATAATAACAACCATACAATAATATCATCAGTGGTTACATGTCAGTGATAAAAAGTGCCACCTGTGAGTTAACATGAGGTATCTTAATCACCTTTCTACAGCAGGCAAACATTCACGTTTAATTTTCTTTTACAGTTTTGTAATAAAAGCTTAATTTTACTCCTTCCCCCCATACAAAGCATGTGCTATAAAATAACCAAAAGCGATCATCCAAGTGTGAATCCAATAGAAAGTTCCATTCAGATTTATTATGTAAACATGAAAGGGAAAGTTTAATATACAGTATATTGCAAAATAAGGCAAATATATTCAGCTAGCATGTAATTGTTTCTAAATTTTATAACTTGACTGGTATTATGAGGTACATCCTGACAATGAGTCACTGAATTTTACATATCGTCTGTTGTTATTAATAACCTCTATTTCTAGAATGCCTTATATCCCAATTTGTCTCAGGCATTCAAATGTTGTATATATGGGGGCCAGTTCATTTCTGTAAGGGCACGATGCAGCAGTTCTTTCTCATTGCACAGTAACTCTTCAGGACAGGCAGCAGAGAGTAATGTTTTAGTGGTTTAAACTGCAGGAGTACATGAGGCAATGCATTATCATTTGGTCCAATATCTTGGCAAAATGCTGCTTCAGACAATGTCCTTAGTAATTATCAAGCAGTATTTGTGTGTAACACAGGTAGAAGCTGTTGTGACCACACATCCGCAGCAGCTGGTTTGTTGTAGTGGGTGCCCAAGAGGACGAAGCTCTAAGATGTATGTTGCCTTCGGAGAAGACTGCCTCATCCCTGTCTCCTCGCTTGGGACTTGCACACAGGTCTGTTTGTCTGAGCTGTGTGCGCAGGCAGCTGATGCCACTGTAGCTAACCGTTGGCTTTCCCTCTCCCTGTTAAAGATAACATCTTTATCAATGACCTGGACGAGGGGATTGAGTGCACC
>RSEF01000001.1:82654718-82701853 GCA_003993805.1 Himantopus leucocephalus | reverse complement strand
TTAAATCTGTTTATACTTCAACCCTCGGGTTTCCTTGTTTTTTTCCCAATTCCCCTTCCATGGTGAAGAGGGGTCATCGGGAGATAGAATAATTGTCTAAACGACAATAAATAGTTGTGGGTTTCTCAAACCATAACAACCTAGAATTCAAGGCTAGCAAAGCTGGAGATGGGTGTTCCACTCCAAATATAAAAAAAAAAAAATAAAAATCTGCTGACATACCAGGTTTAGAATTTACCTCTAATTTTCACAGAAAGCATCTGAATCTTTCTCATTTTCCTCTTTTTTCAGTCATAAGTCAGACTGAGTTTTGGCCACCCTGAGCCTTTGCTGTGGGGTTGGTCATATCCAAAACAGTTCTGTTGATTACTAAGTGCTGGGCTGGTGGAATGCTGACGGCGTCACCAGGCATGCGCGTGCTCTAGCAAAGGATGCTAGGTTTTAGTGTAGTATTAAGAGACAAGCATGAGGGGGTTAAAAAGCAAAGTCACCACCTGCACTTTCAAGAACAACTTTCCAGACTTCTTCTCTCTTTTCCATTTCTCCCCCTAAAATTTTGAGAAGCCCAAATCGACAGCTGATTTCTTGGATGCTGTGGAAAGAGATCTTTACGACAGTGGTATAAGGCTGCACTTGAATTATACCTTAAAAATAAAAAATGACAGCCTTATCAGCTTGTTTGATGTGGCATTCGAACTGAAGCTACAGCTTCTATTTCAAATGTTGATAGCAAGCTGTTGGAGGAGGAGAAATTTCTGCATTAATAGGAGAAACTCATGTCACTCATGCCAGAGAGTTAGAAAACATTACGAGATCTGGATGAAATCTGCCAAAAACTGTACACTGTCATTTTCTAAATACTCAGCTAGTCTTTAGTGGTGCAGTCTGGAGAATTTTAAATGCTGACTTCATTAGAAAATGAAAACATATAAATAGATGCTTTCAGTGTGGTCACATTTTTAGCAGAAGGGGTTATTTTAGTTGTCATGAAACATTAATTCCCCTTTTGTGCATTTTCATATTAAAACACTAATGAATTTGTATGCTAAAACAGGCCCTTCTTAATTATGCATGATATATATTCATTAGGCCTCAGAGGGAAGGGGGAAGGTCATGTGACCAGCATGTGTCTCATTACCATGTGTGAAATGATAATGAAATTAGCAATGGCTAGACAACAAATTGGAAGCAAGTTTATTGTAACTCGAGGGAAAGAATTGCTGGAATATTTTTGGTGCCTAATGTTTTTTTTGCTGAACTTCACAGGCAGAATGACTGCAGTGAGTGTGACAGCCTGCACGCCATCCCCAAAGAGGGGTGCTATAATAGGAAAGTATCACATCTGTGTGTGTACTGCTCCGCAGCTGAGGAAATGGCTTTGGAGCAGGTGGATTGTTTTAATTATGCAGTGGCTAGGAACTACCCATGGGGGCTGTGGGAGCTGCTTTTGGTCAATGCGGACCACCCTGGTACAAATCTCAGAACATCCAGATTGTTTCAAAAACATCCAAAAGTGCTAGAGTGCCGCAAGAACCAGAAGCTACAGGAAATCCAGAAAACCAGAAGCTTCTGAAATCAACTGAGGCATTTTTGCAAATGTACCATTGCTGGTGCTTATTTAATCCTTCAGCAGCTGGAGATGCACTGAAATGTTTAGACAGAATATACGGCACAAGACTGTGGCTGGAGCTAAATTAGGTCTTAGATTATCTTGTGTGTCGATCAAGTTGTTATTTGATGATAATGTGGCCATGATTTTATTATATTCTCATTCCACTAATATCTTCATCCCAAAACATAGCAGCAAATCTTGACTTGCAAGCATGCGTTGGGGCCAGTAAGCATAAGTGCTGAATAAGGCTATGAGGCTTTCTTCTGTGTTCTTATAGAAAAAACCAAAAAACAACAAAACCAAGCAAACCCCCTACAAAATACAGACTGAGATACGTCATATTGTAGTCCTGTTGCTACTGCACAAAATCAGAGGAAGTATTTGTATTGGTCAGATGAGATTTTAAGGGGAATACCTTACATTATGGGCTCTTGTACGTCCAAAGCAACAAAGGCATTTACCCAGTTTTGCAGCACTGATGTTAAAACTTGGTGCTTTCCTGTCCATCATCTTAGCAGCTGTCAATCTAGGGTGTAGTGAAAGCTTGTTGGGAATTTCCAGTTGGGATCGTCAGTTAAGATCATAACAAGATCTTGCAACTGTCAGTCTCCTTTGGAACAAAACACTATTTGTGAATGCCGTCTTGCTTTTCTTGCAGGGTTTTGAGTTAAAGGTAATATGGACGTAACTGTTCTGGGGCGGTTACTTGTGTTGTGAAAGCAGCATGTTCTGCTTCCCTGCCTGGGGTTGGCTAACGTCGCTTAACAAAACTACCTTCTAGAGGAGTGTGGTTCAAATTATGATTAGGAACAAGCTTTCTTAATGCACAGAAGGCAAATTGTGTGTGTTTTTATTACAGATAATTTTTCAGTTATGATTAAAGGAGTATTAATCACAGTTATAAAGGGAATATCATATTACATCTGTGTAATCCTCCCTTTATAATAGCAGAGAAAATATCTCATGAAAATACAGTTAGCATTTTCCCAGTATCTAAAATATTTGATATATTCATGATATTGCAAGTATTCTTCTCTGACTTTAAAACTGCAGAGAGACATATTAATCTAACTGGGTTCTTCCAAAATATTCCTTTGTCCTGCGTATTTTGGATTCTTTTCTGAAGAGGAGTGATTTTTCATACCTTTGTGAAGCTAGGAAATATAATAAAGAAATGGTTTTCAGCCATTATTGGGGGGGAATGTATTTTATACTATTGCTTTTTCATTCCCTTTTGTTCTATATACGTACTCATTTTTTTAATACTTATTGTTCTTTCTGATATAGTTTATTTTTCTAGTTCTCCCTCATTAGATGTAGCTATCTGCCACTTACAGGCCATGCTGAAAACTACTGGCTAATGGCTGAAGAGCTCAGGTCACGAACAAGATTCGTTGATCTTTCTTTTAGGCAGGCGTAAGGCAGGGGCTGTTTTGGAAAGCAGGATGTGACTTTGCAGTCATATAAAGGGGTTATGATAAGTTGGATGGTATCGATGGAGTAATATCAACAGTAATGTCATTAGGAGAGAGGGATGTTTATCTTTTAATGAAACCAATTATCTAGCCATCAGCTTTGTATGCATTTATTATCCATTCTTTAAGTTTTCTATCTATTTCTTGTTAGGACCTCTTTCATTTTCCTTTGATCCTTCTAAATGTATATCCTTGACGTGCTGCATCCCGTGTGTGACCGGGACTTGCTTTTGGGAGCTGGATGTGTGGAGGGCCAGAAAGATTGCTGGAAATGCTGATAATACCAGCACGGTGGCCTAGGAAGATTGCTTATTTTGAGAGTCTAAACTGTCTTAAAATTGTTACTTGGTACATTTTGCTTTGTACTGAAAAATAAGTGTTAGGATACAACGATTTTCAAAGACTGGCAGTTTTTTTCAAATGTGCTCCAGAGGTAACAGGTCAGCTCGTAATGGTACAAGGTTTCACTGATTGTTCCAGTATGGTTTAGTGAGACCAAGATGTTCAGGTGCTTTAGAGATCTTGAGAGCATTTATCATGCTCAATACTTGCCTCTAGAAGACATGATTTATCACCAAGCAATAAGCTAGTGCTTTCTGGAAACTCCCTGTAAACCAGAAGTTTTTACTTCAGGTAACTCTCTAGGCTAGTTCTTTTCCCCGGGTCAAATTGTCTTTCACCTGATACCCATCCAAGGTAGCTCCCTTCCTCAGGACAAGTGTCCCACTGCTCCATTAAGCTTACAGATAGGTCTTCTGTCCTGCCCTGCATGTGGAAGTTTCAGTGACGTGTTGATTTTGCAGTCCTTGTGAAAAACTGTGCTTCATTGAGCTGTGTTTATAGTCTCCAGTCACAGCTTTCTCTCCATTTGGATGAATGGGTTTGGAAGAGAACATGGAGTTGGGTTTTGCGGTGGATGTGTATGAATCTGTCCATGATTTTTTTCCTCAGGGTTTTGTAGCAAAATCCCATAGACACGTGGGCCCCTTTTTATTTCATATTACTTGGGACGTTATCCCATTATTTTGATTGCTTGCTGCAAAATTCAGTGGGATTCTCTTGCAGCCAGTGAGGACCCCATGCTCAGATATAAACTTTATTATCTAAGTAGCTTTAAATTCTCTTCAGTGGAATAGAAATCCCTTCCTGGCCTCTGCAGGTCAGTATCAAGTACTAGGAAATTGGGGCTAACAAAGCTTTTGTCAATATTTTAGTTTACTATGGGTAATTTACTAGAGACCAGGCTTGTCTATCAGTTGGTAACTCTCTATAAAAATGGATCTAATGCTCCACACAAACTGTAGATCATGTTGGAACCTGAGATCCAGAAAAGTCATACAGAAATGCATCGTCATCTTCCTGATTTGGTTCTCTATTTACAGAAAACATTATTAGGTAGTACAGCGTTAGTCATACAGGTTCTTTCTACAGACTGGATAGCTAAAGATAGGCCAAATTAGTGACCAAATTACAGACATGCGAATTGAAAGTACTGGGGAGAAAATTCACTTCATGCTGAAGTGAGAGCCCTGATACCGTGAAGTGGATTTTCATGGTGAGGCCGGCTGTTGGGATTGTGTCTGGATATTACAGAATTAAACCCTACTCCTTCTTACAGAGTTCTAGATATGCTTCCAACAGTGCTTCTGAGCCATCAGTTAAAAACATGTTCTCTCATCTAAATTCAGTTACATTTCTTTTGCCATAAGTCTTTTCTGCGTTTCCAAGGATGACAGCAGGAATTTTTGTCAGTTCTGTCTGCCTTGTGTTATTCCTCCAGTGCTCAGACAGCACCTCACACTTCTTTTGCCTTCTAGAGAGTAGTAAATTCTGGAAGAAAACAAACCAAGCAAAGAACAAAAAAAACCAACAAAACTAAGTTACAAACTCAGTTAAAAATATATTGTCCTGATCGACTACTTTCCTTTGCTGTGATTGTACCTGCAACGTCACCAGTTTTTTGGCAGTGTTCAGCATGGCCTTCATGAGCCCTGCCTGCAGTGCTCTTCCTGCCCTTTTTATGGCAGTGTCTATGGAGAAGACGACACAACCTTCCCAGCACTAGAAATCATCCTCTCCTGGCTCTGCCTACAGGCAGGCTGGAGATTAGTTTCTTGTGCTGGTGATTCCCATATTGCCTGTTCAAAACTTACTCCTATCAATAATCCCTTTGACTACCTTAAACAGATCAGCTAAAAACAGGCAGGTGGTCCCATATAAAAAAGTATAAACACTGAGCTTCTGAGTAATTCTTTGGCTGGTCAAATCCTCATTTTGCCAGACAACCTGTAAAGCTGCAGGTGAAAAATTTTTGACACTGTTATAAGTAAACATCTGAGTTATGTTCTGCCAGCTATCTTCTTGTCTGTTTTTGAGACGTCACCGTCGGTGAGGGTTTCATCACACTGAGCTCAAATTTGGTGAAAAATTCAAGAGTACAGCTATAAGTCACAGCTTCTTTTCAGGACAGGGACTGCTGTCTTTGCATAAGTGTGCAGGTGTTTCAGAAAAGGATGCAATTTTACCCACAGTATTTGTGGAGCTGCTGCTGCCTCAGAGGGAAAGGCTGGGAATGAAGGTGCGGGACCAGGAGCTCCTGTGAACACCCTCTTTCTTGGGGCAGCAAATTGCTTTGCTTTCTATCCTTCCATAAATTCTCGAGCCAGTTTTGCTCCTCCTGTCTGTTCTTAGATTACAAGGTGAGAGTGGCGGCTCCCCTTCTGTAATCTTTCTCCTTTTCCACTCTCATAGGGAGCTCCTATGCAAATACGTATCTGCCCCACACACTGGTACAGGGCAGGTGCTAATGGAGGTGGAAGAGGGGCAAATGGGCTGCCGTGGCGGGGAATGGGCTCTGTGCAGAGACACAGCTGGCAATCAGCTCCAGCAGAGGGAAAAGGAGGTGGATTAAGAGGTCATTAAGTAAGAGAAGGAGAAACCGAAATGAAAAGTGTACACTTCTGCCGTATCGTCACCTGCCTAGGGATTTCTGTAAGAGGGAGGCAATTGCAGTTACCATGTGAGAGGGGGAAGACAGATAAAACATTAAAAAATAATTGCAGAGCATTTCATTAGCTGTTATTCAAATTATGTTATCTTAGCCTTTGCGCTCAATTATCTGATGGCTGCCAAACAATACCCAGAGAGCTAGGGAAAAAATGCAGGCCCAGCTATAGGAGTAATTTAGCATCCTGCATTTAATGGGAGTGCTTTTTGGGCTTATCCCTGGGAGGACGGGAGGATTGCCCCTTCCCCAGACATCAGCAGGAGGTGCAAATGGACCTGTATCTGGGTCAGACCCATACGGCTTCTTGCACCGTCAGTGCTGTTGCACAGACGTGTTTTGGGTGTGAGCCATGGGAATTCCCACTCAAGAGGTGCTTTGAGGTGCAGAATGGAAGAAGAAACAGTGGCAAGTCCTGATGCTCCCTCCTGACTGCAAGGCACAAGGAGATCTGCCATGGTTGAAAGGCTGCCCCAGCCCTCTCTCTTGCCTGAGTAAGCTCCCAGAGCCTGGCAGCTCTGCATGGTGGCAAGTCTCAACTTGCTGTGGCTCTCCTGAAGGCACAGCTCATGCTTATCTCCACCTCTGGCACTGCAGTAGCTGATCTGGCTTTCAGATGGAGTAGGGACAGAGACAGCGCCCAAATCTAGGTGCTCTGTGTCCTTTTTGATCAGTGCTGTCAGAGGTTTCTACAAACTGAGTTACAGCTCAGTGCAGTGTAGACCTTTCCAGAGCTCTGTTAGTAAGGATTTTTTTCCACGGCTGTAAGTCTTCTAGACCCTTCCCAGCAGTAGAATTGCTGTCAGTGACTTTGTCTTTCTTTCTTGCCATTGGTATCATTGCTTTGAAAGTGTTGCTTTGTTATTTATTGACATGGATTGAAGGTTAGTATCATGTCAATATGTAGAAAAAAAAAAAATCAAGGCCTTAATCAAAAAAACTTTGTGGTGAAATCCTGACCCTGCTGTAAACAACAGGAGGTTGAACCCTTGACTTCAAAGCAGCTGGGGTTATACCAGTTGTCCAAAACAAGATAAGTTCACCTCTGCTCTTCCTTTGTGCAGACAGCTTCAATCTAAATTCCCTCCTCAGCTGCCCACACTGACTGTACTAACTTAAACCCCAACCAACTGATTTTTCAGCATATGAACTGTGGGCAGTTTATGGCCAAACTGTGACTCAGCCCACATTTCTGTGGAAGCGAGCAAGGCTACGGAAGAACGTGCCTGATGCAGTAATTTGACTCTTGGTGCTCAGTCATGTGGAAATACAGGTATTACCTTCCCCTGCACCATGGGAGTCCCAGGAAAGTGGGGATGGGAGCTTTCACTCCCTTGCCCCAGCCAAGGAGCTCACTCCTTGCAGTGTGGGCAGTAATTTCCCAGTGGCAAAAGCACAGACAGACAAATATCCTGCCCCTGGCTCTTTGCTCTAGAGAAACGGAGGAGGCAAGGGAGGCATGGTGAGTCAGTTGTGGACTGAGTCACAGGGCTTCCCAGCCTCCCGCTACCTAACGACTATCCTCTGCTTAGTGTTGAGCCTTTGGGCGCTTTCTAGACTTGAGTACACACCTTGCGTTTTAATCAGTGATCTGCTTAGTTTCCCCCTTGTTTGGTGTTGTGGGTTTCTTCAATAAATAAGATGAAAATATTTTGGAAGATTGGATTAAATTCAAAGCACAGAACAAAGGAAAGCCAAATGCAATTTAACTATAAGAGTTATGTGTGAGAAAGTAGTATGAAACTATGTGATTGCTGTGCAAACAGCTTCTGTGTTTTGTTAATACTCTTGAACTTTTACGTTCTTCAGTATTTTTTCTTCTTCTATCTGATGCTTTTCTTCAGTGTTTTCTTTCAGTTCCCTATCTTTTAACACTCCTATTCTGCATTGTTTCCAATATTTTGATGGAAGACCACATGCTTTCCATTTGAGAATCAGATGTCAGGGAAACAAAGGTGCCTCTGGTGTTGCAACTGCAGTGTGTCTTAGCAGCAGTCCTCCCCTTTCACTCTTGCGCTGACAGCCACTACATCACCTCAGACCCTCCTCTGGAGCCACCCTAACCTAGATCCCTCCTCTTCCTCGGTGAGCAGAAACCAGCTGCTTGCGGTCCCAGACAGTCTCTTCCAGTCGGAGCTCCTGGTCTGCCAAGCCTCCGCTTCTGCGGGTAACACGGCTGGATGTGCTGCTCACATGTGTAACCCTTTGAACACGTAGGGCCAATGCCTCTCTGTTTAGGCTTCATCCTCTTTGTCTGTGGTCTCTTTGAAGATGCAGGCATCTGCCTCTCCTTTGACTTCCCTCCTGTCCTTCAGTGGCAGTTTTCATGTTTCTTCCCAATGTTTAAATTGCTCAGATCCATCTGCTTCTTGCTCTTTTTCTTGATCCTTCTCTTCTTCCACATCTCCTTTTGTGGGGAAAAAAGTCTGCTTGCCTGGATTTAATCACCACATTGAAGATATACGACTCTCTAATACGCTCCTCTGTTTGCTGTGTCTTTTCGATTTCTCCTGCAGTACCATCTCAGTCACACGTAGCTAAAAATAAACATATTTTCCTCCCTCTCAGCCTTTTCCACTCAACCTGAACTGTGCTGAGAAGATTACAGAATAGGAAGTTACCTTGGTTTCTGAAAGCACTGAGTCGTATTTCAAGTAGACATCAAATTTTTAAGTTTCATAAACAGGTCTAGAGAGGACACCAGAAATCTGGTGGAGCCTGGGAGCTCCAAACAATCTTTACGAAGTTCTCAGAAAACATTTTAGAGCATTGCTACAGCTGGTTAAGTCTCTCTTGAGCATGCAGACTGGTGTTTGAATGGGCAGCCATAGTCAGAGAGCAACACTTTTTTGAACAGCTATGAAAAAAAAACCCTATCGAAATTAAAATGATCACCACAAAAAATCCTCTCAAAACACAGCAACAAAACCCCTTTATCCTCTTTCCTGAGTAAGTCAAAAGCCTCCCTGCTTTTCAGCACAGTTGTGAATGGATATTTGTGTAGGGCATGTTAGTAAAGGGGAGGGGGAGGGAAAGGGTAAGAAGGGGAAGGAGAAGGGAAAGAAGCCTGGACATGCCTGAGTGAGCAGTAGTTTTCAGTAGTTGGTCAACTGCGTATCTATTTGCAAGATTGCACTGCCTCCATTTTTCATTTTAAAAAGGTTTGGAGCGCATAATTGAATATTATTTCTACTATAATTTTGGAAACACATCCTGCACAAGTCAGAGAGGGAAAACAAAGTTTCGTTACCTTGTGTCTTTGTTATCCATTGGTTTTTTGAGCTCATGTGCCCTTAGAGGACCTGGCAGATCTTCGGCTGTGGAGTCTTTCTGGCTTTGTCTACATGAACAGATATATAGATTTAAACTCCTTCACCCATATCCTGAGGGGCCAGACACTACCCAGTGTTATCTGGAAACTGCTGCTGCCCTAGAGGCACTTTGCAGTACTTAATATGCAGGGCTGCCTCTGTGCCTCTCATTTTTCTTGTTTCAGACACGTGCTATGTGAAAATGTCCCATCTGAGATACATTCAGTAATTTCAACACTGGTTACAAATCAAATTTGGTTTTAGACTTCCCTCTCACAGACAGAGCAGAGCATGGGGAGCTAGAGCAGTGCTTCACCCGCTGTGTTCCATGGAGGGAACAAATAGAAATGTGGATGTGTTGACAAAGCTCTGTGATATCTGATGTTGATTTGTTTGGTAGTGGCTTGTTTTGCAACTCCTGTCTGTGTAATGCTGCTCCTGGGTGAGTGAGGAAGACTTGCACTGGATCCTTCTGTCATGCATGAATGTCAGTTCCTTTGCTAGCATGTTACCATGGCATCCTACCTCAGGTAATTTAATAAGGGAGAAGAGGAGGATATAAAAGGGATATGTTCATATTAACCCTTTCAGGAGAGTGATATAAAAGGAATAACAGAAACTAACAGGGGAGGATGTCACTGTTGGATTCTTTGTTGCTCCATTGCTGCTACTTGGAGATTGCAAATGAAGCAACCTATGTCCCTTCCTAGGTACCACCGTAATTACTGTCACCACAGGTAAATGTGTTAGTAGCCTGGCCCTCTGCCCTTGAAAGGTGAAAGTCAAGCCCTGAGAAGGCATCAGGAAATGCAGGGCAACTGGGCTATGCATCATGCTAATGCCTTCATCCTGTAGACCACCTGGGGTATTTTATTTTTAAAAGCTCCTTCTTTGCATTATACTTTCCCGAACAATACCCCCAGTCTTCCTGGCACATCTGCTTTTGCCTGTGATTGCTAAAGGCAGTCACATTTCTAGAACAGCCTGGTTGATAGGGGGTTTTAGCTTGAACTGCTTGCTGCTCTTATGTAAAGGAGGCAACAATTGAAACTTCATAGTTGAGGCTGCACTAGGAAAGTACTTAAAATAGCAGTAAAATCTCTCAGTGTGCACTTTAATTATTAAATTTTGTCCTGCTGCAGAGCAGAGTAATTTCTTTTTGGGATAATTGCCTTTTCAAAGCAATTTTTGCATTAAAGATTCACTGGCTTTGCAGAAGAAACTAGGTGCTTCTAAATGCTCCTTATTAAAAATTTAGCCTGAGTCTTGTCTTGTCTTTCCTCTTTTTGCTTTTTACTTTCTCTTACCCACAAAACAATAGCCTTCATTCACTTCTAGCCTCATGTCCTCTCTTGTGTACATTTGCTTTGAGAGTTGCACATTAAAGCAGAAAAATAATGCATATCTGTTCTTCAACTTTCGGTTCTTGTAAACCAAGGAAGGCTGAGGGATAGCTAGGTTGTGTGCCCTGTTGCCTCACAGCCCAAATGCCCACACTGAAAGGCTTCCCTTCTTAATCAAGTATGCTGATTTTACTGTACCCCTTTTTATTTTGGATATTTCACAGCAAAAAAAAAAAAGTTATGGAAGGATACTGATTAAATTTCCCAGTTTATGGTTGGTACTTGCTAAGCAAGGGCTTTCTGATTGCTGGTGTCCTAGCCAGACATTTCAGTAGGGAAAGGTCAATCAGAAGAGCATTTTAGACTAGCTCACATCTGCTAAAAGAGATCAGAATCACTATTTCTGTGTGCATCTCTAATGCCACATTAGGACAGCCCAAGGTTTCTTCCTATCCCTATATCTAAGTACTTCAGAAATTAATGGAATTTTAATAGCCAGAGTTTTTCTTAAAAGAAAAAGTAAAGATGGCATTGCATTAAGAGCACTTGAATTAAACTTCCATCTGATAACTCTTTTTTGCTGCTTGTTCTGATACTCTTCTATTGATTTAAATGGAGTTACTCCAGATTTTCAGTAGTACAAACTAGATCAAAACCAACTCATTGACAAACTTCAAAGGATTAGAATGTTTTTCCCCCTTTCCCTGCCAGCTCCCCAGTTAAGTGCATAGATGTAGCCTTCAAAAAAAGCAAAGCTTTCAAGGGAAGCATCCTGGACAAGGAGTTTAGACTTGGAGATAATGTTAAAAATTCAGCTGCAATGTGCAGCTAGGATTAAGATGTGGATTCAGTTTTGATACTGCTCAACCTTCATATGTTTGTACTCATGTGGTCAGCTAAAATTGGAAAAAATACTTAGACAAACTGATCTCATGACATTCTGCCTGTCCTTTCCACACTAAAATAAAATTAAAAAAATGAGTCTCCATCCAACTGAACCTGATCTGGAGCCCAGGTGCAGATCTGGGTTTTCACTGAAGATTTCCCACCCCCAAGAAGAGAAGCAAGAAGAAAATAGGTTCTTTTAAACTCTCATTCAGGTTTGTCTCTCCCTGCAGTGGGCTCCGTTATGTGTGCTGTAGTCTGTTTTGCCCAGAACAGTTGTGGCTGTCATCCACTAGTGTAGTGTTAAAATTAAGACTGTGTTTCCATCCATAGTTAGCTGCTGTCAGTCTCAAATATGGCAAGCGACTGGTGCAGAGTTTTGGCCTGGAATTAGCTGGTTTAACCTTGAATAAAGTGAGTAAATATATAGAACAGCAGCTGGAGTTTGGTAACAACCAAATAATGTTATCTGCAAAACTCTGTTTCAGCTGCCAGCTGGCACCTCTCAAGGGGCAGCAACACAATTGAGATTGGCAGTAAGTTGATTTCATGGGCTGAATTCTGGCAAAGTACCCAACTGCCTGCACAGCGTGTGAGTTATGACTGTTGCATTTCTCAGTAGCAAAGTGCTTTCTCTTCCTGGTGTCTTTTCACACTTATCTCTGGTACTTATCAGCTGTTGACCTAATTACAGCCTCTTTCTAGAAGGGTATGGCTTCTTGTAGTCACAACACATGTGCTCTATCAACAAGGTAGATAGACTCTCATGACTGTCTTGGATTGCTCTGACATCTTCCCCTTTGCATTTTGCTGGGTTTTGCCCTGACCCTCCACGGTCAGCTTTCCCCAGCGTGTTTTCTTTGCAGCTTACAGCAAAAGAATGGGAAGATGCAGAAGGAAGCTGCTGTTGTGACATTTAAATATAGATACAGGAGCGAGCAAACACTAGGTTCAGGTGCTCTCAGACTTGGGAGACATCTGGCTTTCACCTTTTGGCTTTCAGCTCTGTGGTTTGTGATCACCTCTGCAAACAGCTTGGCGTCAGAAAACCTCTTATTTAGGTGCTTCTCCATGATGAAAGCTTCAGGCCTGTTGTCAACACAAGCCATTTTTAGAAGCAGTTTTCAGTCTGCGTCTTTTCTTGTCCGGCCCTTGTCCCAGAACAATTTTGTGCGCCTGGGGCTGCACCGTGTACTCCCAGTCACCATGCGAGTCCCCCAACCTTGCCCAAGACTGCACTGCTCTCTCAAAGGTCTATTGTCCACCAGCACAATGGAGGCCATAGAAGCAGTAGAAGATCTGAGAAACTGCCTGATGGGGGGTGTGGGAAAGCAAGAGGAACTGAAGGTTATTCCAGTGCCCGGCCAGGCCGTTCATTTAACGAAAAAGGCAACAGACTGAGCCCATAAAGCAGGTCTTGGCCTACTGGGAAAAAAAATGTGGCCTTTAGTATTGTCATCTCTTAATTATTTGTGTTGTGGTACCATCAGGAGGCCCTGTCCTCCTTTGGGACAAGTCCATAGCTGGCAGTTTGCGCTCTGTCACGTTCAATGAATACATTGAGGTGACAAGGATCCAACTGTACTTTCAGCACTGCTGCTGCTTCTTGCTGCCAGCACACACTGTACCCCTGCAAGTGATTTCCTTTATGAAGGGTGCGTAGGCTGATTTAATTGCTAGTAGAGCAGATCTGATAACACAGAGTGCACAGCTATGTTTGTTGGCATGTTCTTAAGACATGGGTAAAAGGAGCTAGAAGAAAAGTAAAAATAGACGCTCTTTTCTTAAGAGGTTTCACGATCTAATGCATCTGGACAGTGTAAGTTATAGTCTCTGAACTAAAGATTTATCCGTCTTTGTTTTTTGTAATATTCTCCTTGGTATTTTTAGTGGCTTGTACTCTTCTGTTCCTGTCATCGTGACGTGTGGTTGGACTTTAAGAGCAGTTTGCTCTGCTTCATTTACTGTCTTGCATTTAAGTTAATTTGCATTCTGAAGATTTCAAAGTACGTTAAAAACGGTCATTAAGTATATCTTGGTATGTCTTTGAAAAGTATTATTAATTGTATGCTTCAGATTTTAGATGTCCTCATGGAATATCTTTGACACGCAATGCTAGAGGTGATCGAATCCTTTTCTGTTCTTCCCTTTTCATCCTTTGGATTTACAGATCCAGACTCCTGAAGCCTGTTCTGTTCTAAGCCTAAACTGTTCTCTTTATCCTTAGGATGTTTTAAAGAAGTTGACAGGTGATTTATAAGTTAAAATATAGGTCTGGCTTTAAAAAGACTTACTAAACTCACCAAACAGAGTATTATTATGCTGTAGGAGCACTTCAAGAGCCTGTTTTATTGCCAAAATGAGTAAGCCCTTTCTGGTCTCTGTACAGTGGGATCAGAGGCAGTAGAAATAATAAACAGTTGTCACTGATAAAAATAAAGGAATATGTGAACCATATTGTTGGTGGACCAGGAGTTAGTAAATGAAACACTCTCTTGAACTGCTGAGAAATCTGTATGCAGCAATTTTGTGCTTGAGGTAGGAAGTCAAGAATGAAAATCATGTTAGTATCTTTCTCAAGGTGCCGTGAAATAAAACAAGCAAAATAGAGGGGAAAAAATTAAATGGAATTAAGAGAAGTTACATTATGATGAGCCAAGGAAGCAACTACATAATGAAAGAAAAATATTCTAGCTGTGTGGTAATATTTGTTCACTTTGTATTTATTTGATGACTTTATGTTGAAGAGACAAAAATAAAATTTTCCCAAAATTATTCATAATAAGTGTTTGAACAAAAGACGCAAATTACCTGAAATCAGCTACTAAGTCAGAGACATGGACAAGGTGGTGCATTCTTAGATGGCAAGGAAAAATATCAACATTCATGGGCATTTGGCTTTGTAGCAGCTCAGAGATGCTGAGCCACACTGAACCTAAATGAAAAGCTACAAACAGGAGGCTTACAGCTTGCCTAAGGACCAAAGGGAAGCAACCTACTGTTCTTGTGAAAGGGCCCAAGTTGAAGGATATTTCTTCCATTTATTTTCCCTCAGCTAATACCCCGTTTCCTGTCAGTTCTGCGCCAGAGAGCTCACTTAGCTGACTTCAGCAAGATGGTCAAGATTCAGATTTCCATTTTCCAAGTGCAGCCTGCTTTGCAGGAAAACACAGACATAATACATCATTAGTCCTGAGATTCAGCTGGTCCTAATAGCCCCCTATACATGCACTCCAGGAGAGCTGAATCTTACTTTCCAACCCTGGGGGAGTATCCTGACTCTATCCATCAAATATTTCTATTTATACATTTATGTCAAGTTATGGTGGAAGAACCGGATGTGAACAGGTTGGCGAGCTACTGTGCCACCTCCTGCATGGGTTGTGGTTCATGAGCCATACACCAGGGTCCGGTAAAAAACCTGGGCAGGATTCGGCTTTGAAAAAGCACAGGGAAGGGGAGCAAGAGGAGTACCTAATTCTCCAGCCTAACTTTTCTCATGTATCTCAAGACAGGAGGGTTTACAAGCCACAGTAAAAGATGGAGCAGCCTTTCTTCCTTATCACAGATCTTGGTGATGAGCAGGGTTTGGGATGTGCAGTGGGGCCTTTGCTGCTATAACTCATTATTTCCTTATTGCTTTTCAAGGCTTGAGCCCCCAGCTGTTCCTCATGCTGGGGTCTCTTCCCTGGCCCACGAGGTGATGGGACAAGCTCTCTTGGGTCTCGGCTCCCCTGAGGACAGATCCAGCTGCATTTTGTATCTAACTTACATGTGTCTTCAGTGTTTAAAGAAGCAGACCTTAAGAACATATATGGGATTTCAGGACCTGTGCTGCAGTGTTTAACACCCTCCTTTCTTACCTAGCATGGGGGGCAAGAATCGGTCCCCCAAACTGGTCCTGCTCTGGCTGCAGTTAACGATCCTACCCTGTGATTCAGGGGAAAGCTTCTCTAAAGTTGCCTGTGAGGAAGGGAGTTGGCACTAAAAAGAGGTTTGTAGGTGTTGAATTGGTCGCAGGGTAAAACTCACTGTCAGGTCACCCCTGAGCTGGGGCAGCTCTTCATCTCTGTAGGTGAGGAATACTGACACAACCTGCTGGATAGCCTGGGAGCCTTTTGATATGCAAAGTTTTTCACAACAAGGATGCTAGAACGTGCTTTGTTCTCTGCCTCCCTGATGTTAATAGCATTATTTTGGTCTTTGCAAGTGGAACTGGTATCAGATGAAAGCCTGCTGTCCTTATCTTTAGACCTGTTTATCTTTAGACCTTACGTTTTTCCCCAGCCCAGGGAGCTATGAATATATTACGTATTATATTAGTAATGTAATTATACTTAAGAACAATGTAATTGCTTTTGGTTTAGTGTAAAGCTATTTTTTGACTTTGGAGTTTTTTCTTAAGAAGTTTTGAATGTTAAATATTATATTCTAAAAATTCTTCAATAATGAAAAAACCCTGCTTGGAGCAAGGTTACTTCTACCTGGTGCTCAGCAGAACTGCAGTGAGTGCAGCTCTGCCACTGAGGTCATCACAGACGTGCAGTTTGAAAATTACAAAGTAATCACATGTTCCTGAAAAGTGTCTGTGACAATAGTTTTCCTATCACCTTATCATTGATTTAGTCTTGCGTATCAGCACTTCAATTAGTTTACCTGGAATTAAATCTATTTTAATTTAATTTGTCAAAATATTTTCATTCATCATATTTTCATTCATCAAAATAGGCGTTTAGCCTATTATGACTGAGGACAGTGCTGCAGTTTTGGGGAGGATATCACAGCCAGGAAGCAAGGCAGAGAAAGGGTGAATACTAATTCCCTGGGTATTGCCTCCTGCAGTCAGTTGTCAGAGTGTGCTGGATTTGCCACTGTTGTGTCCTGCTTTTAGCTCCTCTAGTTGCTGCTTTTGTTTCAGAGCAATGCCTGGGGAGGAGGGATGTGTCCTGTGGTCCATGAGCAGCACCCAGGCACTTTTGGCAGCCCGCTGCCTCCCTGCTGTACTGCAGGCTGGGGCTGCGCACGAGGGGGAACTCTGTGTTACTGTTAAAAAGGCTTGGGAATGCCTGAATTTTTTCCTAGCTCTTAACCATAGCTCTAAATCTTCGTGTGCAAGATGCAGATCATTGTCCTGTGACCGAATCCCACAGAGGTATCCTAAAGCTGGCAGCTAGCTTGCGGAATCAGGGAAAGGAAGTGAACACCTTGCTTCAGGTGTCCAGGGAAGAATGCAAAGAAGTGCCAGCTACCCAGCTGCACCGCAGTGGCTGCTGATCCCTCTGCCATGCGGGGAGAGGGGGACCGCTGAGCCAGTGACCCCCAGATGCTGAGGGCTAGCACCAAAAGAAAAAGACCAAGCTCACCCTATTTCTGCTGTACCTGTTAGAGTTTGCTAGACTGCAGATCAGGGTGAGCCTTTAGTCAAATATGTCAACCAGATAAAACATTGACTTAAAATCCTCTTTTGCAGAAACCATAGACTGTTTCATCCCTCACACCCAGAAAACTATTCAAGTGACTCTTTTTCCCAAGCTATCCCCATTCAGTTTGTTAACATTTTCATTATTAAACATTTATATAAGCACTGTAACGTTTTATAGTGTTTGACAGAGATTTCCAAGTCTGCCTAATCAGCACAGTCCCTGCCACATGCAATATACTTTTATTATTACCCATTCATGGCCTTGTTATTCAGAAGAGGTTCTCTTGTGAATGGAAACGTGCATTACCGCACTTCAGGCTAATAAGTGTGACATAAAATATGACACACAAAATTAACTACTGTGCTACAGGATCCAGCAATTGGGGTTGATGTGCATATGGTCACACTGAGACTGTTGGTTTGCATCATTGCTTTTCTGCCTTACTGCCTTATTAAAAGTCTAAGAGAGGAAAATATTGGGAGAAGAAGGAGGGGGAGAAGAAATGAACAAATCTATCTTGGCATAAATAGGTTTGGCTCAACAATACAACAGTTGTCAGCAGCCTTTTCCACAAGCCTATTCCCTCAATGAGGAGAGCACAAAACAAGTGATTGAAAAGTCAGTTCATGTCCTTACAGCATTCTTGGAAAGAATCTGAAAAAAAAAAGTTTGTAAAATGAAGTGTGCTTTATGCTTCTGCATGTCCAGTGCCAAAGCAGAGCTTGCCAAGCAGAGGTGCAGTCCTGCGTTCACCCTGATTGTCTGGTCCCAAAGATTAAATCAGAAAAACAAGAGTTCACACTTCTTTTTTTTTTTTCGCCCCCCCCCTCCCTCTGCCCATTCCTGCTCCAATTTGTTTTTCCGAAATCATACCTAACACAAAACTATTAAGATAATTAGCAACTTTTGCAGCTCTCAAACAGTAAATTATGAAGGAGGACCGTAAAATAAGTCTCTACTTGTCTGTTAAATATGCATGCACAAATCTATCCAGATACCTGCTCTGTCCATGTATCTGTGTTGACTGATAAGTAGGCAGGTGCTCTTGGTGTTCCTCAGTGCTGTGTCCTGGGGAGATCAGAAGGAGCCTTTAGCAGGGTTCCTGCTCTCCTGCCGCGTTGTGCGCCGCAGGGCAGGTCTTCCCAGCTCTGGGCTCATCACCAGGTCTTTGGCACCTCTGCTTCAGACCTGGAAGAGAACATAGAAGGCAGCAAAGCTATGCCTTTCCCCAGCAGCACAAATGGCTCACCTCTTCGGTAAGCCAAGTATAGACTGGAAAATGTTTGGCTGCCACATGTTGAGGTGTAAGCAAGCCAGAGTGGAGGTAAGGATATGAAAGGGGTAGGAGGAGGATTTCTGAGACTGAGGGGAGAAACTGAGGCAGCCGGTGGCTGTTTTTTGACACAGCTGGAAGGTCTACGTAACGTGCTGCAGTCATGTCTCTTGTCCACACTCAAGATCACAATATGGTAACTGAAAAATGAAAACACTCAGAATATTCTGGGTTTCCTTTCTTTGCCTCACCTTACAAGCAGTGCTGCTTTCTCTGGCCTGCCCAGCCTACAGTTCCTGCGCTGAGCCTTGTCTTTATCCATATTGCTTTCTCTCCCGCTACAAATACTGGAGATATTTACCTGTTCTTTAAAAAGAGACCCAAAACCTAAAACGTCTGGATTTTTTCGTAACGTGGAAAAATTGTTGCTGTCCCTGTGTTGGAGGCATGCATGGGAAACCAGCACCTGAGAATAAAGGAGCGACTGGCCATGGACTGGGGGTGCTCAGCTTCAGCTACTGCCTTTGGACCACTTTCCCCAATGCCTTGTGTCTGAGGTGACCAAAGGAGGAAGGAGAGGTACTCCGTACTCCTGCAGTCCTCAGGCTGGCTGGGGTGGGTCAGTGTTAATGGCAAAAGCCTGAATATCTCAGCTGCTAGAGGGGCCTGATCTTTGAGTGGCACCTATCAAAGTGGAGATGGGGGCTCTCGCAGGAGACGTGCACCTGGACCCCCAAACCCAGAGGCTGATCTCATGTCTGGTGGGTGCGTGCTGCGGGCCACTACTCTTCAGTGATATAACTCAGTCCTGTAATTTTGTACTTAATAACATGTTATAGCTTTGGAAAAGGAAAGGAAGAAAATCTTGTCCTTCACTGCATGTATTGACCCACAGCCCAAACGGGGCAGTTCATTGTGAAACCTTTTTTTCACTGATTCTTGCGACAGGAAACAAAGTTGTCGTTCCTGAGCCAGAGCAGCTGGCTTCGGCTGAAGCTGAGCACTGGAAAGCCTGAACCCTTGTGCTTGCTGGTACTAAGGTAGCTGGGACGGCTGCTACAGGCCTCGACAGTGATTTGTGAGGATGCTCAGTGTTTGCTTTGCAAACATCTGGCCTGCGGTGTGCAAGATGTGGTGCTTACATGAAGAAATGCTGTGCGTGCCTTCACACATGGAAGATATTATCTGTACTGTTGCATCTTCTCTAATGAAAGAAGGGGGGGTTTGAAGTAAACCTTCCTCTTCAAAACATCCCAAACAGAAATATTTGATGAGAGAATATACGGAAAGCTTTTGGGTGCATAAGACACATTGAATCTCGACAACAGCAGATTAAAAAAACATAAGTCAGTCGAAAACAACTTGAAAATGATGCAGGTTGGCCACTGCTGGATTCAAATGTCATCATTTATAGTCAGTTCAATTTTTTATAGAAATTGATGGGCTGCTGAGAAGATACATGATTTTTTGCACCAAGTTAATTCAGTCCATGTACGTGCATATATTAGGTATAATGCAGTTGTGGTGTCTGGATGTATAGATGGCAGAATACATATTCATAAATTTAGATGATTTATGGATCACAATTGTTTTTTTTGTGAGCGCAAATGACAGAAAATGTCCCCTGGCAAGGAAATAACCTTGCTAATTTAACTGCATCAGCTAGTATATGGATCAGCTTTTCCCTCATGGGGCGGTGGCTTTCCGTTCTTAACAAACGTGCATTCCTCAGCAGCCAGAGAGGCTCTTTTTTTGTTCATGTCTTCCACATGTTCTTGAAGGGTATTTAATGACATCTGAATGTCTCTGATACCACTTAAAATGAGGCACAATTATTGCAATTTCCCGGGCTTTAAGGAAGGAGTGAGCGGGGAGGAGGATGTAGAGAGGCATGAGCAGAGTCAGAGCAGTTGCTTGTGACAGAACGGTGTAGCTCAGTAAAGTTTTACAAAGATATTGTTTAAACAGAAAGAAATAAAACAACTGCCCTTGCCCAGGGGTGCCTCTTGCATATATACTATCAGTGAGCAAGAACTTAAACAAGACTTCATGGTCTGTCCATCAGCAGTGGCAGCTGCTTGGTGCTGACTTTTGAAAAGGACAGATTATGTCACAAAATGGATTTGATCTGACAGAGGTATCATCCAACAAGGATCATCTTTGTGCTCCTGGCCCAGGCCCGAAAGGGACGCCAAGCAGCTCATCCTACTCCATGCCGGGGACTGCAGAGGGGCTGCTGCACCTTGTTGGGTTTCAGCATCACGTTATAGGCCTCTCTTCCTAGATCGACCTATAGATAGCAAACACCGCCAGCGTACCGAGGGCGGATTTGTGTGCATGAGAGCAGGCTGTCGCGCACAAGCTGTGCAGGAACCAAAGCCAGCCGGAGGTGAGCTGGCTCTGCTCCACCGCTTGTGTGACGAGATCAGCATGGGCCCGACCTGGACAAGTTGGCCCCTTTTGAGGGGACCTCCGATTCCCAGAGACCAGCTCGCAGCAGTAGGGCATGTAGGCTGCCACTATCCCTCCCCTGAAAATCCAGTGGCCCCAACAAAGCCTGTAAGAAGAATTTGTCTGTCTCTGTGCTGGTAAAATAAATATTGCAACTTGACTGTCAAAGCGGCTTCACCAAGCCACCAAACTGTGCACATGGGTTTGTGGTGGAGGCTTACAAAATCAAATTGCACAGGTGATAAACTCAAAATGAACTTTATTCTAACCAAAACTGTTTAGCAGAGAACCAACTAAGAATTTGGTTTATCAAAATCATTCAACATTCTGACAACTTTAGTAAACCACAGGTTCAGGATGTACAAGGAATTAATACTGCATAACCAACTCAAGAATTCTTAAGCTTTAGAAATGAGGATCCATGAGAACAGACTCAAGTTGCCTTCTGGCAGGGCTCTGTCTATACCTCAGTCGAATCTGATCTGTGGTCGTATATGGTCATGTCAGCTCCCATTGGCTGAGGGCCATTAACTTCCTTATACCTCGACCGAGGTGTATATGTGACCATAGTCACCAAACCAAGGTGTGTACGCGATGGTAGGCACTCACCTGAGGGGTGTACGTGACTGTACTGTAATAGGCATGAAGGTTAAGGGCATGAAAAGTAAGGCTGCAGCAGTCTTAAAGCCCCCACTCTTTTATCAAGGTGGGTGCATCTGCCACAGGATTTCTCCAGGAGAACCGCGCTCACCACCCTGCTGCCCTGAACAGACACCCAGTCTGTCCAGAGGACGGACAGGAGGTGATGCGGATGATGCAGAAACTGTGTCTGAGATTTGCCTTGCCTGGACCCTTAGCTAGGGAGGAGACTCCAGCCCCTGCCAGCTTCAGACTTGTTCAGTGCATGAGCTGTTCAATACGGAGGTGTCTGAACATGGGCACCGCTCGTGTGCTTCTCTCTTGGTACTTTTTCACCCTTGAATACCAAGTCCCCATTCGTGACTCTTACAAGACCTTGGCTGTGGCCTAGACTACTTGAGGTTTCTCAGTGTCTGCTGTGTCTCAGAAGGACTGTGGAAATCCTAGCCTGAGGAGTGAATTTTTATTTGGAGAGAGCGCTTTCCTAGTGGCTAATCTTAGACAAAGAAGTTGCTCCCATGGGATGTTAGCACTGCGGTCTCACTACCTTTGGATAAAAACTTGGTCTGTTTCTCACAGCCATCTTCCTCCTCTGGCTGGTGACAACGGGTTGTGTCCGTAGGCAAAAATCACAGTGTTACTTTTAGACTTTATTTACAGGCACAGTCAGACAAGTACTTGTAGTACAATTCAGGCTATTTTGGAGGTTTCTACTCTTCCAGTTAAGACAGAGTAACTGACTCATTGAGCAATTCTAGCCCATTTCAATAAGAAAAAAAAAAAAAAAAAAAGGATTTGCTTTCAGCATTACCGCCTTCACAGACATCCATGAAGACTTTGCAAACCATTTGAGTGGGTGTACTTCAAATGGTTTCTGTTGTGATGATCCTAGAGAAAGCAAAGGAGAATCATGATGGATGAAGGGAAAAGGTTAAACAGAACAGCTGCAGTCTGGCAAAGGGAGTTGTCTGGCTGGCCAAGTCCATCTCTTTTGTTTCTCTGTTTCTTTATGTGTTGCAAAGTGTCCCCGTAGAGAAGAATTAGGGGGAAAAAAATCTGAAATTTCTTGTGAAACTGTTGGTGAAATTCATTCCTAGATTTAAGTAAGGGTTTACTTGTGTGTAACTCTGCACATTCAGAGGGCAGCAAAAAAAGGGAAATTTGTATGCGGGGGTGTGTATACATGCATATGTATAGATATGCGTGTATGTAATATATGTGTCGATGGCTATGGGAAATCGTTAAGAGCATTTGATGCTTTTTGCTATTATTGTGTGGCTGGTAATTTAATAAAGTATTATTTACTTCAGGTTTATTCTGATAAAGATTCAAAGCGAGCATCCAATGAACGTGGGTGTGTTTGCGGTTTTGGATACATAGTCTGAAATGCCTGAAAAGTTTCATTAGATGTACTTATTTTAAAAATGAGGGAAGGACTGCTTCCATTTAAATGCAGTGTCCCATAGTTTTTCAGGGTCTCCCACACCAATGTGGCTAGCCACAAGCCTGCCCCGGGCCGTAAAACCATTGCAAGTAATTAAATACTTACAGTGCTGGACTCCAGCGCTCTCCTGAGAGCAGCAAGCCAATTTACAACCCACGTATATTCCTGTGGAAAATAGCCTGTAGTTGCAGAGAACCTGCTGGCAGTAGGCTCCCCTAAACGTTAATTAATGTTGCAAGGCTGCATTATGGCTGCTGAAACACCCGGTTTTGAACACCCCACCTTGGGAGATGGCCTGAGCACAGCAACTTCTAGAAAGGCATCATGTGCCACGTGGCGCTATTTTATTTTTAACTCAGTGCCCTGCTACCTAAGTGCTAGGGGAAAACGTACCACCTCCCCTGCCCACGGGCGGCCGCTGCTGACCTGCCCTCTCCCCGGCCTCAGGACCCCGTTACCAGCAGGCAGCGTAGCTGTTAATCTTCACTTTTAAGGTGACGAGGCAGGGTGGGCTCGCAGGGTGGGAAGCGTGGGCTCTCATCACGCAGGAGCTGCTGCCAAGCAGGCATTTGCACTCCCGCGGAGCCCCACTGATGCTGCTCAAGCAGCTCCGTGCAGGCAGGACATGGGGGGACAGGTGCCTAAAGGAGAAGCAGAAGGGATGGACTGCTGTTTGTTTCTGCTGCATGTGTGTGACGATATTTTCACTGGTGCACTGCAGCACTAGGGGACTGGCAGTATCTGCTGCAGTTTGCTCGGGACTTGGTTTGCAGAGCCTGTGGTGAAACTGTGCTCTGCAGCCCCTGGGGAAGGGTGTTCCCAGAACTGCTTTTTAAAGCAGATACAGTGAGAAATATTAGACAAAGATGCGTGTCCAGCACTTTTTAGAAACACTTTAAGTAATAATTTTCCCACATCGTATGTTGGGTGTTTCCAAACGTCTGAGGGTGATCTCTGCTCCCAAATGTATGATTCCAGGAAATGAAAGTAGATGGAAGTTTGGGGGCTGCAATAGATCCGTTACTGCTTCCAGCATGTTGATTCAAGATCACATCATGCACAAGGCGTTAAGCATATAAACACATAATCTTTGCAGTGTTTGTTGTTCATAGGAAAAGGATAAGAAAGAAATAATGCCCTAAATGAAGCACAGAAATGAGAAAATAAAATCTACTTTCTCTTCCTGAAAATATTCCAGTTCATCTATTTGTTTTCACACCAGTCAGGTATTGCTGGTAAACTAATCTGTCTGCTCCACAGTAAATCTATGTTACAGAAAATCAAGATCTGCAGAGAAGGAATACCAGTTCTAAAATGAAGGCTTAAAATAGGTTGAGTGAGTTTTATCTAGCAAAATTTAGAAATCTTTTTTGGAAAGGTTTAGGTGGTTTTCAGCTCAGATGGATACTGTCTGAGCACATCTGCTTACTGACAAATAAAATCTAAATAGACAGACATAAAAAAAGAAGCCTATATAGTTTGGAAAAAAGGAAGGTGACATTTTGGAGCATACAGTGCCTTGCACATCATAAGCATGTTTTTATATACCAGGTTGTGGAGATGAAGTGAAATAAAACATCTGCATATAATAAGGATTTGGGTCTGTTTTGGATCTTCAGCAACTACAATTTGACTATAGCTCCCAGGTATTCCCACTCCTTTTCCAATAACATCTCCTTGAGATAAATTTCCCATTGCCAGAATTGTATTTTATTAAGTTCCATGAAGGTGGAGGCCTGGCTGTGTGAGAGCATTGATATAAAACCTTACTATAGAAGACCATAGCCAGCAGCAACTCTACAGATGGTATTAGAGGGCCAGTTTCAGTCTGCTTGTTTTTCATGTGTTCCCAGTTGGTAGAGGGATAGCAGAACATTTCATTCTTCCGTAGAAAGAACATTTATGGAAAGATTTCTGAGTCTGATTGCGTTTGTCATAGGCTCGGTTCTGTTCTCGCTGTACTTGACATCAGGTACCTTATAGCTACTTGCAGAAGCAGACTCCAAGGCAGCCGTAGACCTGGCAGGGTCTGCATCCCAGTGCCTCCCAGAGTACCTGTGCAAGCATGCCTAGTGGCACGCTTATCCCTCAGGCATCTTGGGTGATGCTCCAGTTAGAGTCGACAGCATATATGTTGGTGCACAGTCTGGGAGATGGTTGAAGTGCCTAGGAGTATGGGTCTCATGTTGTCCTTCCTACGTTGCACAGGCATCAGCGCTGCTTTCAACCCTCAAACTGTCGCCTCCACCAGGGTAAGCCCGTTAGCACTGTTCTTAATGTTAAACACGTGCTTAGGTCCTGTTCCCGCCAGCTGGACCTTACTCTCATCTCTCCGTGTGTAGGGTCAGGTAGTCCATCAGCCCAGCAAATAGGTGGCTTGAGCTGTTCATCACAGTCTTGAGCCAGATCCATAGAAGCATAAACATGGCCTAAGGTCTGTTCTGATCCTGCTGCCAGTGAGGTGGCTATAATGTTTTATATACGATGTAACTGTATAGAACCAAAGGTATATTTTATGGAGAAGAAGCTGAAGTAGCTATTATTGAAACAGAGCCGAGAAGCAGCAAGCACGCTTTGGATCACAGGCATGTATAGGGGAGGGGACTAAAGCCAGCTGAGATTATCGCAGTGTGCACCGCTGTTAGGGAAGAGAAGGGCCCAGGAACAGACCGCCAGCACGTGCTGCCGTCCTGGAAGGGATCATTAGTGGACTGGGGATCAGCTAAAAAAAGATTTGACCAAACAAGTTAAGAATCCGTGTAATACCTGAAAAACAAGATCCCATCACTGGTCATGCACACAAAACCAAGCTAAGTAGTCTTGAAGTCATGAAAACTGGCAGTGTGTTTTTATCAGAGACAAATGAGAGATGAGTTGAATTGACATGATTGCTGTGGGCCAAATTAGAAAGCTGGGGAGTAAAAGCAGCCAATTTGGGTAAGCCATGGTGGTTCAGATTGAAAACATATTTCTCCCTGATCCTTTTCCAGAAATGGAAACTGAATCTAAAGCTCCGAGCTTTTTCTTGAGGACTGGTGTGTGTGTATATATATATATATATGTGTGTGAGTGTGTGCATTTTGCAGTTTTTAACAGAGTGGGCAGTAAAAATGTATATTAATATGTTATGTGGGTAGGTGGCATTCTTGTTTGCATTGCAAACTAAATTGTTGTCAGAGTACATACGCTTAACTATGGGTAGGGTACATTTGGTTTGAGCTGTGAGAAGGATGCTCTGAAAGCTTGTTTTGTATAGTCAGTTGAAATTATTGAATATGAGCTGCACAGCTAAGACTTTTTCCATTACTTGGGTTTTTTTGCATGACTGTATTTATTTGAGGTATGTACAAATTTCAGAGATGCTGACCTACTGCGAGAAGGCCTCTTTTTGAAGTGGCTACTCAGATTTTAAGACCAGAAGAAAAGACTGGTTTATAACTGTGGTTCTGAGTCCTGTAACTTCCCCTGATCTGCCATGATCGTAGGCTGAATTTGAATCTTTTCTCATTCTTCATGCCAGGCCCTGGTTCAGTCCGAGTGTTCATAACGTTGCTTAGAAGAGGGCAAAATTTTACCCTGGTAACAAACCCAGGATTATGCAAGTCTGTCTCAAACCTGGAATTTCCAGCTCTTAGATCATTACTTTAACCCCTCTGGAAAATCCATTTAACTTTAAAAACAATTATAATGATGTTACCTTAAATTGCATATATTACCAAGCGAATGGCAGGAAGTGACGGCAAAGTTTATGATTTTGGCACTGCAGCACTGAAAAAGTAGACAATTCTGTGGCAGAACAGCACCCGCAAAGGTCTGATCTGCTCTTTGTGCCAGGTAAAATTGCTGTGTAAGAGGTTCTTTTAGAAAACTTTAGGTTTCTGGAAAGCCTAAGGCAGCCAGTGAAAATGTCTTGTGGCTCAGCACTGAAATACTTTTGTGGACTCCCAGACGTAGTCCTTAATTTGCCAATAGAAATCTCCATGCATGTCACTGGTACGTTATTCTTAAAGTAAAAAAATAATGCTTATGTTTTAGTAGGATTGAATCTTAACTGTAACTAGTCACTTAAAAATAAGATCAAGACATGGCCTCTGGAAAGTGTTCAAAGTCCTTTTGAAATATCCTTAGAAATGAAATGAAGTCTGAAGAGTAAATGTGTGCTAAAAGCCTATGGCATCAAGAGTCATGTGAGCAAGCATAAAGCCTCCTTTTATTGTTTTGCTTTGAGGCATATCTGTGTTTCTTACATATTACCACACCTCAGGCAGGGCTAAACATTTCATGTAACATGATGATCCTGGAAAACATGCTATAATTTTGGGATAATTCCTGATGAGGGTTTATGAATCTGTAAGCGTCTTATACAAGTAAATGAACCAGTTCCCCAAGCCACAAAATGCTCTACTGCTCTATATTACTGCAAGGACCACTTAGGGCAAAGACAGTTTTGCTCCAGCATAATGAATGGGACCTCTGTTATTCAGAGGTAATAGGAAGGCTGAAGAAACCACAATATGAGAGGAACTGATTTTCTTGTTTTGCTGGTTTTGCAGGTTTTTTTGCCAGTTTGAAAGTTCTGTGCTGCCATCTGTTAACTTTCTCTTACTGTCACTTGGAGCCCAGGGCAGGTCACTTCCCTCCCCTGCCTCTCTGAACAAAAGGAGTATTATAGTCCTCTGTAATAGTGCCCCAGCAGCTCAGGGCATCTTACTCCAGTAGAAAATATGTGTTTGGAGTTATTGTTTCATATAAAGCAATGCTTTTGAATGGGGAGGGAGGTTAGGTGAATGATTGTGTTCGAGTAGCTGCAACTCTGATGGAAATGAACAACTGGAAAAACTGGAGGACAGAGAAAGAGGGGTTTCTAACCTCTGGGGAAAAGGGGAAATGGCAAACGCCCTGTAGTTGTTGTTGTTGTTCCTTAATACCTATGTGTTTCTATCACATATCAAGGCTTCACTTAGCAAAAGTGTTTTTCAGGCAAAACGAATATTGTCACTCAACCGTTTCCAGATGCTTATAACTTTGGCCTGGGGGTGAAACATCAAATCGTTTCCTTAAGAGGTGACAAAGAAAATCTGGCTGGGATCAAACACCAAAATGAGGTTCTTAGTGGGAAAACATAGGGAATGATAACCTGGCATGGAAATTGTGTATGAACCTTTTCAAGACTGACTTAGGCTGACATGTTTGAGTGTGTTGACATCCTTTGGCAACTAACTCATGGATGCAATGTCCTTTATGTCTTTCTGCACTAAACATGTATTGCACAGCTGCTGAGACTACAACAGTCATTTCAGTGGTGTAGCTAGTCCCCTGTTAGCCTGTGTTTCTCATTTTAAAGCAAAATGATCACTTTCTTATAGAGTCTAAATAGTTTTCTAAAATGTTTTAATTCTAGTCAGTTCCTCTAACTAGCTTTTATTCTTATTCAGATTTTAGTATATGTATTTTTTTCATAGCAAAAGCATCCTGCATGTATTTAAAGTGAGTATCTACTTGATGCAGTGGTGCTGTGTTAGGTCAGAGCAGTGATTGAAATATCACTATAGAGCTCTGCGAAGAGTGTCATAGGGTAATGTCTGATTTCCACAGGCTGTGCTTGCCTGAAGTCCTTCTTTTGTCTCATAACAGAGCTGCATTCTGATTGCAGAACGTCAATTATCCATACCTCCCTATTTCCCCTACTCCTTATGTGTCAGCCCACCTAGAAGCTTTCTCTTAATTTATCAAATTGTCACTGGGCTCACTTTGTTACTTTGCAGCCGTTAGTCTGCCCATTTGCTTAATTGGTCCATTTCCCATTTGTTAGTTATTCAGTCTGTGAATCATAATTTGAATAATTTTTAGCTAACTAATAATTGAATACCATTTATAACGTGATTACATTGTCTACATTCTCATTTTTGCATGATCAGTAAGAGAAAGGGGTTTTTATTATGATGCATATCAGGAGTCTCTGGTTAATCAGTGGTTGGAAAACGGGAAGAAAGTGATGGCTCTGTCCAGTAATTACAGAATTGAGGAGTCCTAGATTGTTTTAACTGGTTGAACATGGGGAGTCAGTTCAGGTTTCTGCTTCTGTGTTTGGCTGAAGGGAGGTGGTGGAGGGCAAAGGTTGGGGTGGAGGCTGACCACCCACCGCTACGTTCAGTTTCAGGTAGGAGGGCAGTAACCTGCAGCTGGCATCCCAGCCACCGCTGCTCCTGGCTCATTTTGCATGTGGTGAGCTCAACATCCAGGGCATGAAGAAGACACAGTTAAGGAGCAAAACCTGTTCTTGCTATTCATTCATATTCAACATCCTTCATGTGTTAAAGTGGAGCCTGTATGAGAAGTTGATCCATAAGAAGTGTCTGACCCTCACTGACTCTTTTGTGTCAATCCAACTGTTCAAGTTTTATACAGTGGCTGCCTTTGTAACAGGCTGTGATTTATAAGAAACTTGGGAGCAAATACAAGTGTACTGTTAGAAATGTTGTGATGGAAGAGGGAAAGTATGATGAACTTTGTGGGAGAAAATTAAAGCTACAGAGAGCTCAAGGGTTGCCCAGTGAGACAGAGAAGCTCCTCTAGGTTTCCTCAATAATGTTTGAGATTAGGCTGAGCTCCCCTTTGCAAGGCTTGCGCTCACAGAGTGTTGGTATGAATGTCGACCTAGACTTCAAGTCTTGGCTTTCTTCTCAGCTGTGCCTGGGACTGGGAAGATCTGGGCTATTGATTCAGGTGGATTTCAGGGTTTGTAGTCACCAGAGCCAGATTTTGGAGAAGCATTTAAGTTCTCAGTCAGGGCACCATTCCCAGAAACGGTCGCCCCCCCTGTGGGGTACATAGCCAGAGTTTGGATGCTGGACGTAAAGGGGACTGGGCTCCTCCTCAGGCTGGGGTGGAGCTTTTGAAGAGCTGGCCTGAAGTATCATCTTCAGCTACAGCAGAAAAAGACCGCTCTTAAATAAGAAAGAGGCATAAAGATGCCTCAGTGCTAACGTCAGACAGGTTGGAAATCTGTCCATCACCCGGGTATTTTTGTGTGCCCAGCTTGGTTCCGGTGACTGTAAACATCCACAGAAAGACTCAAGTGCCTGTGGTACTGACACAATAGGCACCATCTAGGCTTAGTTCTTGGCTAAATTATTTAAAAAGAAAACCTTCAGGTTTAGCCAAACAGAATTATTATTTTGGCGAGCAATAAAACTACAGGGTTGCGAACCATCTAAGTAATCCCCCAGCTGGCCAAGGAAATATCATAACCACACACAAAGGCAACTCTCAAGTTCGAGTAACCTACAAACTTAGAGCCATTCCTGAATAGTTGCTAATCACAGATGTGTGTTAGCCTTCTCTGAAAAATACTTCAGGAAGCAACAGATTTAAAAGTTGCAGTAGTGCGGAGATAATTTTATTTACACTTTCTCTGTGTTGGGTGCTGAGTGGCTTATTCTCTGCTATTAAATTCAAACAGGATGATATTGCACCCCAGGCAAAAAGGGAAGGGAGCCAGTTAAACATTGACTGGGAGGAGATGCATGTCCCTGCTGGGCTGAACACCACCCAGATTGAATTTTGGGAGGTTCCTTAACCTTTGCTCTCCAGGTCACTGTGCTGCCAGTATTTAAACTCTTTTACCTAAACAATGCTGGCAGGTTGTGGAGCATACCATTACGCTTGGTTACCTCCAGCTCTGGGAGGGCCCCTTGCTTCAAGTGCTTCCCCCCCGCTGACGTCTCCCATGAAACGGAGTGGCCCAGGTCAGTCCAAAATGCAAACAATGATGTCAGTATTGTAAAAGAAATGAAAAGCTCAGTGGGAATCCAGGAGACAGACCCCCAAATTAAGGATCTTTTGACTAAATACAAGCATTAAGAGAGACTTATAAAGATCAAAATAGTGTTGCGTGCCAGTGTGGCATCTGATGTCAAAGATAAAAGGGGAACTTATTTCAGAAGCGATATTGTTTTAGCAAAAGGAAGAAATCTTAGTATCTGTGTTGGAATGCATAAAAACACATGTTTCCGATACTGTTTTCTCATATGCTAAACGAACAGGACATCTGGTTATGTTTTTAAAAATTAAATTAAGTGACACTAAATCAGTGCTTTACAAAGCAAAAGGTAGTAAACCAAGAACATCTAATAAGGTAACAATGAAATATTTGGCAGGACTTCAGAGTATTAGAAACTTGCACAACCAAAAGGAGCTGAAATATCTTATTGTGATATATAGGAGGCCTTAACTTCTCATTTATCTGTGCTGTTTCTTACTACACTTCACAGTAATATGTTGTGTTCCCATTGGTATAGATTCCTATATGTTAGAGCCAAAACTCCAGATGTTTTCTAGGTAAATCTCTGGAGACTATTTTATTGTGTTTCATTTCTCCTTATTTACAATTCACTCATCTTGAACTCCAGCCGCTGGTAATAAAAATCCATGGAGTCTGCAGCTGAGCCAAGTGGACACTATTGTCCTGTTTTTTCAAGTCAGGGATGGGTTGATTCAAGCCTTGAACAGAATCCAAACCACTAGAGTTTTCAAAAAGTTCATCTCTTTTCTTTTTCTTTTTTTTAACCCTTCGTGCACTGGGGAATAAAGAGACAATTCCTTTGTCTTTCCTTTTTTTCCTCACTGTCTCGTAAAAGGTCCAACTGCTCTTCACTGTAGCATCATTTCCACTACTGCTGCCCACAGGACTGTCCTTTAACCAGGCCCTTCTGCAAAGACTGGCTCCTGCCTGTTGCTCTCATTTCAAAAATCCTATTGGAAGAGATTCACTCATTGCACAAAAGAGCAAAATTTGGGCAAGAACTCTTTTTTTTTTTTTTCCCCTCACTTCAGCACACCCTCAGAGGTCAGAAACCTTTTGTGTCCATAGTGTTAGTCAAAGAGATGGCTGCCCCAGCGCCGGTCTGCTCAGCAGCCCCGGGGCTCTCTGTATCCTGCTGTGAAGCTACCTTCACCCCTGATCTGCCCTCTCTCTGCTGTCCTCTGTAGTAAAGGGAAAAGCAATGCGGAGGCACAGTCTTGCCTCAAGCCTGAGCCACTTTGCGCTTCTTAACCTACTAAGAATACCTCCTTCTCTGCCTTGCAGGTACTGAACGGTGTTCCAGCTGTACACTTACAAACCCAAGCTCCATTTCCCCTTCCAGGATTTGTTCAAGGCCTTTATTAATGAATTAAAATATAATAAAGCCTTATGTCTTCTCCCTCTCTTGCTTTGCTGTCTATTTAGATTGTAAACACATTCAGGTTCTCTGGTACATCAGAGAAATTCTGGTCCCTGACTTGCACTGAAATCAGTCTGTGGTTACTGGGGAATTCGGGTCTCTACGTGCTGACAAAACCCCTGCTTAATGACATAGAAATAATTAGCCAGGCACTTTGCTGCAGTGGGACTTAAGTTAATTTTAAAGAGCTGAAAAGTTGTGTTTCAGAGTTGCTGCAGTCAGTGGTACATCTTATGTTCCATCACAGGCATGTTTGATTAATGGACATCAAACAGATTTTTATATGAATACACTCGCCCACCATATGTATATAAATATAATTCATGCCACAGCATAATCCAGTCATGTTTTCTTAGCGGTTCTGGGCTCGACAGAGCCTTCAGGGGAAAGCAGCGCTGTTTGGAGAAGGCCAAACTGCAGGCAAGACCTGCTGAGATCCTCCTAAGCGCTGCTGTGCTACCTTTTCACTTCAGGTAGAAGGGTGAATGGAAGGAAGATGCTGCAGCTCTGAACAGGTGATTTATTTCTCCCTGCATGCCCAGGTAAAGTTGACTGGCTCTGAGTGCAGCCTCTTCCCTGACGTGTGTTTCCTGTGCTGGCATTCAGGGACTGTGCAGTACTTGAGACCTAGAGCTGCAATGCAGCTAACTGGCAACTCCAGCTCTCTGCAAGGCTTTAGGGAATTCTTTCTTGCTCTAGTAAGCAGCTAGAGTGGTAAGTGCCAGCCCAGTAGATTTTTGAACAGTTATTTTATTTTTCTTTGATTTCTTGTTAGTTGGGCAGCTGAAATACACACAGGCAAAGCAGATAATATAATTTTCACTTTGTGTTGTTGCTTGTGAATTATTCATTTATTTGTGAAGTAATACGAGTTACCTATATAGTGTGGTTTACAATTTTTGTTTCACGTGTCAGTAGAGCTGACTGTGTTGCTTGGCACCCTAGTTATCTGAAGAGCTGAATATTTATTGTGAGTAAATTTCAAAATGAAACGAGTTAAAATGGTCCAAACCCAAAATTGCAGACAAGGAGCATTCTCACAGTGGATCTAAAAACAACACCTAACAATTTCCAGGTGCCAAACTCAAGTTACACAAATTGTGTTACAAAATGAAGATACTATTATCATTAGTTTTAGTTTCAAACAGAGAAACAGAGGTACAGAGACATAAAATTATTTTCTTAAGGCACTGGAGTTCAATGGCAGTGCTAGCAGTTGATTTTCAGTCCCGTAACCTAGCTAGTGGCATTAAAACCTTGGATGCAATGTCTTCTGAACTTCAGAGAAAACCACCTCCAAATGCCATGCCTCAAGCTCATCTCTAGAAATATTTAATGAGCAAAATTTTAATTCAAGTTGCATTAAAATAATTAACAAAAAGACCATCAAAGCACAGTATCTTCCCAAGCTAGCACTATTATACAAAACCTAAATCTCGAGCAAACCAAAGTAAGTATTATGCTGATCAACAATTTTCAGTGGGGAGAAATTATTATAAGGCAGGCATTCAAGAACCAGGAATGATGGCTGCTCTTTAGTTTTATTTTCTTCTCGTTTGGAAGCAAGTGCTGTGTCTGTAGCCTATGGCTCTATTTGCTAACAGTGAGGTTTCAGCCTGGACTGAAGCCACATGGGTCATAGATTCCTCATCTGAAAGCCTGTGGATCTTCTGTCATGGTGTCCTTTGGCTGCATTACGTAAAGGTCATCATTCTGGGTACTTTCCCCCTCTCCCTCCATTCTTCAACTCATTCAGGCTCTACTTGCTCACTACTAAGGACCAGCTAAAGGAAGAAAAACATTTTCAATTCTTCGATGTGAAACTTGGTACACGCGTAGCACTCAACATTTATATAGTATTTGTCCTTAAAATGTCAATGTTGGCCAAGCAATTCTATGTATTGGCATCTCAGATGACATAAATATCCCTCTGAAGTCAACTGAAAGACTCAAAGGCTTCCTGTGATTTCAGCGTATTTTTGATTGTGCCATTATTTTCCTGCAGTGAGAAAGGAAAAAAAACCCTGTGGTATCTAAAATGCTGTGCATATCTTTTTGCAAATGCAGTAATCTCACAGTAGCCTGTTTTTTCCAATGCGATGCTGTCTCAGCCAATCCTTTGCATCACAGAGGAAAATCTGTGATACAGTCCCAAATTCCAATAGCCAATCATCTGCCCTCCCTGATGTCTGTCCCTGAAAAATGCAGTTTGAGAGGTTTTTTTAAAATATGCCTTAAAATGAAAAGAATGATCGTCAACGAGGGAACAGAAAAAAAAACACATTTCACTCATCATAATTCTTAACAGTACTTGAATTTTTCGTATGAAATACTTGTAATAGATTGTGTAAGATCAGTCTTGTGAAGTAATAACATTTCAAGAAAGGGAAAGATTTTAAGTAATTTCAAAAGCAGATTTGAAGATCCTTGCCTGGACACAAAAAGAGTATAACTCTTGAGAAGTCATTTCTGAAAAAGGCAAAGAGGCTAAATTCATTGAATAAATTATTAGTGTTAAATTATTAATTCAGTTCTGAGTCAGCTTTGAACTACTTATTAGCAATTAATTGATACAGATGTTTTATAAAATGTACAAGTAATTTTAACAAATACTTCTGAACACTTTTTTTTACTGGATGCTAAATGATGGGCATGTGGAGATGTACGCTCAGTCTTAGTCTGCGCCACTGGGGTCAGTATGGGTTAGTCAGATTAACGGTGCTCTTCAGAGAAGGGAGAGAGGGGCTGGTGTGCTGGGTGAGGAACAAAGCTTGAGAGGCACTTTCTATGCTGGTTACTGGAGAGGACTAATAACAACCTCTTTCAGCATACAAGAAATTGTGTCTTCTCATGTGTTTTTGGTTACGACCATCTACCAAAGAAAGTCCCTGCCCGAGGGTTCTGGCTGTTCAAGTGTCTGGGGTGCATACTATGAATTACGCAGAAAGAGATTGCTATAAATATTACACAGAAAGAGATCGCTGTAACAGGAGGAGTTATTGTCCCCATGCAGTATGGGGAGAAACAGAACCTGACACAGCAAAGGAGGACACTGGCTCTCTACAGTATACCTGTCCTATCCTTTCTGGCTTCAAAAAGCAGGGAGGGCCCATGGAGCTGGTGCAAGGAGACACATCCATGACGGCAAAGATTTGAGGAGCAGTGAATTTTTGCAGCCTGATCTTCTAGGCTGGAAATCTGCACTGACCCTCACATCGTTCTCCATGGCAGCTACCCCTCGGCACAAGAGCCTGTTGTGGGATTTTCTGGTGTACTGCGTGGGACCCCATCTGGTCTCGCTCAGGTCAGTGCTCAGTGGAAGAGGTGTTGGGCCACCCATGAAATCTTCTGGAAATCCCATTCTTTTTGTAATACATATTTGAGCTTGTTCCCATTCCAGGAGAGCAGGAACTTCACTTATTACTTTTTGAAGGCTCTTTGAAGATAAAGAATGTACTTATTCCGATCTTTTCCACATGCTCCTTTTACTTTCATCACCAAATTTAAAGTCTGATAAATCTTTGAGAAAAAATATTTTGCTGTTCTGTCAGCTTCTGTACCTAACCTACCTTTCCATTCAGCTGAGCAGTTTCCACGGGGTTAATAATAATACTTAAACATGCAACAAGTGAAGAATACATTCTTAAGCTAAGCAAAAATGCTTTGTAAATTACATTTTTTACTGTTCAGAAAGAGGCCAGTTGAAATTATACTTTGCCACCCATAAAAATGCACCAAGATGGCTGCTGAAACACACATGCCCTTGTGCATGTGCACAAGCACTCACTAGAGACATAGAAGCATCTGTTCAAAAACTGCCTCTGATTTTCTGCATAGAGCCTGCATTTAGACAATAGTTTCATATATTGTTAGGTGCTTTACAGCAATGTGCATAGACATTGCCGTCCTTTTACAGATGAGGATATGTGGACACAGGGACATGAGAGTTCCTCAGGAACTGATGTTCCTGTGAATCAGGAACCTGTATCCCACTGACCACCAGTAGAGTTTAGGTTCCTCTGAACCTAAACCACTCCTGAAATTGGGTTCTTGCTTTGGTGAATATTACATTGTTAATATTAGCAAAGTGGCTTCATTCAAATTGTCATCAAGTCTGTTGGTGGGCATGGGAACATTAAAATTTGCCTACCTCATTTTGGGTTATATTGAGAACTTGATTTACCCCTGGAAAGAGGAATGAACCAGGTAGCACTGAAACACACAGACTTGCCAATACCCACAAGACTTTTCCTCATGCAGATTTATTTTCATGCACACTATTTCTCTTCATCTTCCCTCCGGTGACTGAACTGAAGCCTCTCTGAAAATTTTTGCAACCTTTGATGGCTAAATAAACATGATGTTCCAATGCTACAGATCTGTACCCTGCATGCTATTTGATTTAACCTGAAAGGACTGATAAATGTTTTCTTGGTAAAAGTTATCGAAAGTAATTCAAGATATAGAGCAGAAGCAGAAATGATTCACAGCTTAGTGAATGAGGACTGTACCTGAGTCAGGATATGTGTTTTTATTCCTCCAGGTACAACCGTCAGGGAAGCTACATAAGTTTCTGTGCCTAAGTTGCCTCTCAGCCTTTGTTTGTTTGCTCCGTGTGTTAGAACAGCGAAAATGTCTGTTACTAGTCTCATATTGTGGATTTCAAAACTGCCTAATACAGTCTCAGTGGGGCTTCTAGGCATGAATGTAACACAAATAATAATAACGGTAATCTTCAGAGCAATAATGCACTAAAAGTCTCTCATCGTTTAAAACATGCTTGCCACAGTGTAACCGAACACAGTACAAAGACATTAACACTGTAATAGCTTTCTACAACACTATAATGTGAATTTTTATTCCATCAGAGAAGTAACTAATAAAATATAAACAGCAACATCAGATAGAAGAATACATTTTAGGAGAGGGCAGTCCATTTAAATGCTTACGCATCCAAGGAAACTTGCGGGATTTGGGTAGGGAAGGAGGTAGGGATGTACTTCGTTATGTCAGGCGTCTCATTCTGTTCTGAAAAGTATGAGTTCTTGTTGTGTGTTTATATCTACAGGAGACCAGAGTTGTTCCCATTGATCTCGGGAGAAAGTTGTCTTTGTGAATGTTTGTTTGTGAATGCTGGTTTGGGATTTCTAGTCAACGATTTTGGTCAGGAAAATATTTTTTTCACTTAGTGGTTTTCAAAGAAAAAACAGCAACAACAAAAAAATTTTTCTCAGCACTTTAGTAGTTTCTTGACCAGCTTGAATAACAGCAACAGAGTCATGGCACAATCTATTGCTTTCCCATTTATTTATTTGTATGTATATATATTTCAGTGACTGTTTTACATCATGGCTTTATCTGCATATCACCTTCTAATGGTGTTTTTAAATTTCGGGTTTTGTTCTGAAAAATAACTTTTTCTGTCCTTCCTGAGATGTGTGCTTAGCCATAAGGCAATTTATGCTGATGTTGCAACAGGAAAATCAAACAATATCAGCTGTCATGTTTTCAGTCCCAGCTCTTAGTCAGCCTGCAAGCCACGAGTCCTGAGGTCATTCTTGCCTCTCCAAGGCCATAATACACTCCAAACTATGGAGCAACATAAAGTTCTGCCCCTGTGACAAAATGGTACATAAACGTTGGTTTGGATCATGAAGCAAGCATCACTCCAGATGCCCAGTCAATTTTTACTCCTTGCTTGTGAGAATTAGCCCTGAAGTGAGGGAGTCTGCTTGAAGGAGGCAAAAGTGGTCCACAGAAGAGGTTTTAAAGTTAGGACTTAAATAGTACATTTTGCTGTTGTGATGAAAAGCCCGTCTTTGCCTTCTGAGTTTGAAGTATTACCTTTGTGCTCTGGAATACTTAAAAATAGAAAACCCAAATATCTTGGAGTTTCACTCTTCTGCTCAAATATGTGCATGTGACTGCATTTATCCTACCAACCTGAGTACTGAAAATAGTATTTCCACAACCTGATAATAGTGTTTTCAGTCTGAATCAAGCTTTATAGATTTCAGATCTAAAACTATTGTTTTAATTTTTGAATGCCCGTGGGCAACTGAAAACAAAACGGGTCAGGAAGTGCATGGTGCTAGTAAGCCAACTTTAAACCACAGAAGTTAAAAAAAGAGTGTGAGTAGTAGAAAATGCACATGCAACCAGGTGTGCACCTGAGCAGCGGTGTTAATGATCCTCCTGATACATTATTATTGTCTCCCCCAGCACTGCATGCTGCATTCAACTCAGAGCTGACTCTTTGTACTGCCTGAAATTGAACTGGAAGAAAAGTTGAACCAAATCTTGCCGCTTTTTTCTCCCAGGAGGTGCTTATAGGACTGCAAGTCCCAGATCACAACCTTCCCAAAGAGCGTTTGCAGTCAGGATTCGATTGTGATTCAGAACGGGTCTGCCTTGCATTAATTGAGCTGACTGTGGTTTGCATAGGCATCTCCTGGTCTGTCTTTTGCATGCAGCTGGCTCAGGTAGTGCTATGGGAGTAGCCATAGCAACACGGTGCTCAACAGGACCTGCACGTCCACCCAGAGAGCTGGATAAATATGGAGGCTGCATGATTAACTCACTCTCAAAGCTGCCGCTACTTTCAGTTGTACTCTGGATCCTGAAGATACTCCTACAGCACTTTCCTGATGAGAAAACACATGGAATTAGAATGAAAGAACAAAAAAAAAAATTAAGTTGAGATATTATTTCAGCCCCCAATGCTTTTCCCCACGCAAGCCTGGGTGGTCCCTTTCCTTTGTGCTTAAATCCTCAGATTAGCAAAGCATCTGAGTCTAAAGCATTTCACAGGTCTAAATGAAGGTAGTCTGGAAAGGGGATAAGGCACACCTGAAATGTCAGGATGCTACAGCCTCTGTCTGAAGATACCAGCAATAGGGCCAAGCTTTAAACACATGTGTTTATTGACCTAAATTCTGCTCCAGAAGCCTAAGGCTTCATAAGCCGTCAATGGGGCTGATCACCAGTGGGTGTCGGGGCTCTCATCCAGCTTCTCCAGATGGGTACCCTGTGTCCTGGGGCAAAGCCCTTGCCTGACCACAGGACCTCATGTTAGATGAGATGAGGTGTCACTGAGGGATATTAGCTAGCTTTTCATTTGTCTCATAATGATGAGGCTTCAAATTAATATATAGCTTTTGATCTCCTGCTGACGTACGGTTTTATAAAGCTGGTTTGTCTGTTCAGTTTCTAATAGTACCTTTAAAGGCAGCCCCACTGTTGTTGCCAAGTTATAATTAAGCAGACAAGAATAGCTCTTTTCTCCCAATGCTTAGCATCACAGAAGAAGATGCCAAAGTCTATACTTCCGAAAACTTGCTCTATCAAATAGGTATTTCTTGGTAGTAAGACCACATATGCCCTCTGCTGTCCCTTCAAACTCTGTAGAGTGAAGACATATTATCAGTATACTATTGTTGTTATTATTATTACTGATATTAGTTTAATGATTATATGAAAACTAAGAAAATAAGAAATATTCTGAACGAAAATAGTATTCTTTGTTAGAAATCAGTCTGAACGAAATCTCAGTTTTGTATCTAAACGTTGGTTGCTGGATGTTAGGGAATGTCACTGAAAGCTCATTGCTGTAAAGTTTAATACCTGAATCGGAATGAAGGTTATCAGATGCTGCTTTTCCTTGCAAACATTTCCCAAAAGGGCACACACGGAATGATACATACTGGTACAGTATTGCTGTCGCATCTGCCTTCAAACTGGCAGCCCCACCAAGTTCTGCCTCTGCCCTAATATAAAAATCAACAAAAGCATCATTTTTTTAATGTAATTCAAGCCCCTGCAGAATTACCATTGCATTCTATGAAAGAGCTATAGAAACAAAGGATCCTTGCTGAGGATTTGAAGTCCCATTTGTCAGGGAGTACAGAGCCCTGTTTATAGCTGATGAAGGGACCCCACAGGCAAGTTGAAGTTTACATCAATCTTATCTAGCAAATCCAAGGGCCCAAACCTTTGCATTTGCAGAAGCATGCACAGCACAGATCCTTTTCAGCCCCCTATTGTGTGTCCCTCAATTTGCAGAGAGGTGTTGGCTCTTCTTGCGCAGGGCTGGCTGCATGGCTGCCCGCCCCAGGGAAGGCATTGCATTGCAGGGAGGGGTTCAGGTAGCTCCATCTTTAAGTACGCAGGTGGAGTCTCTGGGCTCTTGGGAAAGCTCTGCAGAAAAAAATCTTTTTCAGATTTTGAGGGTTTGTGCTTCCTAAGCTCATTGTCTGATGTGCTTCACAGTTCTGGAGAGTCATCTGAAATCAGATCATATATGCAAAACTGTATGCCTTTAAAAATAGATCTATAACAAAAACCTAGATAAATCTCTAAATACAGAGGACATTATATTTTTTCAGTTAGCAAACTGCTTGCTGTTTTTACATGCTGAATTGCCTTGATTTTTCAGAGATGGCTAGTCTTAAGAAACTAATTTCTTGATAGCAAGCAAGCCTTTAACAATCTCGGGTAAACTTTATATGGTGCTTAATTTACTCTAGCAGCACATAATAGAAACAAAGTGTTGACTAGAATGCACTTTTCCAAATTAATTCCCGTCTTCTGACAACACTTACTTTTCTTGACAAAGATAAGTTTCTGAGCACTATTCAAATTGCTCCCTGCTGGTTGTGCAAATTGTACACACAGTATTATTTTAATGTTTAATGGCAGCTGAGCGACTACTTGTCACACTACTTTTAAATTATAGCCTAATCCAGATCTCACTGGCTCCTAATAACTCTCATTTTGGATGGCACTTCTGAAGAGCATGTGTCCCTGCGTGAATGTCACGTAGCAGCGGTCAGCCAAGGAGCTGGAGTTCACTTCTCTCCACCACCCACGGGGAACATAGTGGAGTTCTTCTAACAGAACCTAATTTTTGTAACTGGGAGAAGTGCTCAAGAGGTCAACAATTTTCCATGGATGGATACAAGTCTGGCAGCAGACAGCACAGAACTGAGTAGATAAGGTGCTGTAATTATTTACATGGACTGAATTGCACCCCCTGCCCAAACTCTTGGATAGACCCATAAGTTAATTGCTGTGCCTGTCTAGCTAGCTAGTGTGTGATAGTGTGACCACATACGGTGCCTTCATACAGATTATTTCTGCTAACACTCTAATTAAAATGCCTCCTAAGACACTGTTCTCAGTGCCCATATTGGAAATACACATTGAATGCTCAGCCAAGATTATCCGATAGGGTGCAATTAGCTGTGAGCAGAGCACTGAAACCTGGAATATTTTTGATCAAGAGGTCAATTAGTGTGATTGGGAGGCAAAGGAAGCAGCCAGCCATAGGATGGTCAGAGGGAGCAATCAAGTGAATTGAGCAGTCAGCTGAATAGGAAACAACTAGTGAGAGCAAGATGAATTTTCACCCTGGAAGTGATGAACGTAGACCTGTCTGGAGTGTTCAGCTGAAATGAACACTCAATCAGCATTCCATTAACCTAAGCTGACCCCTAGGTGAAGACATATACATAAGATTTAACTACACATATGACAGTCTTATCACGTATGATGCACCCAAGAGTTGTCCTATATGTAATAAAGTATTAGCAAAATTAGTAAATAATAGTAACAACTCAAAAATACTAAATAAAAGTGAGATAACTGTGCATTCAAGGAAAATATTTCTGTATCAAACAGATGACTGCTTTACCTTGCAACTCATCTGTCCTTGGATTACATTTGTGTTTCAGATCTAAATATCAGAATTTTTTCTATTGTCTAGTAATAAGTCTTAAAGTAAAATAAGACTAGGCTTTGAGGTTAATTAAAGTTCACTGGAAATGAACTTTTTAATATCAAACATATGCCTTTGTAATTAACATTTAGGATGCAGGGTTAATTATTATTGTCCCCTTTGTTAGTTTGCAGTGTAGAATGGAGAAATCAAAACCTTTGACTTTGATTTCAAGGGTGCCTTTTATTAATGGGGAAACTATGCTGACCCACAAATATTGCTGTGGAGTCCCCAGTCCAGGTCTGGAGGAGGAAGGGAAAGATAGGTGGGCTTAAGGATTTCTTCACTCCCCAGCCCTGCCATCAGCAGCACACCTGCCCCCACAGCCTGGTGACAGTCTTTTCAGGGTGGTGGCACTGGGGTGATGCAGCAGCCAAAGGTCACTTTGCTCTCTGGATAGGAGTGGTTGGCTTGGTGTCTTCATCAGCTTCCTGGCTGTCGTGTGTGAGTGGTGTCGCCTGGGGAGGCTGCGGCTTTGCCCACCCTTTGGCTTGGCAGTGGTGTAGGTGTGGGCCGAACTGGAAGTTGCTGAGCAGCACCAGTCTGGTATCATCTCTCTGTTCTAGCATTTAGCTGCAGCCAGGTGACAGGGACGGCAGTTTCCACGAAACTGGAAGTTTTCTCCAACCACTCAAGGCTTGATGGCAGGAGTTGGTGGGCACCCGTGTTTCCAGCTCTGCCATTGCTCCCAAAAAATGTGCAGCGGCCACACAGATGGAGTAGGGCACGCTCCTCTAAACAAATTCCTTCACTTCCTCCATACAGCACTTTTAAACCCAAACGGAAATGTGTCTTGCTGGTCAAGCAAATGAGTAAGCACGTGCAAGGAGAAGTCTGGCAGGCAGTGGAGCAGGCCGGCTGGAAACTCCTCCAGGTCCCTGCAGCAGAGACGGCTGTCAACAGGACTTGCTTGTCTGAACATGAGCAGTGAGCCAGCTCTGGCCCTGAACCACTCCTCCCGCAGGGAGAGGAGGTTGGCCCGGCAGCAGCAGTGTTTTGGCCGGGCCTTTGCAGACATGCTGTCATTATTTTGCAGAAGGAGCATCAGGAAAACCTCTGAGGAAGGAAAAGCCGGAGACGTGCTCAGGTTTGGCTCTTCTAAAGGCTACCCCAGTTAACTTTGTTCAGTTTATCTCTGTGACTCAGAAACATATGAACAATAGTCTAGATTATTATTTTTTTTAAATGAGGTCATAAATGGCATCATGCCAATCAGAGCAAAGGCAACGCTTGCTTTACATTAGCTTAGCTAGATCATCTTTCCTTGAAGTGGAAATCGTGACTCCCTACGTTTATTTCTTGTCCCTGTTTATATGTGAAGAAGTATTTGTTTAGCATTTGGGCTAGGTCTTTTAACCCAGAATAGTTCTGTTTATAAGTGTGTTGTGGCACTATTGGATTCTATGTTGCAAAATTCCCTTTATTAGTTCCTTAACCCTGACCAAACTTATATTATTTTAGCATTGAGATGGTTGTTCTTTTTTCAAAATATTTATATTGTACAGCTCATGCTCCCAGATTTAGTGTAGTGTAGTAGTCACAAGTTCACTTCTCACACGTACTGATTTGGCAACAATCAAACCATGTAGATGTCAGTAGACCTACTCATTTATTCTGGAGAAGGACAAGATCTCTAGGGGCATTACAAACAAGTCTGATTTAAGATTTGTTTTCCAGAAATGTTTCAACTGCCATGTACTGTGTGTACATAATTAATATGGAGTCCCTTAATCTTTGAAACCATAGTTTACGTTACTGACTGCACAAATCATCTGGGATGCCACTGTGATAAAATTCTGGAAGTTTTTCTCATGGTAAGAGAAAAACGATGACACTGGGAGTGTGGTGCTCAGCAACAGGGCACTGACCTGTCCTACTCGTGCTAAGAAGCAGCTCAATTCGCTTGCAGATTATGAGACTATTGCCTTCTGTACAGAGACAAAAGAAGTTCAAAACAGTCGGTGAGCAAATTGTTCCTGCATGTCAAATGATACTCTGGAGTAATGGTTGTTGTGGCTTCCAGAGCCCTGTCCCTGGCAAAAGCTCCATGGTGTATTTTCAGACTGATGCCCATTGCTCACTGTCCCAGTTGATCCTGAGATTTATTGGCCCTGCCTGGGGAGAGGTAGATGTCTTCCCAACTTGCAGTGTGTCAGGAGTGTTGTGTGCTTATGGTTGGACTTGATGATCTTAAGGGTTTTTTCCAACCTAAATGATTCTCTGCTGCACAGAGACTGCCTTGTGCTGCTCTCCCTGCTCAGTAATGCAGAGCAGTAATTTCCCAGGAGGCCTAGGAACTTCTTTTCCCAATGCAATTGCATGTGCCTGGATTTACTTTGTTACCTACCAGGAGTTGTGGTATTAACCTTCTTCAGATGTGGTCAGTGCATAACTTGTTGAGAGATGTCTATACATGTCTCTAGCATGTTTTGTCCAGTTGTTCAGTGCAACACACGGTGCATGTTTGGGTGTGCATTTGAGATGGCTGTACCTGACTCACACTGTCCTGTGGGGAGCATCTTCCGGCAGAGTGATGTAACCGTTATGTGTGCAGAGGTGCCAGTTCTTCCAGCTTTTTCCTGTCTGAGAGTTGAGAGGTCAGTTTGTGTTGGTAGGATTTGGGGTTGCTGTTTGTTTTGTCTTTAAAGTGTGTGCCACTTTATGGTTATTTTAGGAACTTCTTTTCTGTGGGTATATATGTACGTGAGAACTTCCAACCCAGTACAGTCAAGTTAGATCCAAAACATTGGCTCTATTTATCTTCCTTGCACTGTATTTAACTACAGTGACTATTGATTATAAATGATCTTGCCATTAGTTAAATGACAAATACAGACACACACTTACCTGAGAAACTAATGGAAAATGGCTGAATTTTAAGATTTAATGAATGTAGGACTGCTTTTGAAAGACTGCAATTCACATGGACACCATCCTGTTTGGCTCATAAAATCAATATTATAGGTAGCTAAACTTATAAAACATTTGAAGTTCCTTTGGCACAATGATCAAAATGTGAATGAAGTTTTTGTTTTTCAGATCTGAAGTCCATGTTAGGCTAGCTGGTGTGACGATCACAAGCTTCAAAACCATTTTCCCCCTGATTTCATGTGAATGTTTTCTTAGGAGGCACAAGATCTTCTTGCCAAGAAGGAAGCACTGAAGGAGGTTCAGGAGAATTACGTCTTCCTGGAAAGTGAAATCAAGTCACCCAGAGATGTGCCTGGAGGAGGAAACAGGTGGGAGAGTTAACTGAAAAAATCGATCAATGTTTACCTCGTTTCCTGTTTTGCTCTACATCTCTCTTAAAACTATATTTTAATAGTCATATCCCAGATTTTTGGAGTTTTAGAGTAGACAAAAAAAGGTCTGTGCCACCGTCCTTTCACAAATAATTAGCCCTTTACCTCAGGAAAAAGAATATCGGGTTTGTAAAGGCGTCACTGAAAGAATATGACATAGCATTTCTTTGTTCTGTTGTTCAAAAGCCACTGAAAACCCACAAATGCTGGACATAATTTTGCGTCCCAAGTTCCTACCAGTTCTTCCTTTCTCGAGAGCCCCATTGTTACCCTGTCTAACCTCCCTGAGCAGAGCATGGTGTTCACATGCTCTTGGCTCTTTTGTCTGTGTTTATTTCAGAAGTACCCGTGACCCTATGTAGTAGAGCTTGCATCAGATCCCCAGTTTTCTTGGGCTTCCATCTTGCCCCAGCCCAGCAATTTTAATTCCAGTACTATGTGTACTCTCTCTCTTACTCTTTACCGTGCTCCATTTCCTTTCTCCAGTCAGTTAAACAGGCTCTGCTTTGTGGGACCTTTGTTAATATGTGTTCCCTTTGGGGGAAGTAGTTTTGTAAAGCCCAGAAAGGCCCCAGCCTGCTCTCTTAGTTTCTTCCTTGAATTCTTCCAAGCCCACTTCCAGTCCCCTGCATGCTGAATTACCAGAAATCCTTTGTTTGGGAGGCATGGAGACTCACCCAAGGCAAAGCAGCCTATGTAGACTTGCCAACCCAACCTCATCCCATCTGTGTTTGAGCCACTCCTGACTGAACTCAAGGGGCCTTTTACCTCTCTAAGTAGACTCTAATAGTGGGAACCATCACCTGGTACTGCTGAAGCTCATACCCAACCTCCTAACCCAGGCCCATATCACCTTATTTTGTTCCCCTGCACATATAACATTAAAAACAATTGCTTCCTTCTCTTAGAGCAAAGAAAGACAGCCACGAGCACCTGCTGGAAGGGCTGTGCCTGGAAAAGGCAGAGGAAGAACAGTCGTGAGAGAAATTACTGAAATGACCGTGCCAATCTTCATTCTGCGTTCTCTCTCCACTTAACAAGAACTGTTTGCTCAGGTTCCACCTAGCAGTCAGTAGCTGAACTGTGTTGCAGGTTCCTGGAGTAGGCCTGAGTTTCACTGGTGCAGTTCTGCTCTTGCTTTTCCCTGTAGCTTGAAACCGCATGTGCTTGGGTTCTGCAAACTAGAGTTGTTGGAAGGGGGGTTACTAACCAGCTGTGGTGCCAAACCCCACAAAATTAAAGGTCCTGAGGAAGGAATGGATAACTTGAAGGAAAATGTAAGGGCTGTGCATACATCAGTAAACATGGGTTCATCTGATCTCTTTTGTTTAGAAAGTCTAGAGGAGCAAGGAACAAATTCTCTAATATAAACCTGCTTCGGTGATCTGATCTCCCTTTCAGAAATGGTGTGTTTTACACTGACATAACTTGTTGATTTCATGCAGCAGTGCATGGCCTACTGAATCTTGCTGACCATTCATTTGTTCACATACGTATATCTATATAGGTATCTGTATGCATACACACATAAAATCATAAAATAAAATAGATGATATATCATAACATAATGTAGCATAACATAATACAATTAACATAACATTATAAATATAATTTATGTATTATAGAAAGCAAGCCATATAGCTTATGCTTTTCTGTCTGCTGGATCCATTTGCTGGTTGATAAACTTAAGAGCTCCCCAGCCTTTTTAATCAACACAGGCTCATCTTTTGCCTTTCTGACTGGAAACTGCAGAGATGTGGAAAACAAATGTGAGGGGTTTTGGTTATGATATGTCATCCCCAGTACTACTGCTGTCATCAGCTGCCTCCTCTGATGAAGGGAGACTTTGGTCCACTCCTCTGTTTAATCACAACACATAGTGCAGGCATTGAGCTTTGTACTCCAAGCAATGTCAGGATGGTGTGGACATCTTAACATAGAATCATAGAATTGTCTAGGTTGGAAGGGACCTTT
>RSEF01000001.1:82598699-82654618 GCA_003993805.1 Himantopus leucocephalus | reverse complement strand
TTCCTGATACAGGCCAGGATGCCGTTGGCCTTCTCGGCCACCTTCTATCCAGTATGGAGACTGCAACAAACCAATCAATATTTTAGAATTTGTAATAGAGCTTAATGCACAATGCTTGTGAATGACATCCATTGCAGAAGGAGGGGTTTTGTTAGGTGTTAGAATCAAGTTGCCAGTCTCTTTGGATGTTTTCTAGGAGCTGGTGCTTAGAAGAGCCTTGCTCTGGGCTCAGCTGTGCTCTCACTGACACCTGTATAAACCCACAAGTAATTTCACCAAAGTTATTGAAATTGCTCTGGACTTGTATCACCATAGGTGCAAGCTGGAAGTAATTAAGTTCATTTTGACATTCTTCAATGTACAGCAAACACTCAGCCCTACCCGCCCACACAGACAGAGAGGCATAGGTACATACATGCAGGTGCAGTTCATAAAATAAACGGCCTGACGAAGTGTATCCACCCAGATGAAAGCCAGCTGCTTGGGAAGGAAACTCTTCCTGCCAATGTGGCCTAAAAGCCACCAGCTTGAGGTCAGCCTCAGCTGTGTTGCCATGACCAAAAATAGTGTTCTTGGGAATATTTACAAGGATGAATACATGCACACTTTTTCTTCCTTTGAAGTATTCAACAGATGCTGCTAAGCTTTGAGTTTTCTAATTAAAAAAGTCCTATGCGTGTCAATATCACAAGAACTGTGGAGCTTTTTCTGCTGTCCTGTTTCATAGTGCAGATCCAGGGAAGTCCCAGGGAAGTCCCAAGAGTGCCAGTTGCTGTATGTGTGCATTTACAGGCACATTGTCTTTAATCACATACGTTCCATAATAAAGTGCATAAGTTAACTTACTTGTCTCTGATAGTTAAATGCCTTAATGTTTTCAATGGCTGCATAGGGCTCATGGAGTTGCAATGGCACAGCCCATCAGAGAGGCGACACAAAGGACTGGTGCCTTGAGTGGAACAGAGAAATTACGCTTCAGAGAACTGTGCTCTTGCTTGAGCAGCATACTGTCCTCACAAAACACGCAGCTCACACCCTTTTTAGGCTGTTGGAAGAGCCCCCACATTCTGTCCCATGAGGCAAGGCTTGGGTGAGGGACAACACCATGCTTCATCTCCTCCCTTCCCTGAACCTCTCTTGCTGTCCTGACTGTGCAGCAGCAACTCTCAGTGCCACAGTAAGGAATTCTGCAAGGTTCCCTGAATGACATAAAATGAACCACATAATTATTTAACTTCAAGAGAAGGAAAAAGACTTTATTCTGAAGGACTTAATATGGGTAACTTGGGAATTCTTGTAAGATTGTGGTGGAAGATGTTTGCAAGCCCTATGGCCCTGTGGGCTAGCTGCACTGTCAAATTATCAGAACCCTCTCGAACCACTGTCTGGACATCCTTCTAAGGGAGCAGTCCACACAGTTGGCACTTAGAAGCGTGTCTAGGTTTAAAAAATGCAGACAAATCCAAATCCCTCTGTCTGTGCTTCCACCAGGATGGATATAAGCCAACTCTGGTCCAAAACCTGCATAGCTGTGTTATGATAAGCGAGTATATTAGTTAGGACGTGGTGCTGTGCGGACTTGGCAAGGTGGCTTCCAGATGAGAACTGGCTTAGGTTCATCTGGCCCAAGCAGCAGGCACTGCATGCTCAACTCTTGTCTGCTCCTGCCCATGGTGGCATGCAGAAGACAATTAGAATCACAGATTTCAGCCAAAAAACCCCACAACCTGGCATCTTAGGTAGCCTACAAGAACACAAAGGTCTCGTCACGGATACGGACCTGCTCAGATGGCAAGATGTGGCAAATAGTCAACCCAGCATCCAGACACATTAGACAGCACAAGCATATTGCTCAGAGCTGAAGACAGGTTTCTTGGCTGTATCGTAATGCAGTATTGCTCAGCTAGAACTGTGTCCACTTTTAAATGAGGAAAAGTTTGGGATATTCTCTGGGTTAACATTGGTATGACTTGTCCTCATGTAAGAGCCTGTTCTCACTTAGGTATTTATTTAGTAGACGAAGAGACCAGTGTATGCTTTGATCTGGTTTTAAAGATAGTTTTCTTGACAAATTACTAAAGGGTCATTTTTTTCTTACAGCACAGAGACGATGTCCTCCCAGCTGTCTTCTGAGCTATTCGTTACAGACTCCATCACTCCAAGCTCCACAGCAGATGGGTCAATGTATTCTACAGACATGTCCTTTGTGGGTTTGTCTCATCCTGCCTCTGTCATGGGGACCACAGAGATGCCCAGTCTGGCACAATCTTCTGGCCTAACTCAGGCTTCACAAAGGAAAACCATAGGTAGGCCTCTAGAGACTCAACTGCTTTGTATTTAGGACAGAAAAACACAGCCCTTTATTTGTCCATATGCACAGAGTACGAAAATATAACCTTATAGCTTGAGAAGAAGCTTTGGTTGTATTTCAACTAATGGAATGGGGCAGCCCACATCCCATTTCCCATCCCACTTTCTGGCTGGGACTGATCATGTCTCCAAACATGAGAGTGGCAGGTGAGGCCTTAGGTGGTAAACAATATGCCTGTGCTCCCTGGACTAAGTGTTGTTATTTCCTTGTGTTTCATAACAGGCGTAGCCTCAATAAGGACTCTATATGTAAAAAGAACCTTTTATTTTCTTGCCTTATGTTATAGTAGGCTTACCTTTCCCATGTAGAAAAATCTGCAACTGTTCTCCGAGCAGTGCGTAGGTGCCTGGAGGAGGTTTGTGGAAAGATGTGTGTACATGTTCAGGGGACTGTGACTGGCCCAGAATAAACTGCTGAACAGTGAGCATCCAGCTCTTCCCTGTTGCAGAGGTTGTGATTGTTTCCAAATCACAGCCAGGGCTGAGAGCAGCCCAGATGCCAGCAGAGGTTCTGCACCCTCTGCCTCCCTCCCTATGTCATTTTCTCTAGCATTGCGTTGTGAGACAGAAAGCAGTGACACCAGCAGTCTTGCAGCAGGGTGCTGCTGATGGGGCAAAGGCCCAGCCTTTGCATTTGGCCACTGGATCTTTTGGGCTCCTACAGAAAGACATGGCAAGTCCAAGAAGAAACTGGTGCTGGGTGAGGATTTGTGTGAGTGCTGCTCTGTGCGAAGGAGGCACATGAAAGAAGGAGGAAAAATCTCTGTTACGTGCCTCTGCAATGAAGCAGAGCATATTTGTCCCCAAAAATTTTAAAATGCCCTTTATTTACTTCAACACAGACCAGCGCAATGGTGCCAATCATATTAGGGGGGTTGCTCAACATCCTGTGAAAAAGGGGGTGCAGCACAGCTCTTGACTGTTATGTCAGTTATGACTAGAGTTTCTAGTCAGTAGGCAATTCTGATATTTGGCATTTGGTTTACACCTGCACTATAATAAAAATGGAAACACTGGCATTTTGAGTTGGGGGCAACAAAAAAAAAAGGATTTTTTACTTTTGTGGTACATAGCTACTGGTCTGTGTGCATATGCACCCATTCTTCTAAACTTATTAATTTTGGAATACATGTACCAGTTCCTCCCTCCCAGGCTGACATGGGGATAGTGTCCTCAGGGATGAGGTCCTACAGGTTTTCTGAAAATTGATGGTCAGGCATGAGAGATACTGTTAGTGCTCCTATTGAAGAAAAGGTTGGTATGTCCTTCCCTCCTTCCCATTTATCAGCCATCAGAGAACCCACATGATGCCAGGGCAGGGGGATGGGGAAGTAGAATGAAGGGAAAAAGTCATTAGAACCCAGGCTTCATTAATTCAGCTGCTCAGGGAATAGCGTGCTTGGAAAGGTCGAGATGTTTCATTTGACCTAAACAAAATGCTTGGACATTCTTCAGTTGAAATGTTTCATTCCTGCCTATTGAACCAAATCAAAACACTTTGCTTTGGTGAAAGGCTGTAATGCAGAGCTTGGGAGGGAGCAGCTGCAGCTTATTCTAGCAGCACTTTGCTACCCCAGGGCTGGGAGAGGGTGATGTTCCTTTTCCAAAGGTGTGATGTTGATCATCTCCAAGTATTGATGAATTAAGACGGATTTCACCCCAGGTATTAGAAAATAATGAAAGACCCCAATCTGTCTGCTGTCCGAAAGGAGTGTATGTCCTCCTGCTGTCAACAGTTGTCTGAATGGAAAAAGAAGGTGTGAAAATGTTTTATTGGCCTGATCTTCTAGGGAAAAGGGTGCAATGTGACCTACCTCTGTGTGTGTGCGCTCACATTTGTCTATCTCTCCTCCCAGCTGTGTTTTTAGTTAATCATAGAATCATAGAATGGTTAGAGTTGGAAGGGACCTTAAAGACCATCTAGTTCCACCCCCCCACCATGGGCAGGGTCACCTTCCACTAGACTAATTTGGGCATGTTTGTATATATGATACGGGGAAAATATGTGGAAAGCAGTGGGCCTCTGCTATACTACCCTTTGGAGCGTGAGCTAGCCACCAGCCTCAAGTCTTTCCCTCCTGTTCTCATATGTGAACAATGAAGCATGTTAGACAGCGGCATTTGTTGACAGACCCCTTCTCCTCTCCACACTATCGCCTGGAAGTTAATCCAGCCACCTAAGTGTAAAACTGATTTAAAACATTGCCCTGATTTGGTTATGGTGAGTTTGAACTCGGAGCTTCCTCTCTCTTAGGAGAGCTTTCTAAGCGCTCCACTACATATTTTGGGTTATAGATGGCCCTTGCTGTGGCATAACACACCAAAATGGCACACACACAAAAAAAGGGAGAGCCTACAGAGGAGAGCTGGTGCCCCAGGGTGAACTACTTAAGGCAGCTTAATGACTGATGGAGATGGGCTTTCCTCAAGTTCAGGGTGGCACAGGAGAGGTGGCTTTGTTTGCTGGAGAGATGCTCTCCTGGAGGCTTCCCCTACAGCATTCCCCTGCTGACTGTGGAGCGCTACCACCATTTAGACAGCAGTTTCCAAAGGAGCGTAAGGGATCCCACTGAATTTCAACAGTGTCAGGGTCCCTCCTAGAGGCTCCCTAAAAGGCCCTTTTAAGGATGCCAGATCCTAGCAACAGCAAAAGCAACCATCGGTCTGATCTCAGGAACAGACTGGCTTGTTGACACATCAGTGAAAAGCAGCTTCAACACAGTCTGTTCACCCTGCGGCTGCCAGTTCGGCTGCCACTCTGAGTGTTTGATCTAGCAAAGGCTCCAGCCCAGAAAAACAAAGCCCAGCGTTTCTATTTCCTGGCTTAGGGAGCTTGTTGCCCCTTGTGCTGTTTCTCTGCTACCAAAAGCCCAAAGGCCATTCTTTAATGTTTCCTAGTTCAGTTCATCCTCAGCCAAAGTCACACACCGTTAAGCTGTATGCCAGCTGTAGATTTCTCTTTAGACTGCTTGCACTGTAGCATTTCACCTCCTTATTACTGCTGTGCTGTTACGCTTGCCTGCCACTAACTGCTAGTTTGACACAGGCAGGTGGACAAGCACCGCTGTCCCAGGGCTGGAGTGGTGCTTCCCTGCATATCCCAAGGGAAGGGATCACAAATGACGCTGGAAGCATGTCTGGTGCTGTGCCATCACCATGCCATGATGAAATGCACAAGGAGAAGGGACTACAGAATTTCTAACACCCTGGGTTTAGTAATTTAAAAAAAAAAAAGTTATATGGAAAAAAGTAACACTCTAGACAACACTCCCAGGGAGCTGGTGAAGCTAATCTGCATTGCAGTGATGCTGTCTGACCCAGACACTCATCCAAGCGAAGCTGATTTGTGCTCCAATCATTTCAGAGCTAAGATGAGCTGAGGGATGCATCTTCCCCCTAAAATTTAGGCTGCCTCGCCAGATCTGGTTAGAGATAGATTGCCTGGTGGAGGGAGTCTCGTACAATACTCAATATAAAATATTGAGGGAAATCTCAAACGTGTAGTCTGAGAAATAGGCACTGAAAAGGATTTAGTTTGTTGAGAAGACTTTGATGTAAGGGATGAGAGAAGTTTTCCTGGTGAAAGACGGGTTGGCTAGGCATGTTCCCTCTCTCTGGTTCTCCCTGCCTTTGCCAGGATGGGGAGGCCCGTGTAGTCCCTCTTGAACACTTGTATTTGAAAAGGGGAACAAAAAGGGGATTAGGAGTTGTTATCACTTTCATTTTGTAATTGGAAGGGAGCCTTGATGCATTCATTATCTGCTCACAGCTGATGCTATGCTGTCTAACAGCAGTGAAATTGCAGGATGACAATTATACCACTGATGGCATAATTTATTGTTTTTTCGTTACCCAAGGTAATTCCAATGAGGTAATAAATCTACATGTCAGTAAGAAAATACTCAGTTTACCAGCTGTGCTCTATTTTATAGCCATAGGTTTAACACTTTGAGATGAGCATTTGCTAAGCATCGCTTTGCAATTAGAGGCAAAGAGGAAATTAAATGTTCCATTTTTGTTACCAAAAAAAAAGATTTGTTTCTCACAATTTGTCTTTCTGTTAATATTGCATAACTCAGTGTCTTTGTCTTTTGCTTGCTCATCAGCTCAGCCCAAAGATAGTATTGAAATGCCAAACTGGAACTCTGCTCCCTCAAGAAACCTTAGCCTTTCAATGATGGTGTCAGGACAATGCCAGAATCACTTCAGCCCTTTGTTTACTGACTCAAGGAAGATTGCCCAGAGCCTCGGATGCCTGGAGAATCATGGAAGGACACATTCTGCTTATGCGGACTACCAGAAGTCTCCCTCCAGGTACATGCACAGGTGGGGCTTTCCTTCAGGTTTTTTTTTTGTAGGGAAGAGATGGTGTTTGCTGCAGTATCTCCTTTAGAGGAGCTATGAAACACAAGCAAACCCTTGACAAGTGACTGAGTCATTATCCAGGAGGATATTGGAGAACATCAAAGGCTTTGAAATGTAAGGATCTCACTTATTGCTTTAGGGACAAGTGTCTCCAAACTGGACTTCACCCTCAGAAAGGATAAATCACCCTTTATTCACCGTGTCCCTTTCAATGTTTGTTAATACAAATAAAAAGATACCTCCCTTGTTGTCGTGGCTTGGGCCAAGCTGGCCACCAGGCAAGTGACAGATGCTCCCCCCTACCTCTCTTCAGAAACCAAGAGAGGCAAGAGAGAGAGAGAGACTTAGGAGTTTAGAAGGCACTAAACTACTTTAATGAAATATTAATAATAAAATAAAAAGAAAATCATGAAATATATACAAAACCATATCAAGCTCCCAGGATGACAATCACGTCACCGGCTGGCACTGGAGAAGTCCCAGACTGGACTCAGTGATGGATGGGAACTGTATTCCAGATCTGGATTCAGCACTGGGATCAAAGGCAGATGAACAGAGAGATTCCTCCTCGGGCGTCGGCCATTGAGGAAGGACAGCTGACCCTTTGATCCCTCAGCTTTTATACTGAGCATGAGGCAGACAGGATGGAATACCCTGTTGGTCGGTTTTGGGTCACCTGTCCTGTCCGCTCCTCCCCGCAGGTGGGACCCCACTGCCCTTTTCCACTTCCGACCCTCCAATGGGGCATATAACAAAGTTAGCTGACCTTGGTTGTTATAGCAATAAGTATAAGCAAGAGCCTCTCTGCATACCATTCCTTGGCATCAACTATAAACATTGCTCTTATCACTCTGAGAGCAAACAGTGTCTGTACCATATGCTGTTAATTTCAGTAGTTAGAAGAGGCCTAGCTAAACAGTAAAATTACTGAACAAAATTGGTCCTGTTTTACCTCAAACCAGGACATTTGTGAAGGTAGTCCATAAAAGGAGCAGAAACACACTACCTCATGGCTGGTTTGGCCTTGTTTTCAACGGATCCCACCTAATTTTGAATCCAAGACTAGAACTGATATTGCAGGGGACTTCAGAGGGTCCCACCATGTGGGCTGCATGAAGCTATTTAAGGCAGTGACAGGCAGCCAAAGGAGTGTATGTGGTTTACAAGCGCCTAGAAATCCCATTAAAATATATTGTCTCCTGAAGGAGCTAGTTGTCCCAAAAAGGCATTTCCCATCCTTAATTTAGCTTCACATATACTAAGGGTGGGAAAGACCTATCAAAACAGATCCTCAGATGGTTTCAGTTATCTTGAATCTGTCTCCCTCAGAGAAATGACAACAGTTGACAACTCCAGTTTTAAGGCTAGCCCCTATGTGGGCACTGTCTGCTACAGATGACTTCCTACTGCGTTGTTCAGTGGACAGGCCTGCACATCCTTATTGCTAAGGTTGCTTTCACAATACTCAACCTGCATTTCTCCTTTTACAATGATATTTCATTGGTGACAGTTCAGCTGCACAAAGCCTTTGCCCTTTTGGGATTTTCCACCCACCTGCTCTACCCATTCTGGTATCACATGTTCCTGTGATTATCTATTAAAGCCAAGCATTTTAGCTCTTTTACCACCCCCCAAAAATTAGCCCTGGAACCCTCATGATTTTTGTACCCTTCTATAATTCCTTGTTAATTGTCAATGTTTTTCTGGCAATGAGATGTCCTAAAATGAACGCAGTACATTTTCCTCTGGTGTCATGCCAGCCTAAATTCAGAGTTTCTAGCAGAGCAGTACTTAAAACAAAACAAAGCATCGTAGATGAGGTTGCACATTTGGTGCCTCAGGCCAAGATGTGAGGAGTGGATGAACACTGTGTTGCCTCTATTAGAAGTGGGAGAAGTCTACTTACCTGCATTTACTCCTAGGATGAATTTTCTTATAGTCAGTGAAGCCTGGTCGCGCCAGGCACTGGTGCATGTGACCATCAGGATCAGTATTTCCAGCTTTCCCTCTCCACAGCTGCACAAAGGGAACTCTGTGCTCCGCAAGGACAGTGCCATAAAATTGTAACAGCCTTTTTTGTTCTGTCAAATTGCAAATACATCATTGGCTTCCTCCTAGCCTTCTTTCAATGTTATTGCTCTCTATACTTTTCCCTCCAGTGAATGCTATTTCCCCCCTGACAAATGAGTGTACCATTTTCCAAGAGCTGCATCTCACTTATTTCCTGTCCATATTTCTAAGCTCTCTAGGGCTCTTTGTAACATTTCTCTTGCTCTCATTTGTGTTCCCCTCCCCTCTCCTCTCACCTTAACGTTATCTACATTTTTTATTAACCAGCTGTTTTATTCCCCCTTGCCCATCACAAGTGGAGATGCTCAGTGAAATGAGAGCTACCAGTTGTCCCTATAGGGAACATATGAGATGCAACCCCCTTGTCTATTATTATTCCTTGCTTGCAGTCCTTCAGACAGTTCCTGTGACACTATTTATGTCTAAGCCAATGGGAGATAATATTGTGAGAGGCACTTTATCAAATGCTTTCCTGACTCCCAGCTCTTTGATGCCTACTGGTCTCCCTGTTCTCATTCATTTTGCAATTCTTTGGACTTTATATGGATTTTTCTCATGGACCTAGTCTTTGTAAACCCATGGTGCTCCTTGCATATGTTTCCATAAAGAGATCTGTGTAATTCTTGAGACATTATAGGGAGAACCATGAAAAGATACCTTTGAAAGCCAGCATGAAAGCTCCGGTTGTGTTCCGACCTCTAAAGCTGTTTCCAAATAATGAGATAGGCCATACTGTTTGACTGGGTGTGAGGAGAATAACTCTAGATAAACATTAGGAGATAAAAGAGATCACCTTCCCCTTTATGCATTTCCTTGTATTATGTGAACTGTTTTCCAGTGGGGATTGAATCACATCTTGTCTCCTACAGAAAGCAAAAGAAGTCATTAGCTCTGCTAATTGTTGAAGATAAAGAGTAAAAGGCGATGACAGTTTGCTTTGTGTGTGGTTAAACTTTTAAAAGGCATAAATTAAGCAATTCTTTTAATTCTCATTTGATTCATTACTAAAATGGTATTCCACCATGCCAGCATGCTGGCAGTTTGGGTTTTTTCACTTCGCTCAGTTTGAATTTAAACTATACCTTTTCTTGTTATACATGTTAAATAAATAAAATTATGTTGTGGTACACAATACCCAATGTTTTAATTTGGTATTGCGTTATACAACATCCTTTGAGTGTACCCAGTGTGAATGTCTAATTTAGTAATACTCCTATAGAGAATTGATGGGTAGTATGGCTAGATCTGATTTGTTATGAAGCTACAATAAAAGTATATACAAACTTAGGAGAAATATGTGGTTTTGGCCAACTAGGATTTTGGTTTTATTGTTTATAATCAAGTTTAATTTACAGCCATTTGCTTTTGAGAATATGTGAACATGCTTAGAGCATCTTGAAGGTTATATGTTTAATTAGATTGTTAACTAATGTCATACTGAGAAATGGATGGGAGTTGAGCCATCAGGATTTGCAGCAGCATCAGGATTCACTCCATTAGAATTTTCAGCTATCAGCTGTGTGCAAGGAGAGTGATAGTATTGTTACAGGTGTCCTGCCACTGTTGCTTAGAAACAGTCACAGTGTCTGTTCCATGTGAATGTCACCCTAAACCTTTACCTGACTTTTGCACCTGAGCAGTGTTAAATCTGCTGTATTTTTGGGGTGTCTGTTTTGCAGAAAACAAGAAAAATAGAAACTGATACGTGAAATTTTGTGCACGCCTATTGAAAATCACCAATATCTGTTCTGTATTAAATGCATGTGCTACATACTAAGGATGAGTTAAATTAAAGCTCTGATGTGTAAAGCACTCAGGATCTCAACTAAACCTTGGCATTTCAGGCCTGCAGTTACGTACAGCTACTACGTAGCCCATCTTCTTGGTGTTAGGTTTATAGTTGGACTTGATGATCTTCAAGGTCCCTTCCAACCTAGACAATTCTATGATTCTATAATTCTTTATCACTAGCAGCTCTTGCCCGATTCGGTTCACCCTTAGGCATGGTTGAGATAACCTTGCTGTTTAACCCTTGCAGCTTCAGACCTGACCTTTTCCTTCAGCCAGCATGGCTGTGAGGCAGTGGATTGCCTGGACGTAAGCTGGCAGCTCTGCGTTGCATGCTTCAGCAGCTTCCAACACCAAATTCCCACGTCCTATCATTTGCTCCTTTACCAGTCCTGTGTGTTGTATCAAAAGCTCCTGTCAGCCCTGTTTTATGTTCCCAAGTCTCCCTGGCTTCACTAGGTTCAACCTGAGGTCTTTAGGGAAAGTCATGCTACCCTAAAGCCTCATTATTCACTCCATCATCAATGAGGATTCTGCTGTTTACAGTGTTACATCATAAAAATGACCTTTCAAGACGTTTTAGGAGGTCTCTTTCCCCATCTGCTTTTTCCTCTGTCCTCCTCCGAGGTACCTTTTGGCACCATAACCTTCTCCTTCATTTTCCTTGCACAGATAGAGAGAAGTGGGAGATCAGGAAGTTCTTTGCCTTCTGTATGGTTTAAAAGTCTTCTCCCATCAACTTAACTGGCTCTACACCCTTCCAGAGGGTAAAAAAGTCAGGATTTCTCTTTGTTGCTGGTGTCGTTCTGATTTTAGAGCCCAGTGGAGTCCTAGGCTACCACTGGAGCTCCGGGACGGTAGAAATGTATGTAGAAAGCAACTGTGGATTTGAGTTGCAACATTCACATCTGCATGTGGACTGCATGTGTAAATGATGACTTACAAACCAAGGGATCCTGAAGGATCATTCTCTGTATCAGCTGTTTGCAAAGTTTTTAAGCACAGCTGGCCATCCCTTCAGCTGCACTGATACAGCAGCTTGCAGAGACTGACAAAAAAAACCCTCAGGTTAAACTAATGTCCCCCCCAAAACCTTTTACGCTGGGTTATTTCAGCGATCCACCTTACAGTGTGGTCCTATGAGCAGGGAGGAAGGAGAAATGTGCCAAACTGGTAGCCAGATGAAAGCAAGCAGCCAGAAGACAGGAGAGCCTGAAGGTGAGGAGCCCCTCGACCTGGCTGTGCTGCCAAAGCCCCTCCGAGGCTCTGCATCTCTGGTAAAGCTGTCTCCAGGTCTCTCCTTGCTGATGTGAAGCACAAATAGACCAGGACTGAGTGGGAGGAGGGACGCTCTGGAGTTCCGAAGGTTTGCAGTAAGGCAGAGGAGAGGCAGCCAAGTGATACATTCGCTACGCGTGTCTTCTCTGGCCAGGGAGGGGGCAGTTCCCCGTGGCTCTGCTTCCAAATCTATCAATGCCAGCGGCAGCCTGGAGGCAGCCTGGCTGTCATGAGCAAGCGTGACTCACTGCTACACCACACAGCTGAATTATTTGGGGTGGGTGGGCAGTATTTGTCACACTGTTGATGAGGATTTGGCTAAGTTAAGCAAGCACATAGGCTGTCTGGGCTGTTGGGTCAACCTTGACTATATACACAGAGGTCTATGACTTAAACTTACTGGAACAAGATGAATGTGGCAAGGGCAAAAGCATTACGTGCACAGAAGATAGACAAGACACTGCACCAGTGCTAAATAATGAAATTTATTGCAGTAGATGCTGCATCAAAAGCTGAATGTTTCTTAGACTTCATTCACAACCTGCCCAATAAGACCTATGATGAGTATTACAGTCTGGGACTGAGGGTTTAAAAGTGCTCCCCTGACATGTGAGCTACTTAAAGGAACACTCAAGTGATAAATTTGTTTTCCAGTGCTTAAGGGAGATTGAGTGTTCCCCTGCTCACGCAAGAAGTCCCTGATCTTACTGCAGATGCAAAGCAGACCCTGCTTTGCTGTGATTCTGAAACAAGGGAGGGATGAAATCTCAGTCTTGTAGCGTGGAGTCTCTCTGAGTGAATAATAAAGGGCTAGTAATGAAGATTTGTCTCTCTCCAGGAAGGAAAAAGACAAGGAGAGGCAGGAGGAGAAAGGTATACTGGTGGACGGGAGGAATTTTCTAAATTTACGAAGGGAGTCAGCTACACAACTCCTACTAATCATACTAGGCTAAATACCCAAGGCAGCCTTAGAGTTGTGGCCTATATAGGTTTAGACAAAAACAAATTCAAATGGTATACTGATGACGTTTTTCCCCACAAAAAACTTTTAATTTCTGACGGTAGGGGATGCTACCTAAGTGTGGAAGAGAAATAGAATATACTAATTTGAATGCAAATGGATTTTTTCAGATGAAAAGTAATGCATAAAAAGTACAATGGCAGTGCTGTAAATATTCTGCCTATGGTACGTTTACTTATCATTACTTACTGACATCTTGGGTAGTTGTTATAAGGAAATACATGTGGTGGGATTTTTTTTCAATTAAACAATGCTTTTACACTTTCAAATCAACTTCTGTTCTTTCAGTGCTATTGGAAATTTGAAAATTGCTGACGTTGATCCAGGTGGCTATTTTATAAAGATCCTGAACTGTGCTCCTGAAAAAGAGGAAAGCATTGGGGATTATGTCTTGAAGCAGGATGTCCGAGGTCAACCAGTAGCTGTATTTCGGTTTCCCCCCGAGACGAGGATGGGGCCCAACTCCACCGTGACAGTGAGTGTGGGCATTTTGAGTGCCTTTTCTCAGCTGGTGGACTAGGATATGCTCTTAGCCTAACGGTATAGAGTCAAACTTAAGCCTGGATTTTCAGAAAGGCTAACGCTCATAAATAACGATGAATTCAGAAGAAGCTGTTAATATCCATCATAGGTACAAACCTGACATTTGCATGACACATCCAGCATTTCGTGTTGCCCAGCAATGGGAAGCTAACCTGGGAGGTCCTTGTTTGATACGTTCCTTTTTCCAACCATTGCTCCCATAAAAAGTTGCCCATACTGTCAGAATATTGGGCTGTGCCAGTGTTTGCCAACGCAGGGTGGGAACCTTGGATCAGAAACCCACAAATAATAGAACTGGAAAGGAAATTATCTTTATGTGTTGCTACTGAAGCAATTAATATGTTTTTGAGTATAATCTGAGGTATCATTATAGCAGGGTCTCAACTGAAAATAAAAAGAAAAATAATGTTGCTTTCCAGATTGTGCCTACTATCTGAGGACAGCTGTTATCCAGCAGAGAAAGCCATAAACCATTGTTCTGGCAATGGGGACTCTGTTCCTGGCTTTGCCTTGAATGATTTTAGGCAAAATGATGACACTCTGTGCCTTAGTTACCTATTCTGTAGAAGAAAGATAATGTGCTCTTCTTTGATGTCTTGCCAGAACTTTATGTTAAAATTTCAGTACACGGGCTGCTGCTCTTCAAAAATTACTTCCCCTCCAGCTAGTTTAGATGTATCTTTTTGCCAGTTTGAATAAGAGTTAGAGAGGTAGGTAGGATCTAAGACGCAAAGAGTCAGATGACTTCATCATACCCCAGAAAAGCTTTAAATAGAAAACAACAAATATATGCATCTGATATCCATGGTAATGAAAAAGGCTTGAACGTGTGAACTAAATGTGACCAAGGCTCAGTTGTAGGCGTAGCTGAGGAATGTCAGCTGGTGTCTGCACGTGGCCTCCAGCAACCTCTGGGGTGTACCCACACTCAGAGCGGGCACAGCCTTTGCTGTACTGGGTAAAGATGCTGGCTGCTCGGCTGGCTGTAAGATGCCTTGCAGATCTCTCCGGAAACGGTTTCCTCTTAGCTGGCTTTGATGCGCCAACCATTCCCACCCACCCCAAAAGGTAGTCCTTTCTGAAGTGCTCTGATCAGTCTTTGACAAGGTTGCTGTTTCCATTATCATTAAAGGGCTCTTGGGTGAACAACTGACTGAGGTAGAAGATCCACGACAGATTCTGTTTCAGTATATGCAAGCAGAAAAATTCTGCTGGTTTATTAATTTTAAAGGGTTGTATTCAGGCTGCCAACTCTTGCATCTAACATTAATGGACAATAGGGTCTGTGTCAGACAGCCAGCTAGGCAGGACTTCCAGGCCCCAGCCCCCTGTGAGAGCAACAGAGGCAAAATGCTCAAGTTAGATGCCAGTGTAGATGGTTGGAAGGTGGCCTGAAGCCTCTTTTACCACCAGTGCTTGTTTCTTTTTTGGGGGATGAAAATTGAGGCCTCACAGACTAAAAGGAGGCGAAGTCCATTTTCATCACCAAGCTCAGTGCAAGTCAATGCAGCCCTGTGTGAGCCCTCTTACAAGAAAGCTGGAAATGCAAGCTGGTGGGGGCCCAGAAGAGCCACGGTCACTGCAGTCTGAGGACGTATGTGTGAGAAAGCCACAAATACACCTTGGCAGAGTGCTGCACGGTGAGCACTTTTGGTAGAGAGCGTTTCACTTTTTTTCAAGATACTTCTCCTTTAAAACTGAATGAGAATCGTTTTGACTCCCAGGAAATGGTTGAAGCCGTTTTCTCGCAGGTGGCAAATGCCAGATCCTGTAGGAGGACCATTTGCAAAAGCGTTGTTGTGGTCATCTTATGTAAGAAAAATGTTTTTGTAGCAGGTCCTTTTGCTACTGTGTTAGTGATAAAGGTCACAGATAATTGTGTTCACTTTATAAAGCACAATGTTGTTAAATCTTTTGTATAAGAATAAAAGTACAAAAAAATTCTAGTCCCCAGCAGAGGCAGCTTCTCCCTCAACTGAGGGAATCCAGAATCAAGCAGAGACTGGAATTTTAAAGCTGATATCACATATCTCTTCCAATGCCCCCAGTAATTCAGAAAATAAAAGAAACTGCCTATTTTTAATCTTACTCCCAGCAAGCCAGACCAAAAACCCCAGGATTTACTATCACACCTTGAAAAATGAGCCTTTGCTAATCTCCGTTAATCCACAGGAGAGGTACTTGAAAATAATCACTATAACTAAGCTGCGAGCCTGGAAATACAGTTCTTCCAGCTTTGATTTCACAGATCAAATGGTGACCAGTGTTACAAAAGTCAGAAAGGAAGAGGAAAACCTGATGTTTTTACTGAGTTCTTATATTGTATGAATATCCAGGAGCCATTTTGTCTTTAATGACTGCTTGATCTTTGCAGGTATGGGCAGCAGGTGCTAAAGTCCTTCACAGACCTCCCTCAGGTTTTCTTTGGAAGGACCTGGAGAGATTTAGGACAAGCCTTGACTGTGCTACTATTCTCTGTGAGCCTAGTGGTCAAGTGAGTGCCCTGAGCAAAATCGACATGTTTTTTTACCTAGACAGCTCTGTCACTGGACACCTTTCAAAGTTTTAGGATCATATTGTTAAACTCGTTGTAGAATCAAGCACAAGCCATCCAACCATAGCAAAGCTGTGATATCTCTCTGTTACCCTTGCTTCAGCGTGGGTGCTAGTTATTAGGATCTGAAGGACTGGAGAAAAACAGTAGGTTGATGACACCAGTTGTTGAAAGAAAGGCTAACATCCTCACAGTGATTGAAGCAAGGGCTTCACAAGCATTAATTGCCAGCCCACTGTCCTCTTCCACTGTGTTTCAGCCATGAAAGATCCAGCTGTGCCTAGGGCTATTCAACCTATGCTTGCCCATTAGTAACTGTCATCAGCTTGGCAATTATGTTGAATATTTTTAGGCAAAGTTCTGTTGACTTGGGGATGAGAAAGAGCTCAAGATCATTTTTTACCCTATAGTTGTCGGGTGGCAGCTATGGGTTTGGTCATTTTTAGCTAGACAAACTAGTGACAATATGGAAAAGATCTGTGATTTTCATAAACAGCGAAAGCTTCCCCAAGGTAGCATAATTTACACCTTGCAAACTGTTAAGTAAATGTTGACTTCTGGTCTCACCTTTTCCCATTTAGTCCTTTTCTAGCTTAGTTTAGCCATACTTGCTATTACATCACTGCCAGGGAATCAGAGGCTGAAAGGGAACTTGAGACGTGATTAACTCTGCCAGGATTGCTCCTGGCTGTGGCTTGCCTAGGTAGTTCTGGAAGACCTTCAGTAACAGAGACTCCATCACGTCCCCAGGCAATCTGTTTTCATACCTCACTCTCTGTATGCTTAGAAAAGCTTTCCTAGTGCATAAACTGAACTTCTGCCTCAGTTTTAGTCCTTTCCTTCTTGTTCTGTCCACTGTGGACATGGAGAACAGATTGCTTTTTCTTCCTTCAGCAGCCTTTAACATACTTGCAGAATTGTCATGTCCTCTTTTCTCTGCTTCTTTGTCTGGTCTACTTAATTGGAGCAGTGGAATTTCAAGGCTCTTAGATGATGACTCTACCCTAAATATATTTAAAGACTGGAAATGGATTTTAAAGACCAAAGAAAAAAAGCTGGAATGTGGTGGTTGAGATTAGTAATTATCTTTCAAATGATAAATAACTCAGAATTACATTTGAGCTCCTACCCTTTCAGCCCTTTCTACAACAAACAATTATCTTGATGAAAAAATGTAGAATATAAATAAGCAGTGATATGTTGGGTTTTTTTTTTTTCAGGCTGTGGCTTGGTACACTCCTCTCTACTGGAACAGAAGGCAAGAATGTGTGGTGAAAGAGGAAAGTGAAAAATTTGAGAACATTGTCATACCAACTTTCTCAACAACAAAGCAAAAAGAGGGATGGGAAAATGAACAGGATTTTACAATAACTGATACGGAGTGGAAAAGTGCTGATCCATGGCAAACAAGAAAAAAAAGACAAAGCTTCATTCAAAGGTAGCTGACGTTCATTGTGTGTGCTCTGTAACTGTGGCATTGTGCCAGACTGCCTCTGTAAGTGAATGCTTTTAAATTAACATCTTGGTAAGCAATTTTTTAAAAGCTTTGGAATTTTTAAGAATTAACTTTAGCCTTGAAACAGGAATCTGGCCCAAAACTCCTGATAGGACTGTGTTCATTGTCAGTCAAGACTAAATGGAAAGTAAAACCCAAATAAAATTCTTCTTAAAACGTGAGTTTATTATTACAAATTATCCTTTTAGCCCCAAGTGTTTGGATGGCACCATTTGGAGACCACAACTACAAAAGCTTTCAGCCAGCAATGTTGATGTTCACAGAATTATTTACCTTCTTCTTGAGAAGGGTGGGCCTGAACTTGATCTTCTCTCAGTCCAGTGCACTTTGAACTGGGCTAGTTCTAAATTGCTTCAGAACTGTCCTCTAGCCTTTGTATCAAACTTAAAATTGGCAGCACTATGAAAAAGTATGGTTCGTTGGTCTAGCTGTGGAGAGTTTAGTTTGGCCACCCAGATCTCAGTCAAGAATCCCTGAGCCAAGCCATTGACTGTTTTGAGTAAGGAATGCAATATTGATGGGGTTTTTTTTCCTAAGTCCCCTCCAGAACATTGGTTCCAGGGGCTTTTCAGACAGGTTTACGACAGAAAAACATGTATTTCAAAAATAAAAGATTGGACAATCTGGATATATTTTCACAAAAAAAAAGCAGGTGACTCTTCTCATGTTTGGCGTAATTGCTCTTCTCTAAATTTCTTCTCCAGAGTGTGGCTGGAGATGTTCAGATGATGAATAGTTTTCAGCATGAGTTAAACTGGCTGTTCTTCACAGGCTTTGTTCTTAAAAATGGCTAAATCACTTTTGCTCAAACTCTCCAAAGAAACTAAGTAAGAAGCAGAGAGGAATTATGTAAAAATTTGGTGCAAAGAGTTCATGCCTGGCAAAATTATAACCAAAGCCAAATGGTAAATTGTAATGTGATATGTCAAACAATATAGAAGTTGCAGTTCTTCCACCTACAGCTAAATGCAGAATGTGTCAAATATATATGTCCTGTTTGTCAGGTATATTGCATAAATTTAATGTATGTGTGCAGTAAACACAGTAAATCTATGCAAAAACCAGTAATAATTATGCTAATGCAATACAATAAATAATGCAGTAATAGAGAAAATATTCAGATTTTTTTATATCTTGTGCACATAAATGCATGTGCAAAATGTGTGAAATACACACAGTAAATTTAATTGAATTTCTTTTTACAGGGAAAAAAAGACCTCTGCATCCCTTTTCCCTAATCAAAGTGCCTGGTGCCAAAGTCCAAACTCTCCCACACACCCTCACTTTTCTCTGCGCAGATCGTTAACCATGGGGAATGATGGCAGCAGTTTGTGCAGGCAGTCCCGGTGTCAGTCATCACGGCCTGACCCCGTGCCAGGTGAGTTCAATAGCAGATGCAGTGTATGCTGAAGCATGCACAGTGGCAACAGGGTGGATTTGCTGACACAAATAGCTTAGGACTTAAAAGAGATATATGTTACCACCTCTTACTTCTGTAGCAGCGATCTGCAAACTTTTTTAATTGTGCACCCCTATCAGCAAAAAAATTTTTGAACACAAGACTCCCAATATACGTACATTTATGTATTTGTAAATTACACACGTTTACTACTGCAGTAATATGTTATGTGCATTATAAAACATACACATGGATAGAAATTTAAAAGGATGAGTTAGAGATGAAAAAATACTCTTTTAAAAGTTTTTTTAAATTTAATTTTATTTATTAAGATTACAAAAATATTTTTTCCCACAGTCCAATGGATTGTCTTGTACTCCCCCTGGAAGACTAATGCTCTATAGAACTGCCCATGTTGTAAGATGTGAGGAAGCTATTGTTACTAATCCCGATGCCTTTAGAAAATGAAACAAAATATTAGGAATCAGTAAGAGAAGGAGACTCATACATTGGCTGTGAATTGTTAATTAGACAGTGGTGAGAAAGTCAGTGTGCAATTTGGGTATGTCAAACCCAGAAAGCTGTTGACACACTGGAAAGAGTTCAGGGGAGGATGGCAGAGTGAAAAAGCACCTGAAGAGGTTGATTCATGAAGATTAAAAAGAGATAAATGCGTGTTGGGGAAGCAAGGTAATCATCGTGTGAGGGGGTTCAAGCATCACAGCAACAGAGGAAACAGTCTTAGATCCAGGAAACAGAACTAGAAGGAATAGGACCAAGTGAAACACAGGAAGGCTTAGGTTGAGTATGTAAATAAAAAGGAGTTTTAAAGATCTGTAGTATAGTCTTCCAGTTGTGCTTGTTGCTCCACTCGATATTTTAAAGCACTGGCAAGTTGTAAGTGCTCGGCTTCCATTAATTTTAAAGTAACTAGGTCTTCAGCTCCTGAAGACAGCTTTGTAACACTCGTTATTTCTCTAGTGAACATTTAAAACCAGACTGGTCAAATTATTTGAATATACTAAGGAGGTCACCCTGTGGCTGCTGTGGATGGGTGGCTGTGCAGTTGTCAGGAGTTTTTTCCCCATTTCTAGCAGTGCCAGCCTAGGAAAAAACTTTTGGCTTGAGCCAGGAAAGCATTTATGCACCTGCTTCAAATAGTAGTCCTGCAGCCAGGGACAACTGTCAGGAAGGTCCTTCTTAACTGTTAAATCCAGGCAAAGCAGATTAAAACCTGATAGAGTCAGTTGTAGTAGACCTAATTTCATGGTTTGTTTCCTGCTCTGGTTTAATCACTGGTAGCAGCAGCTACCAGGTGTCTATTTTGTGTAATGCCCGTTTGTCTAATTTGCTAAAACTTAGTTTGTCTTGTCCTGTGTCACTCTGGTCTCCTGCAGAGCTGGGTCCTCCATATCTGTTCTGCTAGTTTCCTGGACAGGGAAAAGCTGGGGACAGAAAGGGAATCAGCACCTGGGGGTGCTGGTGGCATCAGAGGCTGTGTTCACATGAGCAAATGCTGTGGACAAATAGGAGCGGGTCTGTAGAGCAAAACCCTTGGTGCTGCAGAACTGGCATCCACCCTGTACACATTTCAAAGGTGATTTAATTTGTCCCAGCTCTAGGCTGGTACAACAGGCCATGAGGGGGCACCTACCTCTGCATGGCATAGGTCCTATTTGGACATGAAGCTTCCCGGGCTGCTGGGTAGCCCACTTGTGCTCACCACTGGACTGCACAAAGTGGTTTCTGTCTGAATACCCACTTGCAGCCACAGTGCTTGCGGTTTCACTCCGGAGGACATCATCTGGCTTGGTTTCATTCAAGAGGAAGCCAGCTTCTACACTTAATAGTGCTCCGTGATGTGAACCTGAGCACAGCAAGTGGAGGGCATGGCAGCTCCACTCCATGGGCGCGCTCCTCTTTGGACACAAAGCACTAGGGACACACGCAGGACATCCCCCCAGTACTTCTCCCAAGCCAAAGGGAGTTTGCTGCATGCAAGTCATCTTTCCTACGTTCCCATCTTTTGTCACATCCCCACAGATGGAGAACAATGCTGTTGCCACGAGCTACATTTGGTTTCAGTTTTCAAGATTTTTTCCTTGCAACTGTTAAGACTAAAAACTTTTTCAATAAAGCAAGCAATGGGAAACCAAAACAAAACACCTCTGAGACTATAATGCAATCGCGTTGTTCCAGAACCCTGGGCTGCAGGCACAGAGGGCCTGCCTGCAAATTTATTTCCTTAGTGTGGGAACTCTAAAAGCAGAACTCAAACAAGGTAGTCTGTCACACATTAAATATATTTGATTTTCTGTAGGTTTCACATGCTACCTGCGTACCCTCGGTCTCTCTTTCTCAGATCTTTGCAAAAGATAATTCAGCTCTATTTACTTACAGTTCATTTGCAGTTCTTTTCACTACTGAATTATGAAATTATTCTTAATACTGCCAGGAAAGTTAATAATATCCAAGATCTCAGATTAAAAATGAAATATGGGTATAACCATTATTTTCCTCCGATAAATATTCATGCGTAGTACATACTGCGGGGTTTTTCCATAAATGAATCTATATAGAGAGATGTAAGCATCATTCTTACTTTATAACAACAGAAAAACTACAAGTGCTTTAGGCAGATTTACACAAGTATGCTGCCAGACATTATTACTGATGGTGGTGAAATGATACTTTTCAAATACATGATGGAATGATGATTTTGAAATGTATGACTACTTTCTTTTTTTTCTTTTTTCTTTTTCTTTCCTTGCGTAAAAGTTCTAACTAGTAGGCTTATAACTGACATGAACAACTGGGGTCCACAGTAATATGCATAAATGCAGTCTTGCTTAGGTCCTGGTCCAAGAAAGCTGCCCTATTTAGTAAGGACTCTTCAACCTGTTCATAAGTGCTTCATAATATCAGCGACTTACAGAAATAAGTATTGTTACCGTATTTGTTTTTCTCTGCAAACACACTTTTAATTGCTATTATCTTTAAATATGGATAGTTATTTTCCTAACGCCATAGAACAGCAAAGTTAGGGCAATGCCTTTGAATTGAATTAATGATTCAAAGTATTTTTGCATTTTCCTCTTAGATACTTAGTTTTGCTTTTCAAAATCAGTTTAGTATATGCTCATATTTCAGAAGTGCAAAACACTCAAAACTGCAAAGAGATGTGCCTCTCAGATTACAATGTTTGATGGCATTTGCTTATTAGCTTAAGTATTTAGTTTCTTGTACATCTGTTGTATCCTTTCTAGCTCCTAGCTCTCCTCTGTAATAATAAAACATTATTTTTTCAGTCTCCTTTGGGGGGATGTTAATAGCAGCAGTACACAATATTGCAGTACAGCACAAAGTGTGTTTAGTGCCATGATGGTGTTTTGAGAACTGTTTGCCTCTCCTCTCCTCATGCAGCTCAGCATTTTACCTTTCTAGCTGCTACAGAACGGGATTTTCATTACCTGCTTCCAGTGACTCCTGTGGCTTTACTTTTGAGTTGTTGCAGTTGATAAGACAGTGGCAGGGTGTGTGGTGCCTGTTCCTTTCAGCACATACCCATCCATATGAAATTTTAACTGGCACCTTGCTGTTTGCCCACTTTGCCTCCTGAGTCCCTCCTGAAGTTCTTCTGAACGGTTTTCTTTGGTGCTGACAACAAAAGACCTCACAAATTACCTACAAATGGTTTCACTTCATTTCTCACTATATTTATAGTCTTTTTTATTAAGTGTTGAACTGTCTGTTTGGTTTCCTCTTCACCCAAGTATCCCTGTTTTCTTCTCAGATGGAGAGTTTAGGGGAAAAGCTGCTACTGCCACAGGTCACAAAGTTTGAGCTGAACTCCTACATCCCATTTTCCTCAGAAATGCATCAGTCTGGTGATGGCTTTTTTGTTGTTGTTGATGATGAATTTCACTCTGAATCAAAATGCTCAGCTGTGAATTTTGCAAAGAGTTTAAAAATAACCACGGAGTGTATTGTGAAGCGAGCACTTTGAAGCTGCAGCCAAACCCAACAAGTTTTGTCAATCAGAATGTTTCCCTGTTGCTGAGGAACGCTAATTAAGCTTTCAGTGGCAAATTGAACCTGCAGACAAGGAACGTATTTAACACACATTTTCAGTGAAAAGGAGCCAATTCCTACCACCGTCTTCTCTAGCAAGTGGATCAAGCCTGTTAGCTGTCTGTTTCTTCCACCGGTTCTCATGGGCTTTGTCCCAGAAATTGAGAGTTGAATGAGATGAGATGCAGTCATATCATGATGCATTGCTCTCTTGAGTTGTCCCAAGGGCTTTCGTAGTCTACGGGACTGCCCATGTAATTTGCAATTAGCAGTGAGAAATGTTTGCAGATTTATCTCTTTTCTCACAGGGCGCTGACGTATTATGGACAAGACCAAAACATTACATTGGCTCTTGTAAATTATGTTATACACACACACAGATGCACTTTTTGAGTAGAAAGAGGTCAAACAAGATATTACAGTAATATCCCACGGTAAGAAACTAAATCAGCTGCTTTCTCCAGTGGATCAATTGTCCAGTGCGTATCAATGAACTGTTCCTATCATTACTAAGACACAAAGCAAAGCCTCTCAGCTTGTTCAATACAGTGTCATTCACTCTGGCTGACAGCCAGGTGCTCCAGTAGTCTGCATCTTTACGTGCGTTTATGTGCCCTCTGACAGTTTAAGTTCTTCTGTAGCCTTCAAAACCTCAAAGTAACTTTTTGGTTTCTTGCTGATGCAGATTATTTATGTGGAATTCCAAGGTTCTGCAGGGCTAAGGAAGAAGACGGTCCAGTAAAGGAGGCCACTCTGGTGGCAGAAAGCTATCAAAATATCCTGACTTTATTTATTAGATACCAAATACTGTACCGTCATATTATGAGAAACACAGTAATTCTGGTTTCTTCATTGCAGCTTTCTCAGCCATGATATCTTGTGACCTGACACTGTGTTTCCCTACCTGCCAGGCAGGATGCCAGTCTGTCAAAATTATTTCTGTATCTATTTGTTGTTTACTGCTTAAAAACCACCGATGTAATGTGCATTTGTGTATTTTTGGTGCTCCAGAAAAAAAAAAAAACACACCAACAAACAAACAAAACCAAAAAAACCCCAGGTTATTCTGAGCTAGAATTTTGGAGGAGGGGAAAACTTGGGAAAATCAAGGGGATAAACAATAACCGTCTTTGGTCAAATATGGAATTGGGAAAGGAATTAAAGATTATCGCCCACATCTTCAAATAATACAAACAAATACAGTTGTTTCAACTCACCTCCTTCTATCATGGCCAAATAAATTACATTACGAGTACTTCAGTGCCACTGAAAACAAATCAAAGGTTTATCCATGGTTCTGTTGAGAGAGAGAGGAGGTGGCGTTCAATAAGAGTCTTTCTTAAGACTGTAGGAAACCCAAATACCTCTGCCACTTTTGACGTGGGTGACCAGAGGTGACAGTAGGGCATGTGCAGCAGGGTTTCCTGTGAACTGCCTCAGAAAGTCAATAGCGCCGACCTGCTTGGTGTTCATTAGCATCACTTACCAGACAAAATGTCGTCACCATGCTGAGATGTGCTAACACATTTGGCACTTACAAACTCCGGTTGCCACTGAAAGGAAAATCTGGAGAGCTTCAGTGCCTTTGAGATGTGAGCACTTCTAAGCACACAAGTCCCCTGGAAATATCAGCAGAGCTGTCTGAAGGAAAAGTACATTTATTGCCCTTTGCTTCTCTTGCAAGCTGATCGCGATGGGGAAACTGTGGTTGCAAGTGTCAGGTTGGCCTGTGAAAAAGCAATTCTCTCCTGGATAATTTTGGCAGAACAGCCTGACCTTCAAGAAACCATGACTAAGGATGGCCCTTTATCTTCTTGTTGCCCATTACAGCATACAGTCTGTGACCGAGTCACATGATGGAGTGATAAAATGAAGTCCAGAGATTCACTTCTGAAAATTGCTCTCATGTAATAACAATACCCAGCACTTACGAAATCTCCAAGTGAACTTGCTTAAAGGTGATGTTCATGTCAGTAGAAATGTGGAGTCATTTAAAAGATGATTCTATGGCAAAAGTATGTCCAGGGCTGAGATGAGGTTTGAACACAGCTCAAGGAACTGACAGAAATCTAGGGTCAAGGAGTGAAAAAGCTTGTTCCTTCCCTGCCAGGAATTTATGGAGAACTGCAGGCAGTGAAAACAGGGAGCCAAAGACACGATTTCTGCAGCGAGACTTGTGGAGATGGTATAAGGCAGATAGTCTGAGAGCATCAACTAGAGGAAAAGTGACAGTGAGGAGGAAAATGACGTGATTTCCATTCAGATGCCGCTAAGGGTTTGGAGAAGTATATGTTGTTCATGGACAGCCAGAGCAACTGTGATTTTGGCCAACCAATGCTTGCTGAAATCCAATTCAACCAAAAGTCTGCAAGAGAGAGTTTGATCCTTTAAAGTAAAGGTATCTTAGCGACAGCAAGTGACCTTGCATGTGATTGTATATTTATCCCAATGTGGCTTTTATTTAAAATGTTATTCCATAAGGTCAGAGTAAACAGAGAGTTTTTGTTGTTAGCATGCTTTTTTCCTAAACTGGCTTTCTTTTTAAGGTAGGTATGTGGAAATAATGACTGTTGTCATCAACAGGCAGTCTGTATGCAGGAACTAGCCAGAAGAAAAATCCTTCAGTTCCCAGCTGTGTGAGTGGGGAAGGCAGAAGGCGGCCTACTCGGTCAGCAGGGGTGAGTAGAGTTGCTACAATTCAGTTTTCAAAACAAACAAACAAACAAAAAAAAAAGAAAAGAACAGTAGAGTTTAAAAAACCTCACAATTCAGAATGCAAGATTTTTTTTTATTTTTTTGGATTCTTTTAGTCGTCTTTCTGTGAGAAAGACCTATGCCAGACCACAAACACAAAGCATCTGGATTCAGGCATTGGAACTAGATCACAGCTACATGCTTCTAAGTCTAGAGAACTTTAAGTTTGCATCTTGGTCTTGCTTTAACGTGGAATTTATTTACACTGTTTCTTCTAGGAAAAAGAAGGTTTAAGTGCACAGCCAGACATATTTTTTAATCTATTTGAAGATACTTTTGCTTGCACTACCCTACCTAAAGACGTTTAATCCAGGGTCAGTAATGAAGCCCTCATATGTAAATATGTAGACCCTCAAATTTGAGTGGCTGCAAGTTTCTCTTTCAAATTTCTTGATTTCTAGACTCATCCCTGGGAGTTGGTTTTTTGATTTTACTTAATATGAGTTGCATGATTCATTGTAATGCAGGATATTTTCTCTATATTTTTATTTGTACTACAAAATATCATTAGATACACAGATGCTGGAAATGTCTTGTGACACATTAAATATCATTCCAATTTCCTATCTCTACTTAGGTTCTGTTACAAAAGCTGTAAGAATTGATGGATTCTGTCCATCAAGCAACTTGTACATACAACTTACTATTATTGCCATAATTATTAAATTGTGCAATATATATTGATGTTACTTACAATGGTTAATGTTCTCCAAAGTGCTATATACATTCATATATATATGTATAAGTAATAATAAGAAAAAGAATAGTCAACCTATCTACATCAGGTAGAAATAAAGAAGAAAAGAAACTGGAGGACTATTGCTTGTGCCTGTCTGCTCACTGTATACGTGAAGTGGGGTACAGGCTTAAACAAATAAACACATCAGTGCTACAGTTTTGCCTCATGTAAAATGACAGTAATAATGTGTATCTCCTAGGGGCAGGGTGAGTCAGCAGTGTTTGTAAAAAGGCTTTTCTATCTTTAGATGAGACGCACTCTAGAAGTGCAAAGAATTAGTGTTTTTTTCAGTGACACTAGACTAAATGCTTTTTGATTAAGAATCCTGAGAAACTCGCTGAATTAAAATGACCAGAACACTCAAGAAAACCATGTCCAAGTAACTTGCTTTCTAATCTGTAGGTTAGCTACATGATAGTCAGGATTTAGTGGAACTATTGCAATAGCCAAAGACAACTATGTGACATTTTACAGCTTTATGGGGAGCAAGCCCTTAGCGCTGTGGGCTTGATGCCAGTTCTCACTATGAAAATTTCATGGCTCAGAAAACAGCTCATCCTGTGACCTGTAATGTTATCAGCAGCAACTGACTCTGCACACAGTTCTCTCTGAGCAAATGAAAACAAGGATGTTTGCTTTATTTTCAGCAAGAGAGATTTAAAAGGATACTTCAGATTACAGTATATTAAAAGTTTGACTTGACATTAACGTAGCTGACTTGTAGCAACTCATTAAACCCTGGTGTCACAGCTGTGCTGCAGAGCACTAAAAATGTATCTGCTTCACAGCCGAGTCAAGCTTTCATTCTGATATTCAGTACAAAATCCTTTTACCTGATAGAGTTATGCTTTCAGCCAAGCCAGATTGTCAAGAGCACTAGTTTAAATCCCAAATGAAGCTCTCATTTGGACTGGCCACTTGCCCATTTTGCCATGAAGAGGTGTCCAAAGCAGCTGAGACAGAGAGATGTAGGTATGTAAGTTCTTGCACAGGGTAAGAAATAATGGAGCAGATCAGTTTACTGCAGCTTAAAAGACTGTGCGTCATGGTTCTGAAAGTGAGGTGCATACAGCACCCATGAAGACACAGTAACTCAGGTGTAGCTTTGCAGTGTGGCCTCTCATGCATAAGCAAATCCATATGCTAATGGACTTACAGAATAAAGATAATTTTATATATCTTACTGTTAGTGATTGCTATAGACAGCTGTTAATGATTTTCCCAAATGGTATATGCATTTATAGTGCTGTAAAAATGGTGATTATTAAGACAACCTTTGAGTGTAAGGTCTTTTGACTCACCATGGTCTTACGTTCTTATCGAAACAATCATAACGATTATGTAGTCCTAACTTCTCAGTCATGAAACCACATAGTAGACAGGAGATTCTGAGAGACATCAGAGAATGATGACTCAAAAATTTTGGTCCTGTATGGAGGTGGTTTCAACCTGGGCAACTGGAATAGGTAAAATTAAATCACTGAATGAATACTATATGGATAGTCTTATTCCAAACTAGATGCCCTTCTTCTGGCTTAATCTGTTTCACTTTCAAAATGGCATAGGCTAAACTACAGAGGCAGTTAAATCCCTGTGACCTCAGTGATACAACTATACTAGTAAGTTTTCCCATACAGACCACCTTAATAAACACCTTCACAAAGTATCTTACAGGCAACATGTCCTCTACTATATATTAATTGTAGAGGAATATCTGTGAGTATTAACTGAGCTCAGATAACTTAATAATGACATTAAGCTCCTGGTTTCCCAATGGAATACATCTCAGATTGGTACTGAGTGGCTATCTGATATCGAGAGGAACTGTGAGCTTCCTTCCAATTCTCAGTGGACAGTATTTGCCAACACAATAAATGGGTTTCCTTGGTTGGTTATCTTAGTAGACAAGCAAAACATGGAGTGGGAAGGGACTAGCGTCTGTCCCCTCTGGCTCCAGGAGGTGGCATTTCTGAAGCAAGGTGGAAGTACTGTGTTGGATGGAGTGAGGAAGCTTGCAACGACCATAGGCTTTAAAAATTCACTTAGAAAAAATGCACATGTGAGAATCCCATCTGCTTACCCAGTTCAGCCCATCTCAGAGAGATGTTCACATCTTAATATGTGCTACAATTTTACTTTTCTCTAGGAGGAGGAAATGCATATCTAATGAAAAGTAGAATTTTCCCGGGGTGTGGTATCCTGTCACCAGCTGTTAGGAGGAAGGAGACACGGCAACTAGTAAGGCAACTGCTTGGCTTAAAAAGGAATAACTTGTTTGACCTCAAACTTTCAGCTTTTCAAGACAGGTGAAGATGTATCAATGTGGTTCAGGTGTTTCCTAAGCAGAAAAAACCCCAAACCAAACCATAGCACAATAAATCAATCTGCTGCTTGGTACTCATCACGTTCCTAGAAAACATTCATTCCTTTCTCCTTTACCTTTGCTACTAAGCACTTCCTGAGCGATTTCTGTTGTTCTTGAATTGGGTTTTTCATAGCATTTAATGTAAAGAAAATTGGATTGCAATAATCAAGAGGATTTACCCTTGAAGCTAATCGACCAAAAAGCGCCTTTTTTTTCAATGGAAAATGGGCAATTTCCATGCCAAATAAGCATCGGGAAAGCTCAGGATATTTGAGAAGTGACATTCGATTACTTGACAGGGCCAGATCAGAAGCGTAGCTGTCCGTGTCAGTGCAGGTGTCTGCTTTGAGAATGAGGGAGAGCAGGGTAGAGAGGACGAGGCTGGCTGCCATCCAAACTCTTCTGTGGGGCTCAGTGGGAACCAGATGGAAAGGGGCTGTCTTATCTGTGAGCCTGCATGCGGACTGCAGGAGTTGGGGCAGAAGGAAATGCCATCTGACCTGGACCTTTCTCCACCACAGTGGTCCCCACAATTCTTTCTCATGAGGAGTTCTAATGAACTGGTGCATATACATTTAAAACCCAGATTTCAAACTGGTAAGGTCCTGTGGTTGATAAGCAGTCGTTTTCTCTTTCAGTTTGGTTCTTCTGCAGCAGCTACTGTTATGTTCCAAGGTATTTTTTTAAACAATGAAATAGAAACAGTCTAAAGAAGCTGTGTGCAGGCATACAGTCAATTGTCAGAATACTAGTGCAGAATTAATGTTGATATCCTCCTCGCTGCATTTCAGGTCATCGGGAGTAGCTCAGGAACAAGTGACACTCTAGATTACTGTTAGAGAGAAGAGAGAGCAGGCAGTGTCTCCTGGTACCCTTTATGTTTTCTCATTTTCTTCCACTGCACTTCAACTACCTTTGCAGTCATGCTCAGTGGTGAGACTAAATGGCTCCAGCAGTGGGGATGCTAATGACTGGGATTTAATTGCAAAGGCTCTCTCACCTGTGTGTCAGCAGTGTGGATTGTTATAACCCAGTTCTTGTCACAAGCAGATTGCACCCTGTGTGGGACATGTTCGTAGGTCTTAGTTTAGTCTCTAGCAGAGAAGCCATCACTTTATGTGCTGTTAGTAGCAATTCCGACAGCAAGGACAGAGACTGCATGGGCATAGAAAAGAAGCAAACCTGTGGGACAGTTATAAGAAGAATTAGATGGGTAGCATAAAAGCACTGTTCCTACTATTTACCCAGTGTTGTGGATTTATGGATTTATGAAGGTCTTCAAGGTTAGCAATATTGCTTCTTTTACAAGCTAAGTGAGTGTCAAGCACCCCAAAATAAACCCAGGCATTTCTAAAGATCTCTGAAGACAGGCTTGGTGTAATGTTATCCCATTCCATTCTTCACAACCACCTGAGGCTGCTTTGAACACTGTAGGATAAACCAGCGTGTTTCAAAACAAATTAAAATCTGCACCTTATTTCTGATCCCCGTATTCCCTACAGTTTACAGTTTTCATGGCATGAAAATCCTCTATCCAGATTTATCCATTTAAATAATGTAGGGCAAGGCCACTTCATACTCTGTCTTACCCTTTAATGAAGGAGATTGTTTCAGAAAAACCTTAAGTATTAGTTGAGAAAAAGAAGTAGTTTTGAAAAGCAAGCTGATAGTATGGGGAGGGCTCGATTTCGTTCTTAATCCAATGAGTATATGTTACGGCTACAGGCGGCACATCCAACCTGGTTATGATACAGCTGCCCGTCAACCTCCTTACACGGTGGTTAGAAACAGCAGCACAGAACTGATGGTGTCCCAGGCAATGTTTTGTGCACTAACTGCACTCTGACTTCAGGAGAGATCAGACAAGTTGCAAACAGGTCCCCTGGCTTGTATGCAGGACTTGACAGAAATAAGGAAAAGGTGAACCTAGTAGCTATTTAGTGGTTTTTAAGTCTTACTAAGAGAATACCGTTATTTCCCTTGGAAGTGAATTTCAGGCTCTGTCTCAAGTGTTCTGATGGGAGACAGGAGAAAGCTGGATTTGTTCATTACAATATTTTAGCAGCTTGGAAAATGAGTGTGTGAAAAAGTCACTAGCAAATATACTTGTTGGATGATGTTGTATTCTTGCAGGGAACAGTGTTGCACAGTAAGACAGGTGCAGGGGCCTCCCCAGCACCCGGGTACCAGTTCTTATATCCAGTATCATATCACATGCACCAGCCGTGTTTGCCGACGGGTTTGGGCCCTAAGCACTTCATTTTTTTCAGGAGCATAAGGTGCAAGTGCCAAACAACAGAAGCACAGACATGACTACATTCCGGAATAACTGCAGGGTCACAAAAGTGCACAGGCAACACACGGTGGATGGAGAACGTCCTGTTTTCTTTTAGTCTGCCTCTTTTTCTGTTAAACAAAACACTTGGTGAATCACAATTTTACTGCATGCTGCATCCAGGAGACACTGTAACACACAGTGAACTCCCCAATGGACTTGATATGAGTTTTAAAAATTTATTGCCCAATCTGTAGGTTGATATTACTGTGCGTAATCCCAGAGAGTTGGTACATGTCCACGTGTCACTGCACATTTTCTTTAGCTGGAGCGCTGAAAGCAAAGTAGAATCACATGCTATTTATATCACAGTTATTAGAAAGACAGCAGATGTAACAGAGCTTAGAAAGACAACAGAGGTTCCTGTGGATCTCAGGGCACTGTAGAAGCCTACTTTGTAACCTTGCTGAAAGAACGTGCATTCCCAAAACCTTATGAAAGCAGCGTACTTTTGACAAATCCCCTTTTCTTCCCCACAGTGTTGAGAGAGACTTCCGTAACGAAACGTAAAGCTACAAAAAATTTGTTACTGGGTACATCTTTACAGTTTCAAAGCTCAAGCCATAAACACTGACAGGATGACTACATATTAGTCCATACAGGTATTTTGTGACTAAATAAATGCATGCAGTGCAGTACCAACTTCATCTGTTGAGCTCAGGGCCCGTTTTTAAGTTTCAGTGGCAGTTTTAAGTGAGATGTGACTAAGGGGGGAAATAAGGATTCAGTTCTGATTATATTGCCAAAATGACCTGATACATCCCACCAGGCAAGCCCAGGGCTTCCTGGTATTATGATGGAATGTCATCTAGAACAATGAGGTGCAAGTGCAGAAAACTGCTTCTAAAAGAACTTTAAATGAAAATGAAGTCAAATACTTTGAGTTCAGTAGGGAGAAATTACACCTTATTCATGACCTCACTGAAAAATTACATTGCAGAGAAAAAGTTACGTTAAAAGACTGTTCATCTTGCAAAACTGCATAAACAAACACACAAACACTTGGAAATACCAGAATCAGGATGTCCTGTCCCTGAGGAATTACAGCTCCACCTCGTCTTGTTCTACTCTCAATGCGTTGAGTAGCTTATGCCTGGCCCAAGCTTTTGCTAGCAAGGCTCAGTATCCTCCAGGTATGATTACCAGTATTTTTGACCAGACATTTCCTATCTCTGCCAGCTGGCTCCTGTCCTAGATTCTCCACTTAGCTCCCCTTCCTCGTTTCTTACCACCTCTTTGTCCAACTACTCCATCTTTCCACCCTCTTATGAGCAGTTACTGGCTCCTTCCCAAATGCACGGATCTCAGTCTCTTCCAACTCTTTCTCATAGTCTCTGCCTTCAAAATATTTGGATTTATGTCACATTTCTGAGGAGCATTGGTTTTGAAAACAGTTTTTGCAGAGGTGTACAAGGCCAGTACCTCTGTGCACACTGGAAATCCTCTGTGGTCCCAGAAAAGTGACAAGTTGCATTGCATCATCACTGGCACCCACTGAGAGGTTACTGTGCTGGCTAATGGTAAAGGCATAGGAAGCCTCTGAAATCATCAATCCACTCTATCCTTATGGTGATTTGGTAAATTAATTGCTAGCTTTGTTAGTTTATTTTCCATAGTCCCTTGAAGGGGATCAATATGACTCAAGCAATAGGAAGTGTATTATTTTTCATGCTTATTTTGACTTTCAAAACATGGTATTTATGTTCATCTGTTCTTTGTCTGCAGCCTTTTCTATCTCACTCGAGCAGACATTTACAATAGGATGACATTGGTGTCTTCTTCCATTATGATGCAACTTTATTTTTGGTTTCCGTTTATCCTAAAGTAGCCTGAACTGCAGCCTGTGAAGCAGCTGGCAGGTAAATACACTATGTAAATAGCTTTATTTCATTAGCTCACATTAGTTTTAAGGGTGCTGTGTTGTCATTTGTCTTCTTTGCAGCTGTCATAGCGTGTGCTGGACCATTTCACGGTTTATGCCAAATATAAGTGTATCAAACGGCTGCAAGCTAGAAACTAAACAGAGAGTAGTTTCTTCCTTTTCTTTAATTATGAATTACATTTTTGAAAGATAGGTCCAATCTATCTTGGCTTCGGAAAAGTTCTTGCAGAGTTGTACAAGATCAGTACACGTGTGCACACTTGTACGTGGGGCAGGAGGTGCTTTATAAGCCTGTAACATTGTGTCACTGGCCTAGTGACCGTGGGGAGGTGATTGTACTGGCTAACGATGATTAAATAAATTGTGAGCAGCTGCTTCTATAGTCTGTGGAACCAGAGTGAGTCTGTCATGACACCAGGCAGGAGGTGTAAAGGACACGCAGTATGCTCTCTGTACATGCACAGGAGCAGAGCCTTAGAGCTGGTTTTGAAGAGAATTGATTTTTTTATAGACAGCACTTAATTTCATATGCTTTAATTTTTCTCACTTATGGGTTTGCTCTGTTGGGTTTTTTTTTGTTGCTCACACACAGAGAGTGTTACAATCTAAACAAAGTTCCTCTAGCCACAGTAAAATCTTGATCATTCTCAGTTCTTTTGCAGACTCGATAATTTCCATCTGGAAAGGCAGTCAGTAATGAATTCGGAGTGCTGTGGTCAGAACTCCCGTCATTTCATTGCTTTCACAACACACTGCTACAGAACATTTAATGGCCCTCTGTGAAGCGTTATTACAAGTACATAAACCTAAAGTAACAATTCAAAATAGATGAACTAAATTCCTTTGGTGGTGCAATAGCATCAACTGTTTTAATCATGGGGGTTTGCCTTTCTAATTTGCAAAATTTATTAAACTTCAGTACATGCAAAACCCAGGGGTCTTCAGAGTTTCCAAGCTGATCTTCCTTGAGACATTACTTTTATCCACAAAACAGAGGGAGCCTGAGAAATGGCAGGGCGACTTTCCTCTTGTCTTGCCAGTGCTCTGAAAACTGTTCGTGATACTTTAGTCTCTGCGCCCTTTCATTTCTAAATGCCTTTGCTGAGAGTGTCAAAAGAGATAACAAATAGTGCCAGCTGTGTAGTAATTTTATTGAGGGTAAACAATGTCTCAGTAAGAGTGGGGTTAAGGGCAACTAATCATTCCCAGAGGTCACCAAATAAGCACGTTAGATCACATTTTCATAGCGCTGGGTGAGTTATTTGTTGTGAGTGAATTATCCAATAAACTTTGGCCTTGGCTGATTTCAGAACAGGCCCTAATTTTCACAAATATGTCAGTCACGCAGATGAGTTCACAGTGTTTGTTATCAAGAGAATATTACAAATGCACTGGTACATTACCATGTACGGTTTATAGATAGTCTGTGAGCTTCCCCATTTTACTCTTTATCCTCTAGGGAGCCAGATTGTTCATATGAGTTTCAAGCTGTGATTGAACCTTTAATAAAAAGCGGTGAGCAGCGATGAGGCTTTGGGGAGCCTAGGCAACAGTGCAGTCTACAGGACCATCAAAATTGAGGTAATTTAGACAGACTCCCTGACCCTGCCTTGTCCCAGTCCCCCGTAAATCACATCTCAGGCCTCTCCAATCCCCTGAGCAGCACTGAACTAAGATGTTATGGGGGGCTGGAACTGGCAACGTAAAGTGCTGGGGGCTGGACAGAAACAGAGGTGGCAAGTTGGGTATGATCTGAGCGCTGATCTGGAGGGTGGTGCGGAGCTTGAAAAGGTTCTTTCAGCTCATCTCCTCCCACTCCTCACTTCTGAGGGCGTTAACATGTAGCAAATCCTGCAGTGATCTTCACATCTGGCAGTGTGAAGGTGGAGTTGGCAAAACAGGATAAAGAAAAACCCAGAGCAAAGCCACAAACAGTGCATCAGAAACCGTGTAACTTCAGTTTCATTCAGTCTAAGTCTGATTTCTCATATTTGAAGTCATCTGCAGCAGGCCGGCTGATCAGCCAGCAGCAGATGCATCACATCTTATGCGAAAACCTCAGTGTACTGCACGTTCACAAACAATTTCATCACACGTTTTATGAGGTGAGCGACGTACTATCAGACACAGCAGAAATAACCTTCCTACACGGTGTGCGCCATCACCTTAACTAGACCTCACCTCTCCTGATGCCAGTTTTATGCTTTTCCTGCAAAACCTGGGGAAAGAATAGAATTATGTTTTCTGGGGAAGCACAGCCCTTCATGTCTGCCCATGTATGTACCCATGCTCAACAGATAGTAAGTTACACTAACAATTCATACAAAGTCATGCAGCCTACAGATAGTTTAAATTCATTCTCAATGCTAATACCTTGTAGTGGTAAAAACAAGACATAGTTCCTCTCCCCTCTTCTTTCCTGAAGGAAGCAAACCCCAAGGCTGTGTTTCTTGGCTGAAAATGGACCGACTTCAATGTACGTTGTGTGCCAGCTGGGACTCTGGCTCTGGGCTCTGAACTCAGCAGCTCTAGCCTATCTCTGAAAAAAGCGGCTTCTTCTGTCATGTACAGATTCTGCCTTATGTTCAATATATATATAAAAAAGCAAAACTAAACAAACAGTGACCTTGACCATAGCATCAGTTAAAGGAGAAGTGAAGAACTCCCCACAGCATGCAGCATCATTTATCAAGGCGCGCTTCTATCTACCCCGTTGCCTCTAAGGAAAATATCTTGATCTCAGGCTTCATTACTGAAACTTTGGGAAAAGTTTGGGTAAATCTTGGCACTGGAGGCTTAAAAATTAAAGAGCAGTTAAGAAAGTCTGCTACTTTACAATCCTTCTCCTCCATAGTCCCAAGTAACTGCCACGATGGCCACACACATATGCAACACACTGACCTTCCTTGCCGTGTGATGCTTTCCAGTTGCTGCAGTCCCTCCCATGGGCAGCGTATTTTGGACAGTGGCACACTGACTCTGTGCTCTAAAGCACCTCTGAATGCTACAACACGGCAGTTGTTGTACACACAGCATAAATTCAAACCCACCATAATGAGATCTCGTCCCCTTGTAAATCTGTGATGTTCTGCTGGCTTCAGAGGACAGATGCTGTTTTACCTCAGCTGAGGAGTAGGCATGGAGACCAGTAGAGTGTATTTTGAAGTTTTTTAGTTAATAGCCTCAGAAATTCAAATAGTAATTGCACGGGAGCTGCCAAACTCTTCTTCAAAACTCCTAATAGCATAAAAATACATATATTTATTGTTATATAGATAAAGATAGACATATACTTAGAAATCAGCAGGAGAGAGAGGGAGAGAGAGTAATTCTTAATTAATATTCTGTTAGATTTTTCTTCTTTTATGGACACTACCTTTTCAGATCTGGAGTGCACCTCTTTCCCAGTTGCTACTTTCTCCTTCCTCTCTGACAGTTTGCTTTTAAAAGGGGAAGTGACAACTGAATGATCTTCCACCATTTCCTTACTCTGTTTTTACAGATATTCTTTTCCTTTGCTGCCTCTGTTCTTTCATTTAAGTTGTGCACAGAATGATCTGTCACTTCTTACACTTGAGAAATATCTGCACAATATAGAGATTAGGTCCTGATCCAAGCTTTATTTAAGCCAGTGGGAAATTTCAGTAGACATTGGATCAGGTCCTAAACATTCCTTGCACAAAGATTCTCCCCAGTTGGGAAACTACTTATTTAAAGGTATGCCTCTGTGCTCTTAAAATACTGGTTTTCCTTTCCTCAGAGCAACTTCATAAAACTGAAATTTCTGGCTAATGTCTGTGTCAAGAACATACTGTGTTTTCTTAATGCGTATTTTGGTGACGGCATTGATTTTTCACTCCAGAAAAATGGGTGATGTTCAACTATCAGCAATGTGCTAGTTAATACATTGAACTTGTATATTCATCTCAGCCTCTCAAGGAAATTGCTTAGCTGCCCATTTGCCTCAGTTTACCCATTTGAATCCAGGTTTGCTTTTGTGAAGTTTAAGTGATGCTTGTTTTTAAAGTACCTAAACCAAAAGGGATTAAGTAATGTGGAAAAAAAAAAGAAGTTATTTATTTAAGAAAAAAAAAATCTGCAGCATTATCATAGGTCTGAGGAACAACAAAAAAGGATTTGCTAAATACGAGCTTAAAGCCAACCTTGAAAATGTCCTTTTGCTTTTTGTTTTGGATGTCATAACAAACACACCAGGTTCATCATTTCAAAGAAATTATGTAATGAATGAGAATCTTACCCATACTCTAATCACGCTTCATGGTACATAAATCAAGCAGATTGCCTATTAGACTCGTGTCTCTCCAGAAGAGCAGATGCAGTCTTGCTCTAAATGTATTGTGAAGACACGTCCTTTTGGGCCAGAACATTGTGTCCTCAGTCAAAGCCTGAGCCTATAAAAAAAACATTGCAAATGGGAAAGTAATGTGCAGTGCTGAGAAACACCTAGTCATGTTCATCCTGTAGAGTGAGGTTTTACTGCAGGAACCTGCAGATGCAGAGTTAATTGATTCAGCAGCAGGGCACCGCGCTGCGAAGAAGCCTAAGCACACAAAAAGACATACGATTGTTTCAACCATTTCTGTTGCATGACAAATATATTTGCCTTATAACTGTGCCACATTTCACTAAATTACATGCTCTGTGGTTTGCCCTGATTGTATGATGGCATCACTCGCTACAACCACAAACCACAAGGAATTGACGTTGTCTCCATGATTTCACTGGTTTTGTCATAACCGTACCCTTTGGCATTGCTGCTGGTTTCACCAAAAGGAAATGCTAAACTGGATACACCATAGAACATTTCTACAAATGCTTTTTCCCAAACTCTTTCAAAGGCACGTGTCTATACGCAGCACTTCTGTCTGCTTCTAAACCTCCTTGCGAGTGTGACTTAAGCAGCTCCCTCCTGGCCTCCCAAGTGGAGGCACTGGACTCCAGGTCACCCAGAACTGAAACACCACATACTTTGGTGGAGGTCACGGGCCAGCAGCCCTTCCAGCTAGCAGATTTAAACATGCTTGTGGCTGATAATGAATGAAGCCTAGTAGTTGCTTGGCCTGTTATTTCACCTTGATTACTACAGTTGAAGCACGTGATAAAGACACCACCCTGTGAGATGAGTTGGCAGGTGGAGGCCAGGAAACATCCTCAGAGTTGGCACCATTTAGATGGCACAGGGCTGAGAGGCTCTGGGGATCAAAATACCTTGCACTTATTATGGGCTCCTCTGGAAGAGAAGAACGCCACTGGCTTACAGTGAGAGTGTCTGATCCTTCATTCCTCCACTCTCTCCCTCCACCCAGAGGTAACAGCCTTCACTTGTCCAGTTTTTTTCATTTTTTGATGTCCCTTTAGGACATTGCATGTGCTCGGGCAGCTAGAAAAGGAGCTTTCAAATCGTTATTTCAGTGGGTACGGCCTGAACCTCCTAGCACTTGACAGCCCTTATAAAATAATATTGACAATCTGTAGGGCTGCAGTACTTTTTAAAGAGAGCTGGTTCTTCATTCTCTGTAATAGTGGAGGTCTAGGAAGATCCAACTAAAAGACTAATTGAGGTTATACACATACAATAGGTTATGGTGGGGAGCATATTGGAAAGACACCCGAGTGGTGCAGCAGGGAGCCAGCTCAGGTTGTCCAGAGTGATGCTGCACATTAGTGCACGAGCTCTGTTCATCTCAGGTGGGCTTTTCCCTGAGTCAGTCCTGCACCTGCACCTGCACCCCATCCTCTTCAGCCGGGTACTTAAGGCAGAGCCACCCACACTAGCACCGAGTGATGCCAGCTCAGGTTTGTTGGGACAAAACTGCTCAGTCTCAGCTCCTGGCACAGCTGTGTTTCTTCTAGAGAAAGCAGTGTAGCTTCATTCGGTATAGGTTCATTCATGAAGACTATGCTCTTCAGTGAACCAGAAACCGCTTGGATTTCACCGGATCCATGGTACGACCTGTCTGTGCCAGACAGGCTGCCTGCAGAAAAGGGAGAGTTGACTGTAATGCTGTTTCTGTTGGCAGGAATAACACACAGTCTCACTGCAAGGATGAGAATACATTGCTATTTCTTAGTTAGATCTGTTCTGTGGAAGCACAGAGAACTTCAGTTTCAAGTGCTATTTATCTAGCACATTTTAATAGTGCTGAGATTACTTCTAAATGATGGAGGAATAGACTGAACAGAGGTATAGTGAAACATGAGGGTGATTTGTTCCAGGCAGTCATGGCATCACTAGCTTGATTAGTTTTCGTGTCATCCAGCTGCACTATTTCAATAAATTAGAGCATTTTTATGGCTGAAATGAGCACTGTAGTGCACAGTCCACTTGTGTCATATAGATAGTTCCATATATATCTCCTGCCAAGTAGATAGTAAACAAAGGCTATGAATATCTACACCCGGCTGGAGTAGCTCTGTGTCCCCATTGTAATTTGTGACCAAAATAACAAGATATGTTGTGTACTAATGCTATGGCATATATCTGGCTCTTCTGAAAGCGCATCCTCTGAGATTTTGCATCCATACACACACATACACACACTGTCCCACACTCAAATGTTCTCCCTGTCTGTGGGGTTGTACAAAGAGATGTGAAGCACATAAATCTTCCCATTCCAAGAATCTCCTGCCATAAAGAAATCCTTGGCTAGAAACAAGCTTGTATATAGTGGTTTTTCAAAGCAGCAGAGTTTATGTTTGAACTAGATAAATAAATTACAGGCTAGATTCTTATTTGACCCGCCTCTGTTTGCAAATTTAATTAAAAAGAAGCAGGAGAATCACTGTATAGTCTTTTTCTCCTTTTTCTTGTAGAATTTAGCAGACTACTTGAGAATCTGGAAGAAATAGGTGGATATTGTCTGTAATCTGGTCCAAATTTTAGAGTTGCTTTCATTTCAAAGAAAAATCATCTATCTTCAGTCCTGCTGATTCTCATCATAAATATTATTAAATACTGAGTTGTTACCATTGGCACCTATCTTCTATGAATATATCAGTCCTTATTTTTGTGTAATTATTGCTAAATGAACAAGATCTGCCCTTTTTTGCTTTACATCTAAGGATTTCCCAGTTATGGAGAAACTAATGAGTGTAGAAGGCTCCCCAAGGATCCCCATCTCTGTACCACCAGTTGGACAGGACTCTGTTGGGAAGGGAGGAAAGTGGGATTGACATCCCTTCCGCCTCTCTATCAGGAACGGGAAGGCTGCAGCTGTGTGACCTGTTAACCTCATTATTTTTTGGAAGTTCAGCATTCATTTGGTAAACAAAGGCAGGATGAAACCTTCAGCTGGTATAAACCAGCACACCTTGGTTGTCAGAAATGAACCTTGCCAGATTAATTCATCAAAGGAATTGACCCAAAGTCTTGGGAATTTGTTACTGGAATATACGTCGAACATTTTTGGACTGTATTCCTTCTCTTGAAAACTCACTTTAAGTTTGGTCATCCTCCAGAGGCATTTGCAGAGACTGTTTTTTAATTAGTTTGAGATCAGGTAGACAGGAAAAAAATCACTGGAGTTGGCTGGAACTCCAGCAAGAAAAGACCTTATTTAGAGGAAAGGAAAACACTGCTGCATTGAAGTTGCCTTTACTTGGCAGAAAGAGGGGGAAGGAGGCTGTGAAATGAATGATTGGAGCCAAGGTGTTTTGTTTCAGTTCCGAGGGTTTTTTTAATCATTGGCACTACTATTATTGTGAAGCAATACAAAGATTTAAGGCAGCTCATGCAGCCACTTTGGAGGGGAGGTGGAGAGAGTCAGCAGATGCTGCAAACAGAAAACCAACCTCCATCCACAAGGTGAGAGGTGCGTAGTGGCTACGTGCAGATGGGCTCCTGCCAAGAAGCATGTAGCAGCCTTGGAAAGCTTCTAAAAGCTGTCTCAAGGCATGTGGTCTGTGTCTGTTGATACCGGACACATTCCCTAACTAAGCAGTGATTAGTTTCTTAGACTGTTTCTTTTTCAATACTCTCTGTGCCCTTATGGACAGATGATATCTGTTCTGGATATGAAATCCATGGAGCAGAGAGCCCTTCTGCCTCGTGATGTGTTCAGTTATAAAAGCAGTGTGCATTGATTTCACTGTGTACACCTGTTTGGGATGCTCTCAAACTCAATGTTGACTCTATTTTTTTTCATAAGAAGGTGATTCAGAGGGGAGCCAAAAGCTCCCAGGACTGATTTATTTACTCAGCATACTGAAGGGGCACCAAGAAATCCTATAAATGCAGCACGTTAAGAACTTTAAATCATGTACCTAAAGATTATTTTTTGTTTACTATACTAGGTACAAAGCAAGAGGAAATAAGGAAATGCACAAAGTATACCCAAAACTTTTACTGTATTTGCAAGGAGAGAGTGAAAACACAGCACTAACATCTGGCTTTCTTTACTGAGGTTTAAGATTGCCCCCTAGTTTTCCTGAGATTGCCCTAAGCTTGATCAGCCCTATTTTCAAACTGGCATTTCTAGAATAAATAGCGCTTCACATTTTGTTATCAGGATAGTTATACTATCTCTGTTTGATTGTCTTTGTGTGACAAATTGCTGATTTTACACAATGAAGGTACAACAACAAATTGTTTGGATTGAAACATAATGATACTGTGATTTAGAGTAAGACTTCCTTCATTAACCTTAGGCATAAAAAAATTAGATGTCTAGTCTCAGTCTGGGCTCTATCATCAGTAGCCAGTAAAGAGAAAAGTGCTTCTAGAAGGTGATTCATCCTATCCAGAAATAGGTGTCTAGGACTGACTGGATGTTTTTCCCGCTGGAAGTATCTTTCTCTCTCCACACAGCGAGGGAACCTGTATAACTGACTTGGACAGGACACCTGCCTTTGAGATGGTTACATATTCATTAGAAAGATGTGCTGAAAGGTATTTGGTTACAGTCCTTCTTTGTGGCTTCTCTATTACAGTCAAGGCTTTGGACCCAACTGGAGCTCTAATATGGTTGTACCAAAATTGGCAGAAATAGATGGTAAAGATTATTTCATTCCTAAGGGAAAAAAAAACAAAGGAATGTTATATCTGTATGCACTGTGGTATAATTTTGCCCTCCACTGAGAAATGTGGGTGTGTGCAACAAAAACAGAACTGAGCTATATGATTTCTGTCAACTGTTAAAAAACCCTCACATATTATAAACTGCAGAACTGAGACTCCTTGGGGCCAAACACATTGTGAGAGGTCACATTAAGCAAGTTGTAAAGATAAGGCTAAAATCTAGTCAACCGGAATTCACAGCCATGTTTCCCTAGTCTGTACGAGTAGATGCAATTTGTGTAATGGGCCTGCGCCCGTTCACATCTTCCTACAATTTGGCATCCAGTTGTGTGCCCCAACCTTCTCTTATAAAAGACCTGGCCTTGCAATGAAGCGTGCACTGAGTGATGCATGTGTGGATGAAAGGGAGCAGAAGTGCCTTAATGCAGATGGACATCTCTCTCCACTCCAAAGATGCTGATTGTTTTGCGGGATCGGAGCTATTACACAGCATGTTTTTGGATCTTGTAAGAGCCTCTGAAAGATGCAGTTTCCCACTGCATCTTCTGAGATGACAAATTATAACTGTAAAGTGTTATCTTCTACATTCAATTTATTACAGTGGCTTCTCGACACCTGGAGTTTTATTAAAATATTCTAATTTCTCCCTTTTTATCAGTAATTAAAACTAAAGTGGAACAACCCACCTTCTAAATGTGCTACTTAGTTATTACTCCTGTAAAAACCCCTTTCTTGTCATTAATAGATAGATAGCCTCCTTTGCTAGGCCAGCTGATGTTTATGTCTTCTTTCTGATTCATCCCAGATATAGAAGAATAGGCCAAGTGGCTATTTCTGTCCTTTTAATACGGGTGTAAGCCAGGCCACCAGCACCATGCTGTATCCCTCAGATGACCACCTAATCCCTCTGATGATACCAGATGCGAGAATGGGGTGAATGACAGAGAAATTAATAATGATGAAATAAGTGACGCAAGTTAGAACCCCTTAACATTAAATATTTACGTTACCATCCTTCATGAATGAAGATGCATTTCTGACTCAGAGAAAGACGCTTTATGAAGTTTTACCGCACCTCTTCAGCAGCTCTGTGAGCTCGTCTGCCCAGGGACAATTAGCTGCAGTCGCTGCTGCTGGACTGAATCACTGCACAGCAGATATTCCCACAGTCAGTAGGTCACATTGGCAGAGCTCAGAGTATTGACTGCCTCTGCTGCATTTTCCAGCGGTGGGATGCAACGTTGTGTCAGAATTTGTACGTTTTCATTTTAATTGCTAGCCATATCTGACTTCCTCCCCAAGAAAATACGATTCTAGGAGAATGGTGACTTTATCCCAGACTAATCACTCTGGCTTTAGAAATGCACTCATTATTTCAGAGCAAAAGCATCTCTTGTCCAGCATGCAATGTCAGCACAGAGAGTTATTTTGGTCAGTATCCCATACAGAAAAGCTTTGCGTCATGTGGGTCTACGCTGATTACAGATAACCCTGAGCTGAAATTAACTTGGTCCTGCGGATGAGGATGAGGTATCCTTTTGCTGCCCTCTTTCTTCTCTACTTGCAAACGTATCTCCTGCATGTGTTAGTTTAGTCACTCCCACTTTCATCCAAGGAAGTCAACACTTGAAAATGAGGTGATATACTTTAAATCAGATTATTTCAGAAAGATTCAGTGTATTCAAAGCCTCTTGAATCTATAGCCCTACTAAATCTCAGCATATAGCAGTTTTATTTTTTTTGGCAGACAGTTTTTAAAGGTGGTTTCACGTACGTATAGAAATGATCTGTTCAGAATATCAGTCCCAGCAGACTTATTCCTAGAATAGATCTCCTGGTTTAACAGGTAAAGATAATCATGTTTTCCCTCATTGTACATAATGGAATTTATTTTCCATCAAAAACCACTTATTCTTCCCACATATGTATTTAAGACTGCTATTTTAATAAAGAAAAAATATCTGAAGAGTTTTGATGACCACATTGCATTGAAATGTAGAGATCAAAAATATCAGCAGACTGTCTTTATATTCCCCCATGATATTGCCATTTTAAGGACTGATGCAATTTGACATTAGGAGCATAAGGAGAATAGACAATAGCAACATAAGATGAGAATCATCAGAGACAGCTTTTCATGCAGCAGTTCTTATTCAAAGCCCTATTTATTTATTCTCACAGTGCCAATATCTGTGAGTTATTTATTGGGTTTCTTGTAAACGTCTTAAGCAACAACTAAATTACTACTCAGTATTAGAAATTAGGTAGGACAGAGAAAATAACATCTGAAAGGAACGATATATTTTCATATTGGCAAAGGATTAGCAGCAGGTGTTTTAATGATCCATACTGTCGGATGTATTCTTTGCTGTTTTTATTAATGGTCTGGAAAACTGAGTGAGCAGTGAGGTAAGCAATTTTGCAGATGACACAAAATGGTTGAAGGCCACTGAGGACTAGGGATGGCTATGAAAACTTTTAGTAGACTCTGGGAAAGCAAGGTGAGATAGAAATATGGGAGCAAGCAGAATCTTCTGTTTTGAATAAATACAAAATAATCAGATTTTGGGGGAAAAAGAAACAAAACCAAATGTCAGCTACTCTTAATAACTGAAAATTACTCATGAAAAAAAGTGGGTCATCACTGGTGACAGTAAAAATCCCTAATTAAAATGCAGAGTCCTCCAAAACCCAAGTTGTGTGAGTATTGCACAGCCCAGGATGGAAGACAGACTCTGTAACTATTACGACACTGCTTTATAAACCAAGAGTATTGGCATATCTGAAATACTTTATTCATTCTTGGTTATTTTTTTCTTGAAAGTATTCTGCAGAAATAGAAAGGTCTAGAAATGGGACAGTGAAATAACTAGATAAAAGTGTCCATGGGAAGAGAAATTGAAAAGATTGGAGCTGCCATTCAGAGACCAATAAAAGGAAAAACACTAGAGAGCGGGTAACTTTTTTACTTCAGCTTATTCTTTCTTCTCAAGAAGAATAAAAGCAATTTAATTAAACTGAGCATTTAAAACAGATCAAAGAGGACTCTCCTCTACAGCATAAGGTTAATGATGAGATCTTCTCGCTACAAGGTATGATTGAGCCCCAGAGTCATCCTGTGGGGAGGCTGCTCCGTGAACTCCCACCTCTGCCTCTGTTGCCTCTCCTCTGGCAACTTTTGGTCCTGTCCGCTCTCAGAGGCTGGGTATTGAACTAAATGAATCACTGCCCAGCGACTAACATGGCACTATTCCTAAATTCAACATCAGCCCCCTATACCTTACACTGGGAAATAGTTGCGCTCCTTTGATTTATACTGTAGGTTCATTTACAGCTAAAAATACTGCCACTCCGCGGGGAATTGTAACAGACAAACTGCAGGGGCGGCACCTGCCAACACATTTTTCTTAAATTACTCTAGGTAGCTGATCCTGAACATAACCAGCTAGAGGGCCCAAATTATTATAATACTGTTTTTCACCTCCCTTCTGTGGATTTGAGACTTCAAGACTATGATTAATTAAGCCTTTCAACTACCCCTATGCCCTACGTATTATTAGACTGATTCCTAATGCAACCTTTTCAAGGTCACAGTGTAAATAGCTAGTTCTGCCAGTGATAAATCTCTGAGCTTGTCTTGAAAACCACACTGCTTCTTTACCTACTAGCCCAAATCCTTCCACAGTAACATCTCTTTCTTACTCCTCTATGAATTTCCAGTCACGGCATTGCAATCGTTACAAGCATCAAAAATCATCTTGCAGTCTCACATCATACTTGGCATACCAGTGACTCTTGGCCAAGATTTTTTGACGTATATGTCAACCGACCTGTGTCTTACACCTCATCTTCTAAGTAAATGGACAATTCCAGCTGGGTTGAACATAGTACAGGAGAGAGATCTGGGACTCACAGTGACATAACATCGTCTTCAACTTTACAACTGCCTTATGGAAACCCCACTGACTTAGAAAGAGAACACAGCATTTGCATTTTTAAGGAGGAGAACTACATAGTTTAGCAAGGTATTGCTAAGGTGCAAAAGCCCATATAAGCCAGTAGAAGGTCCTATTGACCTTGATGAACTCCACATTTTGGTTCTTCCCTTTGTGAGTGCTTTCGCAGTAATACCATCGCTGAAATGACTTCATACTCATTTTGGTGGTTCAAGAATTACATTTTTTGTTTCCATGGTGCTTCTTTATGCAACCGTCTAAAAAGGCCTCTTGTTCTCCTCAGCTGCATGCATACTGACCAGAGCTTAAGAACACAGTTAAAGATTGCAAGGCAATGAAATTATCAATTTGTTGGCATGAGTTCCTAGGTGTGGTGGCTAAAATTGGGACACATATTTTTCCCAGCTGCAGAACAGAAAATGTAAACTTTTGACCTTCTGAATGTTGTCTGAATGTCATTAATTTCAACAGTTCAGGTTCTTTCTGTTTGGAAAGGGACCAGTGATCTGCAATGTCTTGTATTTAGGTGATTACCTCGAGTAACCATTGATTTTTCCAAAAGTGAATACTCTTCACTCAATCAAAACCAGGCCCTGTTAGCATAATACCATCTGCATTCTCCATGGTCAGTAGTACCCTCGGAAAAACTCAATTTCTCTTTTCATAGAATCATTATGGCTGGAAAAGACCTTTAAGATCATCAAGTCCAACTGTTACCTAACTCTACCAGGCCCACTTGTAAACCATGTCCCTGAGCACCATATCTAGACAGCTTTTAAATACATCCAAGGGTAGTGATTCAACCACTTCCCTGGGCAGCCTGTTCCAGTCTTTGATAACCCTTTCAGCATAGAAGTTTCTCCTAATGTCTAACCTGAACCTCCCGTGGTGCAACCTGACACAATTTCCTCTTGGCCTATCGGTTTTAAGTTGTGAGAAGAGACCAACGCCCACCGCTCTACAGCCTCTTTTCAAGTAGCTGTAGAGAGCAATAAGGTCTCCCCTCAGCCTCCTTTTCTTCAGACTAAACAACCCCAAGTCCCTCAGCCACTCCTCATAAATCTTACTCTCAAGACCCTTCACCAGCTTCGTTGCCCTGATTTTTTTTTGCTCTGATGAAATTCCAGAAAGGAGCTAGGCAGAACAAATATGGATCAGAGAACTGGGAAAGGCAGGGATATTTATACTACCGGGGTCCCAAACTGACTTATTTTCCAATGTGATTTAGTAGTAGTGTTTAGTTTACAGCTGGGAGAGGGAAGTGTTAAATATAAAATCGCGTGCAGTCCAATACATAGTGAACAAATTCAAATGGAAATAACACCACAATCTTCCGTGATACCAATTAGCCTCTACATTGGAGTCTCATGAAAAGGACCTAGACACAGAATGGACGTTTGTTGGACCCTTGGTGTCAGGGCGGAGGCAGCAGGAGTGGTACAAGAGATGTTTCTGTTGTCACTTGACCTGCTAAATACTGAACATATAATCAGAAGCACTCGTGAGCATTTAGATTACTAAGAGGAAAGAAAAGCTAAACCAAATCAGCAGGGATATCATTAAAAATTATTGATTGAATGCTGTATGCACTGCCACTACTTACAAGAGATCTTGTTTTTGTCTTACAGCCTAATTTTGGTGGAGTGATGTATGTAGGGTCTCTCCCCCTGGCTGGCACTGCTCTCCAGAAGTACTTTGTCACTCCATCTTACAGCTTTGTGCTACGAACGCATCACTTGCTCTAGCTTCCAGCACTGCTTCCATGAACAGGAAGAGATTATCTGGGCCTTCCAAAAAAAAAAAAAAAAGTCCTTTGCAAACAGTTGTGCAGGTTGTTGCTTCAAGAAATGAGGAGATTTGGTGCTATGGTGTCACCAGAGACTGTCAACCTTATCAGTACAGACTGACGTGTCCCATAAAGTTTACTTTAACGGTTCTTGCCACTAGCATGTCATTCCGTATTTGTACTGATGCCCACTGAGGTGTGTATAGCTTATAAACCTTATACATATACATGCGTGTATGTAATGTTTAAGAGAAAAAAAACATTGCTAGGTAGGCCAGTGATTTTACCTCTAAAGCTCTTTAGAAGCAAGATCCATTTTGCCTGCAGAAGCAAGGGATATTGAAAAGATTTTGCGGTTACTGTCTTGCCTGCAGTCACTGTTTGCTTTCTGCTGTAGCCATATAAGCTACTGGCAAACCATCCACTGGAGCGGAAGCTGCTCATATATTCAAACGGGTAGGCAGAGCTGGTCAGAGGGGGTGTCCTCCAGGCCAGCAGGAGGTAATGAACAGATTAGCTGAGTCATAACGGCCAACCAAAGCTCTCTCTCTATATATATCATGGCTCCCCTTCAAAGGAAGTCTCCTAATCAGATCTGTCCCCAGGAATATGTTTATCCCAGCTAGAGTTTGGCTTTCAAAGCAATTTTTTTTAGATTCCAGCTCAGCTCCCTGTAAACCTGGGAGTGCTGAGATCCCAAAGGCCCTTTTGATTTTACTCATTATGAGAATGTTATGAAATTTGAGTCCTGACTCTAAATGCCTGGTTGTCCTCCAGACATGGAAAGCTGTGGTTCAGCCTCAGTTCTGCTGTCAGCAAGAAATACTTGCTCCAGTTCTTTCTGCAGATCCTTACAGATTTTTTTCTTCACTGACTTTATTAAACAAGTCCCTTAGCTTTGAGCATCTTTTCTAGATTATGAAATTGTCCCCTTACGTGAATGACAGAGAACAGCTGCCCCAGAGGAGGCTACAGAGGTGCATGGTTCCTGCCACCTGGAGAACTGCTTGTGCTTCTTCTCAGTGATGAAGGATGAAGACAGTTTTCACGGGCTTGTGGTCTGCATCCCCAGAGGTGCGTTGTTGACCTCACTGATTTTTACATTCTGGTGAATGACCCGACCTGTATAGCAGCAACAAAGCCAGAAAAGCTCAAAGCTTTCAACTGATGACCCTGAAATGTGAGGAGAAAGTCAGCTGAAGTCATATAGGAGGAGGCAAAACAATTCCCGTTTCCTGTGTCTGAAGTCCAGCTTTCTCCTTGGCCACTTGCATTTGATTCTTTCCCCAACAACCCCTGCAGCACCATTCAGGTGACCTGCTCTGATCCTTTAAGGCGTAATGTGGAGAAATATTTGTGAATAGGTGATTCTGGAGTTTTTCCTCCAAAATCTGTGTGTGTGGGCTGCACCAGTGCATCCAGGTAAGCTCTCTCCTCCTCCCCAGACAGCCTGTTCATCCCAGTCCTGCAGAAGCAATGCATCTTACAGCTAATATGACAGCGCAGCAGTTTTGAGCCAATGAGCTCAACTTCTCATTGCTATTTATTTGCAAAAACAAAGTCGACTTTTTTGTCTGGATTTTGAGAGGTGCCTTTAAATCCTGGGTCTAACACATGTGCATCTGAGAAAAGGAAAAGACTTGTGAACCAAACCTATGGAGATATTTAAAGCGCAGTTTTGGAAGCAGCTTTAACTGAGAAGCCAAAAAATCTCTGCTACACTTCCATAGCACAGAGGGAGCTGTACACTTCCCTATAAGCCAGGAAGAAAAAGCGCATCTCGCCTCACTAAAGCCATGCCTGGTTGCTCTGTGCTTTGCTTTGCACTGCATTTGTAGCCTCGCATTTGTCAGCTTTTCTTCCCTTTTTTTTTGCCAGGCTGTTACTGCTGCATAGAAGTCAATAAACACGTTTCAAGTACTTTTTGGTTTGCGATTATGATATAATGTTGCCATTAAGTTCTTTTTTCCGTATGCTGGTTCATCCAGAGGATCTTTTAGCTTCTGTTAAACTCGCTATTTTTCCAGTAAGCCACGTGCTCACTAAGAAGAGCAAGGACCGTGAGGCTCTAGTTACCAGTGGTGGTGTTACTGTGAGTATTCAATACCTGAAAGAAACCTGGAACCAGGGAAGGGAAAGCAGGTAGTGGAAGATGATCCAGTTCACTCCTTCAAGACATCAGCCCATGATGCCGTTTTATAACCCTGTGCTCTTTCTTTATCCGAAGGATGACAGATAACACAGTAACCTGTCTTCTACAACTGCTGAGTTCCCTTACCTCTAGCACTGGCTGCGTCAACCCCTGGCAGCCCCGCTACTGGCTGCCTTCTTGCGTGCGCCTCTTTGTGAGGTCCAGCTGTCTAACAGAGAGCTTTGCTCAGACCTGTGAAGTTCCTGAGCCCATTAATTTGAGTTGGCATCGCACTGGCTTCGGCACAGCCAACGTAGCAGCAAATACCCCCCTCTTTCTCCTCACTCTCCCAGCCGCAGCATCATGCCAGGAGCGCTAGTGCAGATTATTCTGCAGGCTAGACTAAAAACATGCTTATGTGTTATTTCGGTGTCGGTCAGCCCCTCTTTTTTTTTTTTTTATATGCACAGGGATGGTATCAACACAAGGAGGGAAAAGGAATTGTTTAGGGTGGGACTAAGCGTAACTAGGGGCAATGGGAGGAAACAGAGCAGAGAAATGTCTAGGCTGACTATCAAGAAAAACATCCTAACAATGAAGCCCAAAAAGGCTGTTTAATGATTTCCCAAAGGAGGTAGTAGGAACCTTTATCAATGAGTCATTCCCAACTGTGAAGGACAAAGCCCTGAGTGTGGGGAATAGTCATGTGTTGGCAGGGCATGAAGGGTCTTTCCCATTCCTCCTTGCTGACTCCTTGCCCTCACCCTTCTGAAAGAAACAGAGCCTGAAAAACACAATGCAAGCAGTGGTTTCCTAACACATACACAAAAAGAAAAACAAGATCCTTAAGTGATCCTGTGAGATTGGGAGCCTGGGAAATGCTTTTTAAATTAGCTTCAATAACATGACAGATGATAACAAGTTTTAGAGTAATTTTCTNTTTTTTTTTTTTTTTCAGCCGTGTTGCCAGAGCGTGTGTCTATCCTGGCAGCAGGTTTCTTGCAAATTAATGAAACATCAAGGCTGCACTACCAGCCAGATTGGAGTAGTGTATTTCCAGGAGAGAGCCTGAACTGGCAGATTGTCAGCTGCTACAAATCAATTAAGTTCCCTTGATTCCAGCGCAGAGGGCCACCAACTTACAGCTGCAGAGGATCTGGCCCATTTCATGTTGGAATAGAAATATTGCTTTCATTTTACTGAGCACTAGACTATTTAAAATTTAAATGCTGTTAAAATTTAAAATCCCTATTTAATTTAAAATTCCCTTTGCAGTTCCTTTTAGTGGCGGTGTTCCTCATTCCTGCTCCAAAGAGCTGAGACCTTTACATTTCCCTGACATCACCACATCAGGGTTTGCGGGGCTTTGGTGTCCTTTGGCCAGCAGGCACGATATGCCTTGACCTCAGATTTTTTGCTGATCCCAGTTTCTTGCGCCTGTTTGTTAAATAACTGTAACAAGAATAAATAACATTACGTGTTATGCAATTATTGCCTGAATCCCTGGAGAGCAGCAGCATGCCTCACTGCTGGGAAGGGAGTGGAAGCAGGACGGAGAAGGACCGTCTTGCCTATAGAAAAGCGTCGGTGGCTTTGAGGCTCAGACAAACGGCCGCGAAAACAAAGGTTCCTTCTCGCCAGCACGCCCCAGCCCTGCGTGCCCTGCGTGTGTATCGGAGGCTTCAGTTTTGGGAGGGGGGGGATTGCCCCATCTCCCTGGACAGACTTTGGGTCCTCAGGACACGTTGCAGGGCCATTGCAATGTTTACATTTGTAGGGAGTTTGACCACAGCCACAAAGAGAAGCCCAACATCTGACCGCACGGACCCTGGCAAGCCACGGAGCGTTTTGCTGTGTCTCAGATTGACAGGTGGGTGTTTTGCCTTATTAAAAGTTATTTCGTGTCATCTGGTCCCCAGTTCATTGGGTACTGGGGCTGGCATCAACAAAGAAGAAAATCCTCATCTCCCTCAGCCCGCAGGTGTGAGGGAAAGGGCTGTCCCGGTGAGCTGCAGAAAAAAGCAGTAGAGAAGAGAGGCAACAGTGTCCAGAGACAGCGAGTGGGGGAAGGAGACCAGGGGTTAAAGCAACCAAGAGAAATCAGGGTTAAAGGGAGCTTGAAGGGCCTGGGGAGGTGTTGGAAGATCAAGGAGGCCTCCAACATTGCTCTTGGACCTACATATGGCCCCGGTGGCTGTGCCTGTGCCTGTGGGGAGAGCTGCACCCCGGCAGGCAGCGCCGCACTCCAGGTTAGGTGACATCTGTTCAGTTCACTGCTCGCCTTCTCGTAAAGATGGAAGATTTCACACTTCCAACTTGCAACTGGGTTTATAATTTGGCAAAGAAACTAAAAAAAAAACAAAAACCCGAAACCAAAACCAAAGGATGTCATTACAAAGCGTTACAGCACATGCATTAGCGCCTCGCTACAAAGCCCAGCTGAGAGCCAACTTTCCAGCGTAATTTTCCTGCGCATCTGCCAAGCAGTGCGTGGAAAGAGCCATCTGCGATGTCTTACAGGGGCATTTCCCGGTCACAGCTTCCAAAGGGTAACTAAAAACCGAGTTCTGTGAAACATACTCCATTGCCCAAAAGGGCTTGAGTTTTAACAAGAATGTAACTTAAAGTTGAGAGAACAAGTGGTGACTCCCACCGTTTGGTCTGCTCTGTGTCTGGAGCTAATCAGCCCACTCGGCAAAATTAACATCTCATAAGTACTTCATAATCCAATTTGTATTTTAAGAATTTTTCTTTAAAGAAATAGTAGCACATCTGTCAGGCACTGTTAATTAAACATTTTTGGATCAGGCAATATCCCGGATCACCAAAATCCTGATTATGCTTACATTTTAATCTCAAAATGACTGATTACCCACGGGAATAAACGATCAAGGGAAACGGTGCGTTGTCCATCCCTGGGAACCACCGGTCCAGAGTGAGCGCCTTTCTGGGATGCAGGCTTTTGCCAGCCACGTCTTGTGCAGCTCAGAAGAAGAATGTCCGGATGAAAGCCAATACACAAGAGGCCAGACTACATGATCTAATGGTCCCTTTTGGCCTTAAAATCTTGAATCAGTGAATTGAAATCTATAAAAAAGAGTCCCCAGCTGTAGGAATGAGCTGGCATGATTGCAAATAGGTCAATTAAACTCAAACTGACAACCACTTGGGTCATCTTTAAAGTTATAAATTGGATTGAAAGGGATGTAAGTATAATTAAACTTCTCCTGTAGTTCCAAGCTCGTACAAAATTTCTCACTTCCTATCCAGCATTCCTGTGTAATGTTCCTGTGCTCCCCTAAAAAGCTGATACGTTATTTTCCATATCTCTCTACAAAGGTAGTCTCTAGTCGGGCCGCAACGTATTGAGCACAAGGCCGGACTGACCAAGTAAAATTCCCCATCCAGTTTTGGGCAGGCGGCAGACACAGATGTCCCTTCCAGCTGTTAAGGTGGGTAATTCTTGTGCTGAGCAAAGAAGGGAGCCCACAGCTCAGATTTTGCCACTCCGGCTCAGGCTGAGCTGTATCCAGAGCTCAGGTTCTCCCGTTGAGACGGCGGTGGCTGTTTGCAGGGCCGGACATTGCAGGCAAACCTCTCCACTTCATGTGAACGACTCACGGAGCAGGTTGGTGGCCGGGTAACTCCTCTGCACCCTGCCCCTGCTTCCTGCATGGGGCTACACCCAGATCCTCGTGGACCAGCTCACCCAGCCCGTGCCAGTGACCACCACGCCACGCCAATGCAAAACCTTCGTCGTCTGCATGATGCTCCCGTGCAAAACGCTCTGGTTAGTAACACACCACTGGGCTTAGTGTAGGGGGATTGCAGGGCCTGAGAGGAGGTGGCAATTTTTGTATTTCCTGTGAGCATCTGTACCTGGGCCGTTAACTCTTATTTATGGACTAGGGACAGAAATGTCTCTCATTTCTTCAGCGCTACAAATTAATTGCACGTTCAGCAAGCATGAGAGTAGGGTGAGGGGAGTAACTGGAGCAAGGTGACTTCCAGCATTTCCCACCCCAGTTTCTTTGCCCTGTTCCTTCTTCCTGGGGCCTTGAATCTCTTTACTCTTTGCCGACTCCTCACCTCCTCTCTTCGCTTCCCTCTCGTCTCCCACTGCCGACACGTGTCCTCCTCCAGCGCTCTCAGCCGCTCCTTTTCTTCTCGCAACTTCTCATCCCTCTCCCGCTCAACCTTCTCCTTTTTCTCCCTGTATCCCGCCTCACTTTAAAACACAAAGCTGTTCCAAAAATATCAGGAATCGGATTTTAGAGGAACCAAACAGAGGAGCGGAGTCAGCCTCTAAGCCGCCCTCTTGCCTTGGAGGGTGACAACCGGGTACGGGTAACGCTGCTAAAAGGCCTGCAGCCACAGCACGCTGGGCTGTGAAATCACACACCCGCACCCCCCCCTCGGAATTAAGCAGGACTGGGTTTGGTGGGTGCCCAAGAGCAGGACCCCCCCCGGGGAAGGCGCAGCCGCTGGAGGCGGGGGGCGGCCGGGCTGCGCTGGTGCCCCGTTCCCGCGGCGGGAGCCGAGCGCGGCTGCTATGTTAACAGTGCCATCTTTTGGATAAGGTGGAAAACTGTACTAACTCCCTGGTGCCAGCGGAAAAAAACCCTCTCCAGGCAACCCTCCCAAGAGAAAAAGACGCTTTGTTTGTTTTTTTTTTTCTTTTTCTTGCTCTCGGCGAGATCGCTGCCTCCATTCCCCTTGAAGTTTTTATCGGGAAAAAGTTATTCTTCCCTTCAAACTCAGAGTCGCTCCGTGGTGCATCTGCATGGCAATCCAGCGGTGCTGTCTCGCTCCAGTCAACTGCATTTCAGTGCTATAGCACAGAGGAAAAACACTCTGAATGAGATTTCTTTTTTCGAAGGAACTCGGGTGCCTGATGAGAACCGCTGCGGCTTATGTATGTACCTTCCGCCGCTGGAAGGCTGATGGCGCGCAGAAGCAGCAGCAGTTCCAGGATTTGCCTGCGCTGCAATGTGTTTTGGGGCTGAATAAAAGGAAAAGGCTAAAAACCAAAAAATGCCCTGTATGTAATCTTACACTGCTCCACGTAATACACAAGTGACGCTATTGTAGAAATGAATACTGCATCTCCACTGGAAGGGGGCTTTTAAAATTCTGTAAAACATCCTGATTCCTGGAGGGGCCTTAACCGAGAATACGCTCATCCTCGGTAGTCATGCTGATGCTTTTTGCGTCTCAGCCAAGATTTTGTAAATCTAAATCAGCTCTGTCTCTTGTGCCTAATAATATGAAGCAAGAAATAGCCCAGCCTTATAAAAACTGTGGGTTTTGGCCTCAGCCCATATTGATGATCGAGCTCATAAATGAAGACCAAACTTCTGGTTCTTGTCCAAACAACAGTCATTTTGGAGCTCCATGCCTACAAATCAGACTGGCAGATATTAGCTGTTCTGAGTTTGTTCAGACTCACACTTCTCAGTTTAAGCTGAGCTTCCTTTTGTTTATGTACATTTTTCTGGAGTAAAGCCTTTTTTCCAGTTGTGTGTTCTTCACAGAATCAAAATACTCACTGACTTCTATAGCCTTTCTCTGGTCAAACCCCACTGCCATGAAATTAATGGCAAAATGCTGCTGATTTTATTGTAATCAAGATTTCCCCACTGGGAAACTCAAGTCTTCGAGGTAGCTGCTAGAAAGCAGTGCTATAAACAATGAGGTTAAGCAGAAGACGTTCTGCTACCCACCCAAGTAACCCCATAAATGGGAGCTGAACAGAGGCATCTGAGCTACTTCTATCAGCTCAGCTAGGAAAAAGCACAACCCTCTGTCTAGTCCTGGTCACCCCTGCACGTCAGCCTCTGCAACCGACCTGCAGCAAGTATCGTTTCAGCCCGTGACTCATCTCATTGAAATTGGCATCAATAAAGGTGGCAGGACATAGAGCTGGGACTCTTTAGCCTGGAGAAGAGAAGGCTGAGGG
>RSEF01000001.1:82549254-82598599 GCA_003993805.1 Himantopus leucocephalus | reverse complement strand
TGAAAAGTCTGTTCAGAAAACATTAGGGTCGAAAGTTATGATGGCCACCCAAAAGAACTGTTTAAATTGACATAGCCCGGGGTGCTGTCGCCCTGGGTAGAAGCCTAGGGCAGCTTCCCCATGTCTGCATTGCTGAAAATTACGGCCATCAGTCATCTGCAACAACTGCACCCAGCTGAGAGTTTCCTTCCTCTTAAGTGCCAACTGCTGCCACACCTGGAACCCATTTATGCCACTAAAACAACATTTGTAGGTTTAAATGCTGTATACAAAGGCTGTATTGAAATACTGCTTCCAATTACACCACATCAAGCACGTGCTGTTGCAGAGGTGAATCAGGCCCATAGTGAGTTTTAATTTGCTGGGTGTTGATGGGAGGATTTTGGCCACGCAGGTAAGCATGGCCCTGTGAAGCCTGTTTGATACCGGCACGTCTCTCAGCACACTTCTGGCAGAAGGACAGCCCCATTTGGAGAGCTGGGTCACCTTCTCATCCCTCTTTCCCTGCCACATCGAGCTGGAGCTTTCCAGAGATGAGGGGTGAAAATGCCTTTACTTGGCATGGCAGCACAGATGGAAACCTCTTGAGCATGGGTGACTTTCCATGCGGTTGGAGAGCCCTTGGATGGGGAGATGGCTGCTGCCCAAGCTGAGTTAGCTTTCTCAGGACTGAATGCCAGGGAAAGGACAAAGTGGTCACCAATTGGGGAATGTGGATCAGTTGTTGGTGGAGGGCACTGGTGCTTCTAAAAGGAACAGGGCAAACTTGGCCAACTGGGCAGAGTACTCGTCTCGGGGCACTGAGGGCTTCTGCCCTATCTGGGCAACTGTAACCCCAAAGGAAACCTCATGAGTGATGGAGGGCACCGAGCTCTTTAGTGGACTTTGAGGGAAGCCCTCAAAATGGTGGGGAGATGTTATTATATATGTGTTATTATTATCTCTAAGCCGTTTTCTTTGTGTGCTGGCCGAAGTACTTTTTGATTCCTTGGAAAAAACCTATGCATCTCTTCACTTCAGCTTCACAGGTCCCTGCAGAGGTAGGTTGTATGCCAGGATGCCCTCAGAGATGATGGTCTGAAGCCACATGGTGTGAATAGGCGGGGGAGGAAAACCCTCCTGGGGTTCATGAGGGCAGTTTTGCTGGGAAATGCCAGGTCCTGCCTCTGGACGCTGTTTGTATGCAGCAAATGTGGCAGGGGAAGCCAGGAAGAGCCACCCTGGAGACCTGCTCGGACGAAGGGAAACCTTAGAGAAAACCAGTCCAGCAAAAGGAAATCTGCTAGGTCTCCGTGACAGATGGATTGAATTATTCAAGCTTAAATTAACACAAACTTTCCATGTCAGACACTATGTGTTTCACTTCATGAGGACTAAAGTGTTTGGGCAGTGTCTCTTTAACATGCTGCTGAAGTTTGCACACGCAGATACGCATTTTGGGCTGCTAAAATAATTGTATGTAAGAGGGAAACTATGAGCAACTGAGGGAGGAAATAACACTTCTGAAAAATAAGATCTGCTTCAGAAACTGATGCATGCTTTGGGGAAAAAAAAAAAAAAACCAAAAAAAACCAACCCAAAACGTTTTATCACTGAGGATTTCTGGCTTTCAACCACCTGCCAATCTGAATCCAGTTCTGCAATTTCCACTCAGTCACATCAACTCTTTCAGTGGAATTTTTGTCTGAGTGGAAACAGGAGCATCGGGCCCCTCGACAGCAGAGTAGTTCCTCCCCCCAAGAGAGCCTGTACAGTAGGGCACGGCAGCGATTTTTCCTAAGAACGTGACATTGCGAATGTCCACATCTATTTAGCAAATCGGCTCACGCTGGCGACGCACCCCGTGCATTTTTGGCTCTGTTTCTTGAGGACTCCCGCTTAACTTTACGCTTGCAATCAGCCTCCTTGAAACGAAGCTTGGCGCGTGCTTGGCGTATTTGGCAGCACAAGGGTCAACATTTTCATAGCCCGGAGCCCAAATAGCAGGTTTTTGCTCTGTAAGCCACCAGTGCTCTCAAGCTAAATGCTATCAATTCAGCTGATGGAGTTAACAGCAAAAATGTAGAAGGAAACAGAGCTGGCGAAATAGCTTGTGATTATTATCTGAGGGCTGGGTGGAGTACCTATTGGAGAGGCAGCAGCTGGGAGCCGGCGGTTCCAGAATAGAGAAGCTGACATTACAGAACTTTTTTCCCTGTGAAATGCTTCGGTTTTCTCTGAACTTCCTAACTTCCCCAGGAGGGTGGCAGCTACGTGACCTGCAAACCCCAGGGAGACCGGTCCCAGCTTTTAGATCAAGGAACTCAAAGTGACAATGGGAACAGAGAGAAAAACAAATGCTTTTTTTAAGGAATACACTTTGAATTATTCATCTGCGTGTTACTGAAATCTGTTTTGTTCCTCACTGTACTAGCTACGAGGCACTCTAATTACAAGTATTTAAGACACACATAAATTACCTTGCCAGCCATGACGAATGCTGCTTGTTGATCCTAGAAGTATTATTCCTGCAACTGCAGCCAAGAACCCTTAATAGACCACCTGTTAGGTAAGGCACAAAATGATTACTAGCAAATTATAAATAATCGGAATTCAGTGACGGTAGCTGAGACTTCTGTAGTTTCCTGGAAATTTCTAGACATCTTCTGTCCATTTGCTACACACCTAATACCAGTTCCTTAGGGGTTGTAGCTGGGTTCATTTGTAATGAGATGCTTGGAGAACCAGCAAGGTACTGGGAGGACAATGACCTAGCTTTGGGTGGTTGTCCAAAGCTTTGCTGTTCAAATGCCACGGGAGCACCATTCCTGGCTTTCCCTGTCTCCCCACCCCTTTTTGCTTTCTTGCCAGCCTTAAAGAAGGCATTTCATGACATCCTCACCGATATGCAGTGGTTGTGCTGGGGAAAAAATGACAACACAGAACATAAGCGTCGACATGCAGTGACTCCATGGGTGGTGGTGACATTGATAGAGGCAGACTTCTGAAAATACGTGACAGACTTCAAATGTCAGGTTGCTTCTTGAGCCCTAAATAAGCCTGCTTAGACTGCTGCTTTTCTTTTTTTACAGCTGCAAATTTAACTCCTTGCAAACACATCTTGTGATCTTTCACTTAGTTCAAAGCTGTGGTGGTTGTGTGTTTGCATCTCAGACACGCTGTCTTCCAAAAGCCTTAAAATGGCCTGAAGCAAAGATCCGCGGTGGCTGGGGAGAAAGCACACTTGCAATGGGATGCAAAAAAAAATATAATAATCTCACTCAGATTGCAATCGGATGCAAAACCATTCGCCCGGGTTGCAGTCGGGTGCTCTCTGGCGATGAGCAGTTGGGGGCAGTAAACACCGCTCAGATGCAGCCAGAGCCCCAGGTCCTACCTCTAAAAGTGGCTGGCTGGGGAGGAACGCTGTCAGCCCACAGAAACTCATGTCTGGGTCATACAAGGTCTGTGTAATTCTCTAGGTCTCAAACTAGACTTACTTAGGGCAAGAGTGGAGCCTAGACTTCTTGTGAGGTATAGAAAAGGATTAGACTTGCTTAACCTATGTACGGTGCCAAGGAATGGATACCCTCTAGCTAGCCTGAGACCTCAGTCCCTCCATAGATGGTCCCGAACCTGGGCTGGACGAAGAGCCTGCGGTAACGTGAGGTGTGTTACCTGACCACTGTTTGGACTGGGACTACAGGGACATAGGCAGAGGTGTCCCTCCACCGGCAGTGAGTGTCGGCCAGCTGGAATTTGCAATGTAAAGCATTAAGCTAAACTTCACGGAAGTTTCTGAGGACTTTTTCTGGGGCAGACTGTGCTTCCTCCGCAGTTTGGGGAAAACACCGTTGGGATGCAGGAGAGCCGACAGCGGGGGCACCGCTTGAAAGCCCTTTCCTGATCTGCATTAGCACTTCACCAGGGAAGGACTGCAGGAGAGGTTTACCCGCTGCAGCTCCTCAGGCCCAGCAGAAGCTCAGTCTCTCTCATCTGCGTATCTGCAGGTCTGTAACTTGCCTTCGGAAGCAACTTCACACACCAGCTTGGTGCAACGAGGACTTTCGAAGGATGCAGTTACCGCTCCGTGCAAGCATCCGCACCAAGCATTTGCCAAAGCAGAGGTCAATGCTGCTCCGCTTTCTGCAGGAAGCCCACAAATGGAGTGACAGCCCCTGAGATCACCTCAGCAGTCGGAACGATGGCATCAGACAATTAACTCTGGCAGCATGCGGTACAGTTATGCCTTCCCTAGCGAAACAGTCCAAGAAATCATTCGTGTTGGCAATGTCTGTAGTAGCAAGCCCATCGGCCAGGGTCTGTCCTCTGGCCCTGAGGTCAAGCAAGCGTCTGGAGAGCCCAGCTCACATCCTCGCGGCTGACCTGGTTTTCTTCCCAGGACTGGGTGAGATCACCCATTCTGTGGTCAGGACCAGCCCCGGGGCTGCCAACTGGGAGAGCCCAGGGTGTCACAGGCAAAAACCGTGGTGGGGAACATGTTAATAATTAAAAAGCACAGGGGCTGCATGTTGCTGCTTGAGGCTGTGCTCTGACTGTCTTTGGTTTACTGGTGTAGATATCGTCACTGGAAATAAGAGGAGCTGACGGAAGCAATGCTCTGCTCATTTGTAAATGAGGCAAAAGCTTAAATTATTGTCTCTTCCTCCAGCAAAAGGAGGTCTCTTCTCCGCCCCAGCCCCTCTCCGCCTCTCCTCCCTGCCTGCTCACCAAATAGATGGGAAACGTGGCAGGGGGGTTGGGCACAGCAAGGCTCATGTCTCAAAGCCCAGGGAGGATGACAATTTTACAGTTCTGTGCTATTTGCGGAGGAGCTTGCCGTGGCCTCCCCGCTGCACCAGGGTTTGCGTTGCGTGGTGCGGCTGAATGCAATCCCTCCAGTCAAGCTGCATCTCGGTGTAACCCTGCCAGCTGCGCGGGCAGCCAGAGTTCAGAGCCTGGCCGAGCCGCTTCCCTTGGATGACAAAGGCGTGAGTCAGTTACGAGCTTGGTGTAACCTACTTATTTATAAAGACTGTATACAAAGACGATTTTTTTCCCCCTCCTTGGCTACGGCAGACACTTCCAGCAGGGACAAGCCTCTTTGCTCTGAACTCACGAGTCCCCTCAGCTCTGACGAGGTCTCGCTTCTCTTTTTCTTTACACGATCCAGTCGGAGATTTGCAATCCGTGGAGTTAGCAGTGAGCCACACACGCTCGTTTGCACTTTCCAATTTGCAGTACGTGCCCGAGGCAAAGCAATGGCTGCAGGAGTCAGGCTGTGGGCAAGATCATATCATGTGTGTAGCTACCTACAGCACAACCGAGAGGGAACCAAAACTCACAAGTCCAAAGCTGTGACCCCTCCAAAAAACCACACCCTTTCAGTTTCCACCTAACTCTAGAAGCAGCAACATTCGTTCTTGACCTTAGTTTTTCCTAAGCGCTGCATCTGTGTAACCTCTGTAGTCCAGCAGACCAAGTCTCCCTCCTGCCGCGCGCCAGGTATCGAAATGACATAAGAGGGCAGGGTTTCAGACATGCCAAGGCCGCATTCATTTGCCTAAATGTAGTTGTGTAGTGCTATTTTAAGCCCATTCGTTTACCCTGCCCAGCCTCCAACTGGCTGGTTGATGCATCTTACAATACTCAAAACACCCGTACGGGCCTGGCATGTCTGACACGCAACCCAGGAGAGTCCCACGCCCTTCTGGACTGGCAGGGAAGGGCTGAGCGGGATACACACATATGCCTAAAATAGCAAGAGACACCTCTGCTTCGGCAGCTAAATCCTTCCCAGCATCAGCGTTTCCCTGGCTGGTCCGCACAGTCCCGCTGGTCCAGCTGCCAAAGCCTTACTAGCAGGGGCTAATTTTCCATGTCAGTGCAATTTTAATTTGCCAGAGTTGCACCTGGTTAGGACCGGTTATTTATTGTTTCAGCAAGAGCGGGACTTGATGAAATGTTCAAAGCCATATATAATAAAGTTCAGGATAAGCTGGCACGCACAAGAGCATTGAACAGTATAGAAATGCCAAAAGCGATATAGGATTTGATAGGACTTGGCTGGCTGCACGGTGTGACTACTTACAGATCACGGACCTGAATCCTTATGGCGCTGCATCTTGTGTGGTCATTTATTATAGCATGAAATGGGAATAAGTGTTAGCAGTCAGCCTCAGAGCTGACTCCTTCATAGCAACTTTGCACTGGAGTAAACGACTGTAAAGCATGCTGTCATTTGGTACTTTAAATCTACTAATGCAACAAGATCTTCCTACCTTAATGTTTGCGTTTTCTCACGAACAGGTTCCAGTTATATTTGCCTTTTGGAGGAAAACTGGCAACCTCTGGATATGCCTGTACGCACAGGTAAAGCGATAAACTTGCCTTGCCAATTGCATCACGTAAGTAGGTTTTGATTACAGTGCGCCCCCCGTGCAAAAAGTATTTCATCACACAAACCAACTGTTGTTGTGGTAGAAGGAGCAAACAGACCCCCGGTCTAAGTAGGTTTGAGCCAGTGAGACAGTGCAGCTCCATGGGTACTGCGGTGCTCGCTCTCTGGTCGAGGTGCTCCAAAAGGCTTCGACTTTTGAAACTTTCACATCAGCAGGCCGAAAAAGGGAAAAAGGGCAGGTATGCAAGAGCAGCTCCCCCTTTTTAGCCCACTCTGTTAAGCCAGACTGACTCTTACTGCTGGGATAGAGGGTCCATGTTTAACACACGGAAAGGCATTGACACCTCGTGGTTATGTACAGTGAGTTTGAGCACTCGGCCGCAGGGATTCAAGCGTGTCGGACATCTCAGAAGCCTGACAGACTTGAGGGCCAACCAAAGCAGCCGGCCAGCCGGCCGCCAGCCCTTGCTGGGCAGCGGGATGGGAAGGTCCATGCTGGGAGATGGCTTCGCCCCCGGCAGCACTTGCGGCCACCAACCCAAATCTATAGCTCTGTAACGATCTCCTGCCGCTGTTGGCGTTTTGGGAGCGGCCAGACGGGCAGGGTTATGGGGTCGTGGTGATGGTGGTGGGGTTACAGTAGGGAGCTGGTCAGCGGGCCAGAGAGCCCGCGGCAAGAAAGCCGCTGGCGAGCAGAGGGCGCTCGGCCACCGCCATGGCCAACCTGCCCGGGCTGGGCCAGCGCAGCCCCGCCACTGCTGGAGCCACCACCCTGCTGGGTATGAAGTTGAGCCTTGCAGAAGGTTGTTTAATATCGCCAAAACAGGGCAAGGTCTGTGGCCCTTTACAAAGTCCAGTCTGCAGGCACGGCTGCCTGAGCCTCTCGTGAATCGACACCGGTCCTCAGATGCAAAGACGCAAATGGCTCATTCTTGCAGGCAAAAAAAAAAAAAAAATAATTGAATATTAAAAGTCTGGACGCTTCTCCCTGCTAGGTGAAACGGTGAAACCAGGAGAGGGGAAGAAGTATGAACTGCAGATTTTAACTGTTACCTTCTAACACAAGAATCCAGTTGTACGCTGGGCGGTGAACACACTTTCTGCTTTCCTCGGGCATGCAAATGCAACGGAGCCGTGAAACGTCAGTTAACATGACAACTGAAACCTGCGGCCTGTGGTTCTCAGCTTTTTTTGTTTGTTTGTTTCCTTTTTCTTTTTATTCTGCATTTCTTTCTCTCGCCCTCATCCTACAAGCCCTCTGACAGCCCCAGCGGCTCAGACGAGTCACTGGGGTTGCGGCGAGAGCAGTACTTCCAGGTTACGACAGTGCCAACCATACAGCTGTTACACAGTATTGCGGCGAGCGAGATGCTGAAACCTTCTTCGTCCACCCTCCCCCAGCCCCTCTCTTTGTCCCACGCGTCCCCACTTTAGCCCGGCGGTGCCTGCACGGGACCTGTGCCGCAGCACCTCTGCTTGCTGCGGTTGGAGGCACCCTCCTGCCCCCTTGGGAGGTGGCTCGTGGGGCGGCGTTGGGTGGACCTGCCGGAGCCCAGCGACGCCTTCTCTCTGAACGTGTCCCCGGAGGAGGGTCACAGGAAAGCTGGTGGGCCTATTTTCAGTCTAAACAGAAAAAATACTGAAAAAGGGCAGTTTTTTAAGCTCTTGGCACTTTTTGTGATCTAAAAAATTAAATTTATTATTGTTACCGCTGCTGTTAGTGCTAATAAAAGTAGGTCCTGATGCAGCATCCCCTGTGCAGATCAAACCCACGTTCATCACAGAAGTAGGACTCCTCTGCCCTGAGTGATGCTGGATGTGCAATTAGATCTTCTTCCAGCTCAAAACTTGTTTTCTGAGAGCCGCTCCCCCCAAAAGAGTGAAGAACAGCAAAAGAGAGAGGGATGGAGGAGGAGTAGCCGCCCTTCCTCGGTTCATTTATGGCACAGCTGTTCTTGTGAATGGCAAAGAGTCTTCACACTGAAGACCAAATAGCAAGGGAGCTCTGGATGTGTTTAAATAAAGCTAGGTTTAATTAGAGCTGTTCAAAAATTAAATGCAGAAACAGAGTGTATTTACGTTTGCACTCAAAAATATATTAGATCCTCAGGCAGATCTAGGTCAGCGCAGCTCGAGTAAAATTACTGGGAAACGCAGCGTGTGGGAAAGTATTCGGTTTTGCCTGTTCCGCGCGAGCGGGTTAACTCTTACAAGTGCTGCAATGCCCGCACCCACAACACGGGCCTTCGGTGTCGCGATGCAGCACAGCCGATGCCAAGAATTCCGAAATCTTGAATTATCCTTCATACAACAGATTCCGGTTGTTTTGGCTCATTTTGCATTTCAGTTTGGTGTCTTTCTCTCTCCCTACTTGTGTCTCCTTCATGGCTACCCCAATGCATCTTCCTGCATGCTCATGAGATCCAGAAACATTTTCCTTTTCTTTAATTAAAGCTGAGGTTCTGCTACGATGATATGAGTCAGAGTGCCACAGGTCTAAGAAAAACACCCGATGTCTGAGCCTTGAGATAAATCCCCGTGTGTCGGCAACTCCAAGTCGCATTGCTAAGATGTTACACACTAAAACATAAAAAAAAAAAAAGGGTTTTTTTTTTCCCTAAGAAATACTCAGGCTTTTGATTATGCCTCCTGCCTTCCAAGCGCCAGCCTGCAGGTCTAAACTCTGCCTAAGGAAGCCGAGCTGTTTACCCCTGACTCACTATTGATGTGGATCGCCTTGTTTTGGTGAGGTCGGGCCCAGCTGCGGCGGGCGTTGCACAAGCCTGGCGGCACGGCCGGGAATTTGGAGGCGCCGCTGACCAAAAGGGCTGGGGGGGAAGCTCAAGTATTTCGCAGGGATGGGCTCTGGGATCAGCTGGGCTGGAGGTAAGGCCCCGCGAGCGCTGCGGCGCAGGGGAGATCTCTCTCCGGTGGGCACAAGGGACCCCTCCTTCCCCTGGCAAAGGAGAGAGGGTCTGCGCTTCGCTAAGGAATCGGGGCAACGGTGTAAATTCCAGGAGTTGTCGAAATTCACGATTTTCGTGCCAAGGCATCCTCTAATGCCATTTCAGAGTGAATCAGCAAAAAGTCAACAGCAGTCCTCGTTCTTAATTTGGCCTCGTTCGAAATAAAACACTTAGGCTGCAGAAATTATAACAGACCAAAAGGAGCTATTTGGACAGACTCTTGGGGTACCAAAAAAAAAAAAAAAAAAAAAAAAAGGCAGCAAAATTTTGCTCCTGCAAAGCACCTTGGCTCTTCTCTTTTCGCTTGGCATCCATTTCAGCGGGGAACCTTGTTCTCAGGAATTTTTGGACAATTCCAGTAAATACCCAACAGTTGACGCTGCAGGGAGCGGGTGCTCAAGGCGTCCCGCATTTACCTTCCGGGCTTGCCACTCTCACCCGGACACTGGTCCAGTCCCAAGGCGGCCAGTGGCTTCCAGCTCTTCCCCCCCCCTCCCCAGCTTAGCATCCGGCTGTGGTTTGCATCGTCATCAGTCGACCCTGGTATGACACACAACTGACGTCCACGGTTTCAAGGGCCTTGTTTGTCTTTCCCACCCCGCCCAATTCCAAAAATACACCGCCGGGAGCGCGACACGTGCTGCCTCCGGCCCGCATCTGCGCCCTCGACGAGGTGCAGGGGGTGAGGGTGGCTTCTGGCCTCCCCTTGTAGGCAGCCGCCGGCCCCTGACCGAGCCGGTGGCCCCAGGTGGCCTCGGGCACACGGGACACAGCACCCGAGCGGCTGCCGCCGGCGGCGGCGTCAAAGAGCAACGCAACGCGGAGCGGGTCCCTGCAGCGCAGGGCGAGGCACCGCACGGCCATCCCGTCCGGGTGCAGGGCGGGAGGGGACGGGGACGGGGACGGGGACGGGGACGGGGACGGGGACGGGGACGGGGACGGGGACGGGGACGCGCTCCCGCCCCCCTCTTCCTCCGCCGCCACCGCCCGCCCCGCCGGGAAATGGGTCACCGCGCGCTTGCACAACCCGCCCCGCCCCCACGTGACCCGCGGGCCCCGCCCCGCCATGCAAATCAAGCCGGGCGGCGGCGGCCAATGGGGAGGCGCCCTCCGCCGTTGTATTTATAGACCCTATTTAAAGAGCCCCTGGGAGTCTCCGCGCGCGGCGCTGGGCGGTGGTGGCGGCGCTGCTGCTGGGGCGCGAGGGCACGTGCGCCCGGAGGGGTGCGGGTTGGGGGAGGCGGGGAACCAAGGCGTGGCGGGGCCGCGCGGCCCGGCCGTTGGGGCGCGAGCGCAACGGCCGCCTCAGGCTGAGGGCCGGCTGTGCCGGGAGGGGGCGGCGGGGGCCGCGGGGGCCGTGCTCTCCCGGCCGCTGCCCGCCTCCGCTCGCACGGGCGGCGGGGAAGGAAGGGCCTTCGGTTTCAGCCCGGCCCGAGCGCCTGGTGAACGTTGGGCTGTGTCCTCTGGGCACGTACGCACCTAAAGTTACAAGGCAGGGCTCGTCAAAGGTGGTTTGTGGTCAAAAAGGTAGCGATTTGTTGTTGTTGGTTTTTTTTTTCCCCCCCAAGCGGTTCGGGTGTTCTTGCTTTCAGGTCATCCTCTTTGGCCGAGAAATTGGAGATGTGGAAATCCTCTTTGCTGCCCCCCTCCCTACCCCCTTTAAAAAAAAAAAAATTAAAACCGTCTATTTACTGGAGCTTGTTGTGCGGTGAGAGTTAGAAGGGAGACGTAACACTTTAGAGCTGATGGAGGTTTCCTGGCATCTGCAGCTGTTCCGGGCTCTAAGGTGTTAACAGAGCGGCAGTGTTTTGTAATCATTCTGCACTGAAATAAATGACTAAGGTAAGCGAGCGGCAGTGGTGATTGGAACCCGATCTTGCAAGCTCCCTCTTACACAAGTCATCTCTCAGGAATTAGCACGGGAAGAATTTTCTGTCAAAAGTTCGATTCTTCTGTGAGAAGACCAGCAGCTTATCTCCATAAGGAATGCTCCCCCCCCCGCCCCTTATGCAGCATTTGATACATAGCTTGCAGTCCTACTGAAATCAACAGCATCTTCCCCTTCACTTGGAGACTACGCCTTCTATTTCTAAGTGTATGTGTATTCTTAAAATCCTCACATCGAGCTGATATCTGCGCTCCTCTCTCCTTCCCATAGTACTGTTGAGCACTGACTGTAATAAGAATTGCAAATGCCCCTACTCCCATTTTAAAGAAAACCTCCACAACATGCTGTTGGCAAGACAGCTTGGTTACTCTGCTAATGCATAATTAAGAGAAGGATGGAGATGGGGGCAGGAAACTGCTCCAGCTCTTACTGTTTGGCCCACCAGAGGCAGACTGGTAGGTTTCCCTCCGGCTTTCCTTTTGTTAGGATTTGCCTCAAACCAGGAAAGGAAGAAAAGCCCCCAAAGTTTAAAAAAAAAAAAAACCATGACAACCCGAAAGCCTACCCCTGTGTTGAGATTTGACTGACTGCAAGGGCTTCAAATAGCCTCAGATACGTACTGCTAGTTTCTAGTAAGTGGTTTACTTAGATGGTACTTTAAGTGCAGAGATTGACTTGACCCCTGTTTCATTAGAGCATGGAAGTAGTTTCCAGGATAAAACCTAAATGGATCTGGGAAAGGGAGAGACATTGCAGGTAAATCAGTAAAAAGGACAACAGATTACTCGTTCTTCTTGTGCATTTAAAACTATAACCAATGCCAATTCAGTCAGTGCAGAGACTTGGTGATTGTAGTAAGATTTGGGTCAGGCCCTTGAAGAACCTGTGTGCTAAAACATTGTCATGGGTAAGTGCCTTTTACAAGGACTTTTTGAAATGCTTAAGCTGCCCAATTTTCTTTCTTGTTAAAAATCTCGTCACTGCCACAGTGGGAGAGAGGAAGAAACATACTTCATAGATGGAATGTGCTTCAAGTGAACTGTTTTTGTTTGGCTGGGGTTTTTCTCTGCTTTTTCTAACTGCACTCTTGTTGCCATATACTTGAAAAATGACTGCAATGTTTACATTCAGTGTTAAAGCTGTGGGGTTTAATACTCTCTGCAGCTTAATCAAGTGAATATAGGGAAATTTACACAGCAAACTGCTTGACCGCTTTAGTGTATGAAGTTGACTAGGCCAGTAATTCTGCGCCTTCTTCATGCTCTGAATTAAATTTCATAATAAATGAAAGCACAAAACAAACAGATCAAAAAAGAGTGGAGTTAAACTGGTTGTGAAGCGTCACTAGCAAATACCATCTGCATAGTCATATTGGTCAGTAACATGAAGGATTCCCAATTCCCCACCCCTCTACTTGGCACATACAAAGAAATCAGCTGCTTTCAAATTTGAAATGACCAGATATCAGTGGGGAGGGAGGAAGGAAGGAGGCTTTTGCATATCACAGTTTAAATGTGATGGAGCTGGGCAGCAAGGAACAGACATGCATACCAGTCCCCTGTGGCTGCTGAGCAGAAGGCTTTTGTTCTTCAGGGCAAGATCAGGTGGAGAGGCAGGGCCTGTGCTGGCAGAGGGGAGGAAAGCAAGCTCCATCTGTGACAGTGCAGCCTGTGAGAGTAAGCAGCTTTCTGAAAGGCTTGTGCTGAAATTTAACAGCCTGTGGTGTGTTCTGGCAGGGACTTGTTGGTGAGCCACCTGAATCAGGGAGTGATGCTGAAATCCCTCTGTCCCTCTCTCCCACGTACTCACCTGTGCGCGTGTGTGTGTGTAGTTACCTGTTGTTCTACTAAAGACTCATTCTACTTAAAAGCTTTGATACTTTTTTTTAATCACTGCCTCTGAAAACTGAATAGCCTAGCGGATGGCTTAGGCTGTCAGTGTCTTGTCAGCAGGCATGCAGCTCCACTGGTATAGAGTCCCCAGTAGCTTTGTGAACAGCACACGCTCGCTTACCGTAATTGTGTCCATACTGAGACTTGTGCCAATAAAGGTCTTTAGTAAAAGATGCTGAATACTAATCAATGTAGTTATACCTACCTATATATAGGCGTATATATATATAGCGAGGTGTGTATATAAATATATAGGTGTGTGTATATATATATATAAAGGGAAAAATCTGGTTTTGCTTCTTTGCAAATGTTTCACAAAGGTGTAAGTTTGGGATTCTCTAAACGTGGAAGTTGTCTGGTTTGAACTGCATTGGTAAAATTAAAGCACTATGGGGCCTGTGACAGGGGTACTGTTACACTGGTGTTTCCTATTAATAGTCCCTTAGATCGAAAAATGCGACTCTTTGGAGTTTGTAGCTGTGTGGTGGGGACCGTGCAGATCTAATGGCCTGTCAGCACCACAAGGGAGGTGACCCGCTCCCACCTGTCCCTACGAGGCTCCAGGGTGGCTGATACTGGTCTGTCCCATACATCCACGGTCTCTGTTGCTTGTCTGCCCCAGGTAAAGCTGGCTCAATTCATTCATGCAGCAGAAGACTACTAGTACTAAGGCTAATGACCAAAAAACGTGATTATTTCTTTGCCAGATTAATGAGCTGAATTATTTCCCACGTGTTTCAATAAGCAATAGACGCAGTGCAAGGGCCCAGACAGGGCAGCCTGAAGAGGGGAAAAGGGGATGTGCTACCTGTTTTGGAAGCCACAAGCCACTAGCAACACGCAGGATGAGGCTGGGCAGCACAGCAAGGACATTTTTGTACCAAAATTGCCACATTTGCTTTCCCAGTATGGTTATTTCAGTGAGGCTGTAGGAAGATGTCATTTTTCACATACAGCTTTCTGACTGTAATTGTCTCCTGGCTGAAGACTGCTGTTCCCATTGAGCTGCCGGTCTGTGGGAGCACATCCTAATTCTTTTCAGGCAAAAGTCGGGCAGGCTGGTTTAAATACTTGCAATAGTCAGTCTGAGCTCATCTGAAGTGAAAGGAGGAGCGCTCGCTGGAACTGCTCCATAGTCAGTTGGATGAGGCCAGCATCCAGCAGAGGGGCTCGGGGTGGTAACAGATTTTACTGGCACAGCCAGATTCAGAAGATGACATAAGTTCACAGCCAAAAAAAAATCACCTCTAGATCCAAAATACATCATAGCCTTACAAAAAGCAGTATTCAAGCCTTTTTTAGACCAGCACTCAGACTGCTTTAATGTATTTTTTGTTGAATTTTTCCGCCTGTAAGTTGCACTAGTCTTTGGATCCTTATACCAACTTGAATCATGTCTATCAGTAGTGAGTCTGAGGACATTTGAGCATGTGAAAAGGAGTCAGGGTACGAAATTTGGACTTTGAGTTGTGGAGTTTTGCTTGCCATCTGCCTGACAGTGTCAAGGAAATGCAGTAGTAAGGGCATGCTGACTAGGATCCTCTGCGAAACATAAACCCCGTGGAGCTGTTGAGGAAGGTGGTTGCATTTTTCTCTTATGATAGAAACCTGAACAGGGTTTGGGGTTTTTTTAGCTGAAAGACGTATACTTCAAAGGAACATTGCGAGAATGGATTTTGGCCTGCTGGAGATAGCCCTAAGTGTGGCTCTCAATGCCGTCTTTCTTTTCTTCTTTTTTTTTCTGCCCTTCTGTCTGTCTTGTTAATTATTAATCTAATGTTTTGAGAGCTACATTCTTCTGAGTGACTCCTCCCATGTTTCCAACCTGGGTGACTTGTCTTGCATTATTAGTCTGTGGACTAAAATTGCTCCTTCATAAAATGTTGTACTCTGGAAAGAAACCCAGGTGGCAGAGTGTACAGAAGGTGTGTCATCCAGGCCTTGTGGCATGTTACGAGAACTGCCTTGCTTATGCATTATGCTGCTTGCTTAAATGACCTCTGCAGCGTTCAGTAAAATGGCCTCAGGTTGTTGTGGACTTTGCGGTCTTTTTAGCACATGCAATTAATCAGGAGGGAAAAATAAATCTAGCATCAGAATGAGTATTTTACTGGAACTGAATTGCAATTTCTGTGCATAATTTAACACTTTGGGGAGTGAATGTTCTCTGCTTGCTTGAAATAATTTAGAGGCGGTTTTGAAATAGAATACATTTGTGTAAACACGTCTGGGGATTAAAGATCTCATATTTAGTTTTCTCCAACATTACGTATCTGTCTATAGGATGTGCCATGCAGTAATCTCTAAGCTCTGTTCTGCAAACTGTTCCTCTTACGAATAGACTCAAAATAGTCCTCCTGGCATCTTTTCATTTTTTCTTCCTAAATAAGGGACTGTAGGATAAAACCCAATGTGGGGTAATTCTGTGCCTGTTTTGTAGATGGGAAAACAGGAGAATTTTGGCTGAAAGTGGCCTCAAGCTAGTGGTTCACATTTTTCAGTACTTAGCAAGGAAAGCAGCTGTTATAACACTTGGGTTTCTGCAAAATTGCAATCCTCATAGTTACAGATTGCTTTTGAAAGCTGTCCCAAAGTTACCTGATTAATCTGTGGCAGGCCCGAGTGTATAGTTCAAAGGCTAAGTATATAGTTCATTCTGTGTCCTCTCCTGCATCAGTAATACAGCCCAATTTATGGGCCCTTAGTGAGAGATGACAAACTGACAAAGTTGATAATACTTTTTGGTATGAAATTTGCATGAAATGTTGTGTGAAATTTGCAAATATGTTCCGGTCCAGTGACATGAGCTATTTACGAACAGCTTTGTATTGCCCTTCTTTCTCCTTTCTTCTGAAACTAGGGAGCTTATTTGGGATCGGATGTTGTTAACCTGACCCTTTGAAAAGCTCACCGTTTGTGTTCACAGGCTAAAGGATCTCTCGGCATGCATCACCGCAGCAGGATCTGAATCTTGGGCAACAAGCATTCATGATGGCATTTAGAGATCACTCTTTCCTGTAATGATGTTGTGACGTTTACTCAGCTAAGAATAGGCTGTTGTAATAAGTTTTCCATATATGCTTTCAATATCAGTAAACAAAAGCTCTCTCAAGTACATGAGCAGCAGTGGTTTTGGTTAATGCGTTTTTCAAGCTAGGGCTCATTTATTTTACAGTTAAATAAAACCTGTTGGGTAGGTTAGGGTGTAGGTTGCCACACTTCAAACTACAGTAATTTACACTCTTTTGTCAGCAGCCTCAGCATTTACCTTCACGCGTGTTATCTGTAAGAGAGCAGAAGTTTTGAATTTCTCTAGGACGATGAACCTCCTTGGTCAGTACAAAAATGCATTTTCAGATTTCTGGGTCAAGCATGTTTTCTGCAGTGTCAGGTGGCACCCTGGTTGTACCCATTGTATGATCAGAGCAGTGCTGCCTTACCCTGCTGGGCCTTTTGTGTTGGCACCTCGGAGCTTTGTGAAGCGCAGAAAGCAAGAACCAGTGAGTTCACCGGCTGAGACTGAGGGTTATACCTGATAAATGGTTTAGGGGCCAAATTAGTGTTTAAGTGGAACTGAAGGGGCACCAATCTAAGATTGTCCACCTAGAAGTCCCTTGTTCAGCTGCCACTGAACCCCAGAGCTGTCCGTACTCACGTCGCACTGCTCTGTTCGACTGTGCGGTTTCTGGCACCTGGGGTTCTGCCTCGGGCACTTGCATGGCTGTCCCAGTCTGAGCCATCCTGCACCTGCCCCTGGCAGGGCACAGCTGAGCAGGGTGTCCACACCAGGCAGCCCTCTTCGCCTGGCTCGCTCTGGGGCTGCTTCAGGAGGCAGCTGCAACTCATGGCCAGCACTTCTTGAGAGGGTCAGGGTGTGTTAGTCACCTCCATCAACTCTGCGGAGGGATGCAATACCCAGTGTTAGACCACCTGCGCAGAGATGAGACATAAGGAGGTGTTATGCCCTCTCAGCCAAAGGATGTTCAAAGCCTTATCTCCCTTTCCCAGGAATGTGCTCTTACCACTATAATATCAGATATTCTGACTAAGGGCCCTCTTCTCTTCTGAAGATCCCGTGAGTTTGATTCTTTTACTCCAACTTTCCTAATGTTCCTTTTGCAGATAAGTAAGCAGCTTAGCTGTCAGGCTTGGCATTTCTTATCCCATTCCAGGGAACAGGCCCCTGAAGATGAGGCATGTGAGACTTGTATTGGATCCAGCTCGGTGCATTTTCATTTGATGCTTCGAAGCTGAATCACTGTTGCTCAGTGGAAACCTGCCGCTCTGAAACCTGAACCCGATAGCTTGCTTGTGGGGTTCTGCAGTCAGGTTCCTGGTTCATCAGTTGATAAGGCTAACCTTATTTTCCTGTTGATCAGCTTAGCGAGAACTTTCAGTCAGCTGTGTCCAGGGTACAGGATGTTCAGGACTGCAGCAAGGCATGCCCCCTGTCCAGGGCAGGACAGTAATTCAGCACTCCCCTGCCTGCCCCCTTGCTCCATGGAGGCTCCCTGCAGGGTCTCCCACTGATCTCCAAATTCATGAGGAACTGTTGTGTTTTGTTCTTTTCCACATTTTGTGCCTCTGTTGGAGGAACATCCAGAGCTGGCTTGCTTTCTGCCCTACCCTTGGTACAGCCCTGAAAATACTAGTGGCTCATGGTTCTTGGGGAGCCCTGGAATGGAAGCACAGGATTGATTTTGGCTGTAAGGGATCAAAACTGGGTTTTTTTAAAGCGGTATCACAACTGCTACTAGGGGGGTGATTGCTTGGTTGTAAACCATGTTAGAATTTTGCCAAGAATTAATTTGGCCAAGTGTTCTCACTAAACCTCACAACTGACAGAAAAACACCACACGTACAAACTCTAGTTTAGTCTGGCAAGCTGTTGTTAATAGTCAGGGGAAAGGTACTTCTGCAAAGCAGACAAAAGCTGCATTAAGCTGCCTGCATGGAGTGGCACACTGAGAAAGAAGAGCACGTTTTACAGAGTAGGGAAATGTTCTGTCTGTAACGGGCTGACTTGTGAGATTGAATACCTGGAGCACTCTTCTCTTGCCTGGCTGGGTTGTGTGCATGCACTTGGAGCATGAATTCTTGCACTGTCAAATCTGTAATTAATTTTCTGCAAATGCTTACTTGTACAACTGAGGAAGTGTACAAGTGAACGTTTTTGTCCAGGCACCTCAACTGCTTGCAGAAACCTACCACAAACAAGCTGTGAAGACTGACAAAAAGATTAACTGAACAAACTGAATATAGGACAATATTTGTATTTTCCCCTCAACCTCTGCTACAGCAATACCTTGTAGCTGGCATTTGCATGAAAAATGCACAGGCAAGGAATACAGAAACAAAACCACAGCAGTGACTGACTTCTTCAGTAAACAGTTCACACATACAAAAAGTTAAGGCTAACAATTTCACATGGACAGCTGCTGTTCTGTAATGTGTTATCCCTCATCAAACTGTGAAGTAATGAGAAAATGATACGCTGACAGTTCCTATCATTATCTCATAACTCTTGGGCTTTATTGCTGCACTGTTGCAGGTTTACTGTGTCATCTTGGGCAAGGGAGTTCAGCCTGTGGTGTCTCAGTTTCCCCTGCTGCAAACTGGAGGTGACGCCTACTGCACAGGGGTGTTTTGGCCTTGGGAAGCAGCTTGCAAAAGCAACTTGAGAGTCTTTGTTGAAACAGCCCACCTGTAAGACTGCAAAATGTTATTCCACAGATTGTTTCTAAAAGGATTGTAGTGAAAAATCACTCTTGTTTCTTTGAGTCTAGACATGAGCCTAAGGTCCTGGCCAATACCCGTTGTCTCTGTAAAACGTACAATGTGGTATGTGAGGTGTTGCTGAAAACTGCCACACTTTCTGTACAGCTATGTCCATTAACAGCTAGTTCACTAGCACAAAGGCTCTCAGTCTGTAGTATAAGACAGTGTACTTCTAGTGTGTCTTTTAGTTGGTTCACTATGTATCACGGGATACGTGGGGCTGACTTTTCCTTCCTTCCTTCCTCCCTTCCTCCCTTCCTTCCATCCATCCATCCATCCATCCATCCAATGAATGTAGATTTGGTGGGGGCAGGGACCTGTTTCTGAGTTCATTGGATACTTTCATTCAACATATGTAAGAAGTGCTGGAAATGTTAAATGTTTCAGTTACTTTTGAAATACTGCTTTTTGTTTTGGGAATTACCAAAATAAAATAATAGCAAGATTTAGGACTCTGGAAGCGAAAACCTGTCCTTTTTGAGATTTTTTTTTAAGGTTTCTCTGATCTAAATTGAAAGTGTTGGGGTTTTTTTTCCATATCCATGCAGAAGAAAAATGAAAAAATCAAAAAGGCATGCTAATCATTGTGAGGCATTATAAAGTAAAAATGTACTTACGCTGATGGGAAGGGAAAACAGAGTCTGAAAATAAGAGCTAATTCAAACCAGAACCTGAGACCCAAACACTGAACACTTTTGAGGACTTCTGAAATCCAAACATCAGTACTGCAGACTTTTAAAAAATAAGGCAGAACCATGTGAAATATCAGAAATTGAGATTGTTTTTAACTTTTGGGTCTCTGTTCTTCAACTTTTTGTCCTTTGTTGTCTTTATTCTTTTTCAGTAGCAATAGTGGCCACTTAGGCAGTCTCTTTCTTCCAAAGAGATTCTATGGAAGTTAAAAAAAATTAGGGGCCTATCCTGTCAGTAGAAAATTTCCATTGAGTCTCTATCACGTGGTGATAGCGCTACTTCACTCAGTGATACTGTCTTCTGCTATGTCGTGGGTGGTCACTCTGCTTGGAGTGGGTGTATAGGATGGCAATATGATAGGCTTTGATGTGGCCTGCACTAGGACGTATTACCACCCGGGCTTTTGGGAAATATCTGTGGAAAGAGCTTTTGATGAGTTGCGATTATTTATGCAGTTGTTATTTCAGAGTATCTACCAAAATACTGAAAAAAAAAAACCCCAACACTGCTTTGACCAAATTGTGAAAAACCTGCTGTATTACTGAGGTTTTGGAGAATTGCAGGGATGATTCCTCTTTTATTAAATGCTCTTTTACTTACCATATTATCTTGTGATTTTATAGATAGCCTAGTCTCTACTTTTATTTATGCCAGACCTTATCTACAGCTTTTAATGTGTTTCAGTTTTAAATGGAGACAGTAGCAAATGGAGGGTATGGCCTATCTTTCTTTTGTTGCTGTCTTTTTAAAAGCTTAATTTAGGCATGATAAGAGAGAGAGCATCACAGAAAAGTTCTCTCATGGGGACTTCAAAGTCTTTCTAGCACCCTGTGGCATTCTCTCCTGTGGTTTATTTGGGGGTGAACATTGGGAAAATGCCTTTGGAGACTGCTATAGTTTTGATTGCTAAAAAGAGAATGGATGTTTGACTCCAGGGTGAAAATGAGAAACAAAGAGACCAGTTCACGCCTCCCCAACACACTGTGACCCTTTAATGCCTGTGAAGCTGTTCAAAGGGGACATCACATGGTAAAACTGGTTTTCTTGGGAGTTCCATGCTGCAAGAGAAAGTAAAGCAGGCATTGGCTGCCTGTGGTCCTTCTGTCTTGTTCCCAACATGGGTACATGCCAAGCATGGAGAGGGTGAACGGAGCAGAGGTTACACTGAGAGTGTTTGCGTACTATTTTAGATATAATCCTCCAGCTGTTTTCATTTATGCTGAACATAGGGCTGGTCCTGTGAAAAAACGAACATTAGAGGCCACCGTGGTGGTCCAGAATATGGGCGGTGCCTTGATGTAGAGTCTGATACAAGCCTGGAACAAATCATACGAAATCCTTTCAGTTCTTTGAGCTTAACATGAAGGTATTAAGGATGAAACTGATGGCATTAAACTCCTTTCTGCTTTCTTAGTTGCAGAGCAGGCTGTTTACAGCAAAGATTATAGACCGTGGAAAATTGATTCAGGGAGCGTTGACCTTGAATCACACTGCATTACTCCATTGAAATCATCATAGGAACATTAGAACTGAGTACCGAGTGTGCATGTTTTCAGTGCCTCACAGGACATAAAGAGACGTTGGCTACCCAAAGGGAATTGTCAGGATAGATGTGTTATAGACCTAAATTTCCCAGTTAATGCAGAACCAGGTTGTAGTCACACACATATTTTTGACAGCTTATATTATGTAACTTGGAAGCACTAAGATATACCAGATGATGGGCTCTCCTTTGGTGATGTAGCAGAAAATGGCTTTTCCAGGGAGAGCTGCGCTGGAAAGAAGTGGTTTGTTCCCACATATCCACACAGAAACTCCGGCTCTCCTGTAACTATACTGGTTTCATTTTTAATTGCAGACCAGAACAAAGACTTGGCACTTTCACAATTAGCAGTTGTAAATAGACATGATGTAAGGACTAACTTTTACTCATGTAAAGTTCTATTTTATGCCTAATTTACATGTGTAATCGCCTGTGTAATTGCATGTACGGGCTGAGAAAGTAAATGAACATATGCTTCTTAAAACTCATTCAATAACGTAAATTTTCTTCCCCCTCTTCCTTTGGAATGAGAGTCTAAGCTTCTTCACTGGGACTTCAACAAGATGTGCCTGAGCCCTCAGAGGTTAGCACCACAGCGGCTAATGTTTCCCAGATAGCCTGATGCAGTTGGAGTGGATAAAGCTCAGGGATGCTCTGGTCTGTATTGAGTCTCCTGTCCTAGAAAGGAGTTGCTAAAACTGTGAAGGTAATGCCATCACGCTGATTGTGAAGTAGGTGAGCTCTGTAACCTTGACTTTGGGGCAAACTTGGCCATTTTTTTGGACGTCGGCAATGATGTTGGATATGTCTGTTAAGTCTAATTGTTTTTTAGTTCTTGCTACTGCTGTTATTGTTGCTTTATAGAGAGGACCTCAGCTGCAGTTCTAGATTCCACTTCCCCATTTTTTTTCAGTTCAGATTAAAGTGCATTGTTCATCCATGATGGGTGGAAGAGAACAAAATGGGACAATATGTTTAAACGTAGGAGATGAAATGCTGGATTCTTTGTCCATGTGGTATTCCATGGTGGGAGAAGTACTGTTGTTTGGTATGAAAGATGGTACTAATGAAGGTGAGGATGACGCTGCAGGGCAGGAGACCAATGTGGTCTCCAAATATTTAGCAGTACTGTGGAAACAGAAGTAGATGCAGGAGGGGACTGTATGAAAGCTAGCAATGAGGGGTTTCTGTGAGACCATTAGATGAATGTACAAAACTTTGGAAAGTAAAGAAAAGGAAAAGGGAAGAGTCATTCTTGAGGAAGACCTCATTAGGAGATACAAGAAAGCTGCCTTCTGTTCTGCCAAGAGCAAACACAATTTAAGTGGAGCTGCACGACAGCTGCAATACATGTGCGTGGTGCGAATGCTGCCTCTGTAGCGTTTCTGTTTCCTTGTGAATCTGCCCCTAGCTAGGAGGTGCAGTCTTTGGCTCTGGCATAATAACTGGGAACACACGGCCAAGAACTGTAGTCAGTGCAAAGTTTCACTTAAGTCACTGATGGCCTGTCGGTGTAAGAGGTTGCTCACCTACTTTTGATTGCAGGATCTGGGCCTTAGCTGGCAAAAATTCTTCTGAATTGCTACTCCTGGAATCTGTTATTTCTCAGTCTTTCAAACATGCCAGAACTTGGCTGGCAATATACTATTCTTGCTGGACAGGAACATATAAAACTTTAATAGAAACCTCTTTGATCAAACTGATCATTTGATTAGATTGTCTCCCAGGGAACTGATCTGTGTAATAATCATAGTGAATGGAACTGGCTCTTGCTTCACCAAAACAGGATTGTTCTGCTGCAGATCTGCTCACTGGCGGGACTCTTTGATCAGTGTTCAAGGGTTACACTAATGGAAGTTAGCTAGTATGTAACCAGGTGTTGAGTACACTCAAGTACATTTTTGATGAGGGAATGAAGAATGAAGATGAAATGTAGGTCTGTACTTTCGCACTTGTCTTTTGAGTAATCATGGTGTTCTCCTGCAACTTTTAGAAAAATCTAATCTCTGAAAAGGTTTGCCTCTGAAATATCTGAAGTAATACACCCAGCAGAGATAAACAGGGAGTATGGGAGGCAGTGGGAAGTTAGAGTAGGTGACCTGGATTCTGTTTGCAGCTCAGAAACTGATTTTTATGTGCATTTAAGACGTTTACGTACAACTTCCTGTGCCTATACAATAGGGATAATAGTATTTCCTTTATTTAAAAATAGTGATCTGTAATCTGTGGGCAATGTGCTATTGCAGCTAAAAGTGCTGTGCATGCACACTAATCTGTATAGCTCCCTTGTGATAGGACATAAACCATTCACTGTATTTTGGATGGGCTAAGTCATCTGGTACTCCTTCAAGAAGGTACAGTCAGACCTCCCCAGTCCAGGTTCCTCTTGGTCTGAAGGGTAGGAAACCAGTCCAATGGGAGTTAATGTAGTGATGACCTTTGCAGCTGGTCTCCAGCTGCTGGTCCCAGCTGCCAGCTGCAAAGAAGGGAAGGGGGTGGAGAGAAGTGCTGCTAGTCCAAAGGTAGGAAAGGCTCCGTGTTGCAGAAATTAAAGGTCTCTATGCTCATTTGCCTCCTGAGAAGCCCATTGTACTTCATTTTCCTCCTTGCTCCCTCGGGAAAGAAGAGCCCTTTCTAAACTTGAAGGTATCCTGGAAAAGATAGACACCATCCTCTGTAATAAGAGCAAACAAAGCACAGACTGTGCAGAAGAAGAGCCTGAGTATGAACTAACTTTCCCATACTGAAGACTCGCCTATGTCTGACATAGCCTTGGATCAGCTCTGATTTCAGTCTAAGCCAAAATGGGTGGTCTTTTTCCCAATTTAACTTCCATTCACTGAAATGGAAGCTTTTTAGCTGAGGACAACGGAGAGACTTCTTCCATAAATATATATTTTTTCAAATATATTTCTGTAGGGGATGCAGAGAGAAGCTTAATTGATTTGTGTAAAGTCTAGGAGTCATAAACCCTAAAAAATGTTCCAGAAATAATATCATTACCCATTTTTACTGTCAAGCCTTGTTTCCTTAGAGACCTAGAGGGCTGACAGCCTCTCTTTTATGTGACATTCGGTTTTTACATCTCTACCCAAAGATCTGAAAACAGACTATATGTTCAGTGTAATTATGAGTCAGCCTTTACTGATGATGACTCAAATATGCAACTCTGGCACCTGTTTGATGTCTGTCTGGGTTTCGGGTAGCACTGGTGGTGGCACATGGAGCAAAGGTAAACATGAGTGTGTTCCTTCCCAGAAGCTATTTGCTCAATGCATTGGATGATAAAGAACAAAAGGTGCTATAAAAAGGTGCTTACAAAATTGCAGCTGTAATAGTGGGGCATTGTAGGGGGTGTCTTATATCACTTGCTTCATGGAGGGAGTGGCCTTAGGACTGGATGCCAGTGACTCTTACACTTCCTTTGGTATCTTATTTTGCCTGTTCTATGCACGTTCAGGGGGAAACAGAAGGGAGAATTTAGTTAGCTAATTGTATTAACACTAGTGAGGCACCTTGTGGATGAAAAGTGCTATTTAAGTGTTCAATATTATTATTATCAAGGGAAAAAAATCACTCAAGTGAGGAAACTGTTCTGCATCTTGCCCAGTCATGCAAATGCAGATGTGTGAAGGGGTTGAAAATCGAGACACCACTTTATGCGTGTAAACAAGGAGGTACCAAGTGTTAAATTTAGGCATATAACGCTGGTTTTAATTTACCCTGGCAAATCTATGATGTACACCTGCAAATAACACCCCTAAACTCAGAATTGGTTGCTCAGCTTTCCTGTGTATATTATTGCCTGAAGTAATTAATTACGGTTGTGTGAAATCTCAGTCAGGAGCCAGCACTGCATGAAATAGGCCTGCATAGGTATTTGTCTTAAGTGTGGCTGCCAATGTGCATATTCATGTGAAAAATAAGTTCAAGTGTAGGGAAATGCTCCTAACTGAGTATTGCACTTGGTCGCGTTAGGTGAGAAAAGGCATTTTACACCTCCTCAGGGACAGTTGTGACACATCAGGCCTGGCAAAGGGATTAGTATGTCCAAAAAAGGTACAGTTTCAGGAGGTGTGGTTTGAAACCAGTTCTTTAAGAAGAGGTCTAGGAAGCAGAGCCAAGATGGGAGAAATGTGAGATATGAATCTGAGCAAGTCCCAAGACAAACCCCAAACAAAGGTAAAACTACAGAGCTGGTGTGGTTCTATCACCTGAAAATATCTTCTGCACACTCCTGAGGGCAAGAGTGTGCACCAGGTTGAGTCCCAGCCCTGTGGGTTAAGTGGGGATCTACAGTTTATCAGCTTATGGGGGAAAGGGGAGAGGAGGATGATTTAAGGATTTGATCATGGGATAAATGGTTTTCTTTCTGTCTTCTTTGTCACCCTGCCTTTATAAATCTTTACAACATGTTATGGGGTTTGGATTTTATACATAAATGCTCTCATTTGCTCTTACCTTGCTATGGCTTATGTTAAAGGCAATTGCAAAGGTAAGGGTCTACCATCAAGATACACCCTACCTGCATGAGTGGCAGTCTTAAAATCATGATACTAGAATACTGTCACTGTGCCCAACAGCTCAAAACCTTTCTGCAGGATATCCAAAAGCTCTCTGGTGTATCTCCAGTCATCCATATGCGCCTGTTTATGTCTCGTAATTCAGGAGTCCATGTACAAGTGTTTTCTGGTGGCTGGCATTAATCGTAATAGCCAGAACAATGCCAGAAGCCCAGAGCTATGGAAGGGATTTTATGACTGTGGTAGAATTGCGTAGGACTTGTGTTTGTTTGCCAGTTAGACTGAATCACAGTCTAGTCCTGGTAAGTCCAGTGATAACTGTAGTGTTTCAGTGACAGAAAGGGAAAATTACAGTAGTTTTTTTTTTTCCTGTTTATTTTGGGTGTACATCTTTGCTAGCAGAAAATACAATTTCAAGAAGAAGCATTTTTCCATGGAGGTGGGGCACAGTCACAGAGGAAACCTTTGGGAGAGAAAGGTATGCTTGTGCTTATCCTAAGAGGTGCTTGGTTTGTTTTCTTAGGGAACAGAAGATACCAGAACACAAAGAGTACTGTAACTGGGGAGTAATGATGCCATGCTTCAGTACAGGTTGGGGGCCAACCAGCTGGAAAGTAGCTTTGCAAAAAAAGGACTTGGGGCTGGTGGACAAGTTGACTATTAGCCAGCAATACGTCCTAGGGACAAAGAAGGCAAGAGCCTCCCTGAATGCATTAGGAAAAGTGTTACCAGGAGGTCGAAGGAGGTGATCCTTCCTCTCTGTTTAGCACTGGTGAGACACATCTGGAGTGCTGGGTCCAGTTCTGGGATCCCCAGCATAAGTGAGACATGGAAATACTACAGCGAGTCCAGCAAAGGGCCACTAAGATGATTAAGGGATTGGAGTATCTGTCATACAAGGAGAAGCTGAGCATGTTGGGCTGAGTAGGCTTGGTGGATTTTATCAATGTGTATAGATAACTAACAAGAGGATATAAAGAAAATGGAGCCAGGCTTTTCCCAGTGGTGGCCAGGGACAGGACAAGAGGCAATGGGCACAAACTGAAATACAGGAAAATCCACCTTAAACATAAGCAAAAGCTTTTTTACTGTAGGGGTGATTAAACACTGGAACAAGTTGCCCAGAGAGGTTGTGGAGCCTCTGTCCTTGGAGATATTCAAAACCCAAACTGGTATGGTGCTGAGTAACCTGCTCTAGGTGACCCTGCTTTGAGCAGAGTGTTGGACTAGATGATCTCCAGGGGTGCCTGGAGAAGTGATTAGCTTCCTGTAAAACCAGCTAGAAAAATCATGATGTACCGTGTTGGAACATGTGTGGAGTCAATAAACCAGACTCTGAAAAATTTAGAAATCACTTCAGACTGAGAGGCATTGATGGTGTGAGGAAAAGCCATAATGAACTCAGAGTGTTGCTAATTGGATGTGACCATACAGAGGCTGTTGGTCAGGTTTATCGCTTGTCGGTCAGCCACGATTCGGGATAGACAAAAGCATCTTTAGCTTACCTGTCTAGTTGTGTGGCAAAAGCGACTGAAATCAAAGCAGGCAACATGGGAAGCTTAAGCTATTCTAAGTCAGGTGTGGGAAAAGTAGACACCCACCAGGAAGCCTCAGAAGTGAGGTTTGGGGAGGTGAATGGAACTGCAGGAACAGGGACAAGAAGCCAGACAGGCCGAGTAGGACACGTTGCAACAGAGGCAAATTAGCATCCAGGATCTCAGGAGCAGCTCACCAGTTGCATCATCTGTCTATAGGGGACTGCATTACAAGGAGGACTCCTGTCTGGGTGATATCTCACATCTTTCAAAAGACAGGGTCATGGGTCAATGTTACCTGCATTAACTCTCACAGAGAGAAGGAGCAGGTTTGGCTGTTTTCAGGCCTCTAAGTCCATAATGAGTATTACTTACAGAAGCTCCTTTTGCCAAAGTTTTGCATTGTTCCAGGGACGCTTCACCAGAAAATCTAAAGCTTGAAGAAGCAAAGGGATTCAAGTATCATGGGAGTATATGTTAAATTTCGTATCCATGCTAAGAAATTAGTTAATAACAAGACAGCAGTAAGAAACAATGCATTTTGCCTAAACAGGGGACAGAAAGGAAAGAAATCTAAGGTTATCTACTTTCTTCAAGAACACATCCAGAGAGCAAAAGTCCCTTGCTCTTTCTCCCTTCCCTACATCTAGCTGGCAAGCTGTAGAAACTTCCTAATAAATACATCCAGACATTCAGTCCTAGGGTACATCCTGTGTCTTTAGATTGTGTTCAGATAGGAAAATCTCAGTCCAGGAAGACATTTTAGCTTTCATATTTCTCCCTGCATTTATTCATGTACACTACATTTACCTCCAATTTACATTTAAGGCAGGCAACTGGATTGAACTCTTCCATTTCTACGCTTTCCCTTCCTTCCAAATATTGATCAGAGAGCAATTTCATAATTTCCCATTGATTAGCCAGCCTTAAAAACCTTCTGGGCTCGATCCCTGATAACCCATGAAGATTTAAACTGCTCTCTGCCTTTATACTTGCTCTCAGCAATGTGCTGACCTCAGTCTGAGGTGTGTCCTCCCTAAATGTATAGATCTGTGAACTGATGGCCATACTTCAAGAACACTCATATCTGGGATCCACACACTGAGCTCTTGATAAGAAAGTTACATCCCATGGCAGTCAGCCACTCCGGTTGACAAAGGGTGTGGGGTGAAGAACATTCTATGAGAAAGAGACCTCTGCAAATAAATAATTGGTGTTTGTGCCACATGAGTGGGCTGCTCGGGTGTTCTAAAGGGCTTTCCAGAGCACAGAAGTGTTTCAGAAGCAGTGGTGTGCTTTGCCCAGAAGCAGAAATGACAGGACAGAAAGTTCTTCATGTTGTGGAGACCCCAGTATCTAATTAACAAGAACGATGCGCTCCAGACTGTGGCCTTGACCACACCTTCACCCTCTGGGCAAAACCTGGGGCATCCAAGGGAACACAAGGCAGCTCATTGAGCTTGCAGTATGCATACGTGGAAAACTGCCACTGAAGTCTAATTTTGGGCTAAAACCTTTTCAACTTACTGCGAGAAATTTAATTCTTCCCCTATACACATCAACAAACAACTTGATCCCACCCACGAATATGCAAACAAATGTTTAAGTTACGCCAAGTATTTCTCCTTCTAGCTGCCAAGTAAGAAAGGGAGAGTGTTACTGTGACTTCTATTTTTAAATACTTGGGAGGTGCTCCAATACTGCAGCTAGGGGGACTATATAATACCTAGACTTAAGCTGAAAGAACTCCAACAGCAGCTCAAAGGCTCGCTGGAATAGCTGAGTGGTGAGATTCTCCATCTAAATTATGTTAGCAGACCCGTACCTTCTGCTTTAAGTGAATGCACATATCAACCTCCTTGAGCGTAGCTACCTTGCTAATTGTGAACAGGCTGCAAATATCCTAACTGCTGTCCCACAGCTTTGTTGTACATGAAACTCAGCCCGTTCAAACATAGCCCAAACCTTGCCCAGTCATCCCCCTCCTTACTTTATTCTATTTTGGGCTGTGGCTAGGTGTATGGACCAAGCTGTTTTGTTGGACAGAAGCTTGAAGAAAAGGCCTGTTGTTCTGAATGAGAGGTGCGTTATGTGACACACTGTACGAAGGATATGTGCTTGGAAGGGCTGATGTGCAGAAATCATTAGTAGGGCGTGTGCAGCACAGAGGGGGGAACCCAGCCACAGGAGGAAGGAGCCAGGGAGGGGAGAGCAAGGGAGGACGAGGGTGGAAAGAGCAGAGGTAGAGGGACAAAGACTAAGACTGTAACTGGACCTAAAAAAGTCACTGCTGGATGTAAAACACCTGAAGATAAACTCAAAGACCTCCTTTGGGATGCCTAAGGGGTGAGAATTGCTCTTAAATGCTGATTTGATCACCTCAGAAGAGCTAGATCTTCAGGTCCAAATGAGCCGAACTGAATGCAGAAGCTGTGGTGAGAGTTAAATCTGTCAAAGTCATCTTTCTGTTTCCTTAAAAGTTTGCAGGGCAGGGACCAATTTGGTTCCAGGGTATTTAATCCCATATCTTCTTTAAAATGGTCTTATATGGGTGGTTCCGTACAGGGGATACCTTAGGACTGGCCCAGTCAGTGTCCTAAAGAGTTTCATGGTCTGGGGTGGGAGCAGGTGGCATGAACCATCTTTATACCAAATCTGGATTTCTCTTAGTGCCAAGAAAATGCCAGCTACTGTTTTAGGACAGCCTTTTGCCTTGCTGGTACAACACAAAGAGGTTAGCACTAGCAGCCAGAGATGAATTCAGTCCACGATGTTAAAGGGATTCTAAATCACAGAAGGAAGATTGTGCAGCAGAAGCAAACAAGAGGGTGTAAGTTAAAGACCAGAAATGGACCTTCCTGTTTGCTCTGCCTGCTCCACACCTTTTCGGCCCCCCTGCTTAGCTATACCAGTGGCTTAGCTCCTAGTCTCCCTGGAACCACTAATTCAAATCCTGGCAGGATTGACTCGGCCCCTCTGTAATTTTGAGGTTGAACGAAACTGTAAAACCAAAGATTTTGTGGCAAAGTGTTTGTCCCAGTATGCTTGACCAAAATTGTCCTAATGTTTTTTGTACGTGGCATGCTGAGCTGATTGGTGTCCTCTCATTGGTTCTTCATTTCTTCTAATGTATTAATTACTTTAATTGCTTTACTGCCTCAGTATTACTAAATTAGTTATGTGTTTTGAGGGAGGTAGTGTAGTATATGTTTACTATCCACATCTTCAGCGAGTGTTAGTTCATGTAGTTCTATTGCCATTTCTGGAGTTACAATGACTTGTATGAGCTGAAGATTGCCTCATTAAACATAACCATTAAAATTCACAACAGTGCCTTGATTTCAGTTTTTAAGGATTATTAGCTGAGATGGATTATTTACTCTTGAATATGAAACAGGCTTGTGGGCAATTTTGAAAGCATAAATCTGAAATATCTTTTATTATCTGTCAAGCTGGAAGCAGGTTGGATAGGGATTTTGTTGCTCTTCTTTAAGGGAAAAAAAACCAACCATAGGTGTCAAAATATGACCCAACCCATGCTTTTTAAAACTCTCTCTTTAACTTTCTAAACTTAAAAACAACCTTCTATGTTTTTTTTAATAAAATATTGCTAAAAATATTCTCCTGACCTGAAAGCTTTGACTGCCAAGATTCTAGTATGCTTTTATAGCCAAGTTACAAATTCATGAAAAATAGATTTATCACCTAAATAGAAATTAACTTGAACATCCATAAGCCAAGATCCACATGATTCCTTTATGTTTCAGGATTAAATGTCCGTTGTTCTCTCTTTTTCCTCCCAACTCTTGTAAAGACTGTCTATAAAAGCTATGTATAAAGACAAATGCTTTTTAAAAATACGTCGTAACTCAGGTTGTTAAAAGATAAAGCTCTCTAACATAAAAACAACTCAAAGCAACTTATCATTCAGTTCTTTCTCCAAAGGTCTTCCATGCTCTAAATGAAATAATGGAAATTACTTTACGATGTTGCCAAATACGGTGGTAAGTGGACTCCTGGGCAATTGCAACAGCAGCAGCAGCAGCATTTAACTTGTTGCTCAGGAGTCCATTTAGTTGCATTTCTGCAAATAAAATTCCAGCCCAGGTGACAAAGATTTCACTCTCTGGGTCTGTGGGACTCCTGGTGAGAACATCTACATCACTCTTTTGATGTTCTCCTTGGGGAGGTCCTGGCTGTGTACCACAGTCTGAAACCCCTTGGATTACAGTGGTTTTCCATCACATAAAGCTATCTTTATGGTACCTCATATGCTCTGTCACAGTCCAGCTCATGTTCAACTCTGAATTCAAAAGTGAACAAAGTCATTAACAAGTAGTTTTGGGCATGGATACGTGGCTCACACAGCTCCTGGGGAGGCCCAGCATCTCTGCAACCACTCCCCAGACCCTGCTGCAGCAAGTCCTTTCAAGTCTGTTGCTGAGGTCCCCAAAGTTCAAAGAGGCTCCACCACCACTAAGCACAGAGTTTTGAACAGAGCTACGGTATTTCTAACAGCAAAAATGAGGATGAAGAAGGTAAAAGTAATTGATAGGGTAGTAGCATTAAGTAACCCTAGTCACCCCCCATTAGACCCCAGGTGTAACTGGGAATGCCTGGGAAGGAGTATGTCCTAGGCAAATCCAACTTTGAACCCCGGGCACCCCAGATATCCACCCATTTTGTCTCAGAGCCCTCCCACACTTCCCAGCCAGAGCTCCCATCCACCAGTGCTTCTGTTTCGGTTGCCTACCACTGCCTGCCACAAAGAGGTCTGCCCCTCCTCTACCACTGCAGAGCCCTTCAGCCCTTCCAGTTCCCCACTTCCCCCTCCTTCCTGCCAGGATTATCCTTCCTCCGAAGCCCTTTCCCCACCAGCACGCTCCACTCCTTCCTAAGCCCAAACTGCTTCCTCTGAATATGCCCCAGAAGCTCCAACCTCTCACTAATAATGCACTGCCTCTGTCTTCTTGGCTTCTCCAGCTCTGCCTGCTGAAACGCTGTTGCCTCAAATGTTGGCTCTCCTTCCCTGCTACCTGCTGCTGTCGTACTACTGCCTGCCAGGCTCAGCCATAGATGCCAAAACCACGGACCTGCTCTCATGGGAACTGCAGAAGACTTGGCTCAGCTTGCACTTCCTACAAGCGTGCCCAGATGGGACTCTGGGAGAAGAAAAGGGCACATCAGAGGAAAAACTGGATCTGTGGTAGCTCTTTTCATGAGCCTTGTTTGTTGGTTTGGAGCAGCTTTTTGGAGTTGTAAAAGCTGTAAGTATTTGTCAGTCTTCCTCATCACAATGGCTACAGATTAAAGCTGTTTATATTTTAAGTATTTCTATAGCAACATCTCATCAGCATGAATTTTGCTAAAAAGCTGTGTTTTATCTGTGGTATTACAGTAAAGTCTATAAAATATCACTCACTGAAGGCATTTCAAAATGCTTATGAAAAAGGGAAATCAGGGATGATCACATTTTATACAGCTGGATAAAGTTGCTGGCAGTTGGTAGCATAAAAGAGATAATAGCGACAAAATAGATTTTTTAAGTAAAACTACCCAAGATTTAAGTAAGCAATTCCGGAGTGTAATTAGGGTGGGAATAACCATCTCCACATAGGAGGTAGTGAGGAATACAAGCTATTACAAGCTATTTTTCCATGCGTATGTGTCCATGTGGCTTTAGCATAGGCCGCTTTGGAAATGGATCAAATTAAACCACAAAAAAGTCACTTTTAGCACAGAATATGAGTGCCCATGTGGGCACTTAAACCACAATAACTAAATTCACACCCTGGCAAGTGTCACAATAGCTTCCCCAAACAGTAACGCCTAATTCTTGCAAGCTAGCTGCAGCTGAGGACAGAGACTTGAAGGACTCCCGTGATGGAGAGGTGGTTAGTGTCAGTTGAAGGCTAAAAGAGCTTGAAGCGACGGAAGAGGAAATGACTCAGACTAGAAGAGGAAAATCATCCGATGGCACTGTTTATTAAAGGAGGAGGAAGAATATCCATAACATCATCAGGTCCGTGCAAAATATTTTCAAGGTATCAAATTGCTGGTATGAATTACATATCAGTAGATCAGAGGATCCTGTATTTAGAACATAGATAGACAACAGCTGAAATGTTTTTTTCCCCCAGCCTCCCCTCCCTTTTCCTCTTCTCCCACCCACTCTTTTCCTTCTCTGTACGCTTTGGTGGTTCAGATAAACTGAAACACAGATCTTCCCTCATCTCCTGTTAAAGTTTGCAGAAGGAGATATCTGTAAGCAAGATGTTATAAAACCAGTACTTAGCCATGTGCATTTTTCTTCCATAGTGACTCCTCAGCTGTGGATTCAACCTTCAAGTTATACGTTCTCAGTGCCAGTAGAATATAAAATTTGAAAATGAAAGTATAAACAGTTTAATTGTCATTTATTCATACCCCAATTTGTAAATGCACAATAGTGGCGTAACCGCTTACATTAGCCTGAGACAACAAACCACAAAAAGAAATGCCTTTAAATGAACAAAAATAGGTTTATACATCGTTTATAGAAATTCCTTCACACGAAGAGACTTCAGAGCCATCAATGTATGCTATGCACGGAGCAATTTTTCACCCACTTTTGTGGCTGTGGCTGAAGTAGAACATATTTTGACAAAGACTCAGTACATTGATGTTGTACAAACTTTGTAAAACAGCAATATAGAATCTGCAGCATGGTTTTTTCTAACTGAAACTAATCAGGAAAGATAGGTAGGCAGATTGCATTTATTTGCTGAAGTTTGGACAGGATTTTGGGACTAACATTACTCTTGCTAGGCTAGGAAAGGCTAGGAAGTAGGATTTAGGTAAAAGGTACAGTGATTTTTATGTAGGAGCCAGCCTCCTACATAATGGGCTAAAGGGCAAATAGGCAGTAAGCATTCACAAATAAAAGCTAAATCTAAGCATAAAATTCTGTGTCTGGAAGTTCGTATTGACTCAAACACTTCACACTGCTTTTGGTCAATCTTTGTGTATGGGCTAGGGCACCCAACTTCATTGAGCCTAAGTTTGAAAATTGCCCTCCATGCATTAGACTTTGTAAGACTGGCTTCTTTCCCCAAGTTTTTGACCTACTTGTTTGCCACAAAACCAGAATGTTTAATTTATCCAAAGTTTTCCCTGTCTTTCATGCTTGTTTTTATCACAAGTTTACCAGTGAAGGAGTATACTTCGAAAAAGCATGTTTTAAAAAGACAATAGCATCTCTTAAGGGCTGAGGAGGCAGTCTTGGTGTGACTTCATTAAATGCCACACAAAATATTTCAAAAATTTGTGAGAACTAGTTCTTGAAATGCCGCTAAAGAAAAGATACATTCTTACCCTGCCCCCACATTGCTAACACTCAGCTTTGCTAGGTTTAACCTTTGTAGCTCATGCATTCAGTGCGGGGTTTGAGTACCTCAGCTTACACTAAAAAAGAGAAAATTCAAATAGTAAAATTCCTTCTCCTTTTCATAGAACAGCTTGCTTGAATGAAAATACATGCTTGTTATTCTCAACAGAAAGATCTTATTTCTACAATCTATTCCTCTACTTCTGTTCAGGATAGATCTTCCCTCACTACTTGCTTTTGTCATAGTACAACTGCTAAGACACAAATGCATTTCAGGAGAGTGGCAGCAGTTAAACAAAGTAGATATTGATTTCATCACCAAGTGAAGCCTGGATTCTTTTTTTGGTATGATCACGAACACTTCTGTGCATATATAGGGTCACTCCAAGACTTCCATCTAAGTAAAATGTGTGTATCTATAAACATAGGTGGAACAAATTTCTGTGCATATGTGTGCGCACGTATATGCATATGGACACACGTGATCTGAAATCAAAGGAAGTCAATGGAAAGACCAGCACTGACTTTACTATGCTTCATGTTAGTATCTGCTTCTGTTAAAAATTGATTCATTCTCCATTTTGCCTTTACTGAGTTGCCAGGCAGGAACTGTTTGTCTTTGTACAGTGTCTTGCACAATAGGCCTTTTGAATAAGATTTTGCTATCTGATTACTGTATATTAATATATGTGATATAAGTTTATTACTCACCTAGCCAGCCTTTTATCTTGTTTCTCCTTGAAACAAAGAAACTGCAGAGCAGAATAGGCTTAAATAAAGTCAGCTGAATTAGCTCTCTGTAATGAACTCTAATTGTACTGTTTGATCACATATATATACACAACCTTTATTTTTGACTGTAGTGACAGATGATACTAATTCTATCTCTGACTTCAGTGAGTATTTTACTAATGAACATTTAAAGGAATGGATGGGCATAAGCTACAAAGTTCAGGTGCTAATATGAGTTTATATTTACAAAAAGTAACATTAATTTTAACGCAGCCAATTTTTCTTCCAAATTTAAAAAAAAAAAAAATCCCAGAAAAACAGTGACTTGAGCATCATAGAAAAATGGAATTCCAGGCTGAACCCTCTCACAAAGCTCAGGGAAACTTAGATTCGAACTTTTTCTAAGGAGCATCTCTCTGTTAAAAGGAGAGCTTTGATGAGAATGTAAGAGTGATGTAAGATGATACTGGTCCATAAGGAGCAGGGGATGGAGAAATATCTGTGAGACATGTGCAGACTAAAGAAGAAGAAAATCAAAAGGCTTGTGAAAGCAAGTCAGAAATTACTCTTTCATTTAGGACTGTATGTGGCAAGGAGGAATTTTCATCTCAAAGAGCGCTATTGAGAAAAATAGCAAGCTAAGCTCATTCCCTGCTGCCTTCTGTCAGCCTGACTACAGGCTCTCAAAAGCTGTTTGAAATTGTAAGATCTTCTAGCTTTAAGATGATACAGCAAGAATGAAATGGAAGGGTAGAAGGCAAAGGGAATGTAGGAAAGTAATCTTGCATAGCATGTGTTAACTGTCAAGAAAGTGTGAGTCAAGTGAACTAACTGGATAGGGGTGGGGTTTGATTTGTTCCAATGATAGAAAATCTGAGAGAAAAAGCAAAGAGAGGAGAGAAAGTATTTTACTGCCTTGATTATTGCCCACCCCCCAAAAATCTCTTTGTTCTATTTTTCACAACCACAAGCCCTAAATAAACACCAGCATCCTCACTAATTATGTATGTCAAGGTGCTCTGAGAACTGCCTGGAGGCCAAATATATTCCATGGTGTCCTAAATGCTGTGTTCCACAGTCACTCCCGCCCCATAATTGTAGGGTGAGGACAGGGGTAAGTCTTCAGGGTCTTATTTTTGGTGAACTACACCATTTGTACAATGACATCTTTCAGTCCTATATCATCTTCCTTTCCTGGGTCTTAAACAGATTTATAAGCTTTACCAGCAGTGATGCTTGATAGGAATCTTAGAGGAATTCTTCAAAAGTCAGTAAGTGACATTCTTTGTATACGAAGAATTGTTCTTCACAAAAAGCAGAGCTATGCTTCTGTGTTCCTTTGTCTTGGTAGAAAACATACCTGTCAGTTCATATGCTTCCACCGATCTATTGCTATCCTTGCCTTTCACATCAACAGGCTTTCACTCTTCCCCTTGGCACGTCCATGCTCCCTGGTGAAACAGATTGCTCTCCAGTCTAAGAGTTGTTCCTTGCATTGGCAGCTGTGGTAGCAGGTGAACCCTCCCTGGCAAGCGTGCTCAGGGAAAGAATGTAAGAAATAGGTCTGCTAGTGAGATGTATTTTCCTCAGCAGCTTTATCCCTTTGTACTGCAAAGCTTAAATCAGTCCATGGCATGAAGAAAAATTTAGTAGCGCTAGTAGGTGACTCCTTTACAGACGTGTAAAGCCTCACAAACAAGCCAGAGCTTGCTGCAGAAATGCCTGGATGAGCTTTGTTCTGTGTTGCGTGAGGGGTCAGACTGGCCACCGCCTGCGAATGCAGAGAGTTCAAACCATGGCATGCCTATCAATGGCTTACAGGATTACTGATTACAGAGAGCCACTAACCCACACACAGGACCTACTGGGAACAGAGTGTGTAAATGAATCATAATTGTCCTTTTCAGGCTGATCTGTGAATGTGTGTAGCCGCTCCGTGTCCACAAAGACTCACAGGTGTAGAGTGCCACAGAAATGATCTTGCCCTGTTAAATAGATGTGGAAACTTTAAAGGAGGCTCTATAGAGTCTCAGAGTCCTGTGCTGCCAGTGTGCTCAGGAGCACTTATCTTTATGTCCCTTCTCAGCTGTTGTGAAGAAGGCTTCCAAACACTTACACAGTGCCAACGATATGTACCTCATCCCAGTCAAGAGTGAGGTGGTGCCAGTAAGAAAAAGAAAACATCTGAGGCCTTCATTAACTCTTTGGCTATGTCCTCTGTAAAACTGTACAGTCTCTGCTCCTTAAACGCCAGTTAACATTAGTAATCAGAGACTACATCTTCCAATCGGGCCAAGGAAAAAGAAGCTCACACAGCGAAGTCCACATCAGAAGCACATATGCTATGTCTACACAGACAGTTTAGCTCAACTCTCAGTTCTCCAGATTGTTTTAACACTGTTTGCATCTGAATGGAAAAAAGCTCAAAACTGCATGTAAGTGGCACTCCCTAAGCATGTCTGCGAGCCAGTCTTACCTCCCCACATCTGAGACATAGCAGGGCTGTGTCCTCCCCAGTGGTCACAGCCAGGACTCAAGTCACCCATCAGCACCACTGATGATGCTGAGTTCCTGCAGGATTGGCAGGGAGGTGTTCTGCTGCTCCCCATTCCTGGTAAGGTCTCAGTTCAGCCTTCCTGCAGAGGCAGGGTACAGACTGAAGTAGCTCACCTTATCAGGTATTGTCCCCCGGATGCCACTGCTCCTGTTCCTGGCACATGTTCTTGTCTCCACGATTGGCTATACCTCCCCGTGGCTGCTTGGCTATTCCTCCCCGTGGCTGTTGTGCTCAGCAGGAGCTCCGTGAGTCAGAAGCCCTGGCCTGTCACTGAAGTTAAGATCTTGCCTCTGTGTGGAGCAGGGATGTCTGCCATCTGGACAGACTTTAGACATGGCCAGAAGTATGGCTTGGCCACAGCTCGGTCATGCTCAATCTTAAGTTGAATGTGAGTGTGAACGCAGCAATTTAAGACTTGACAGGGCAACAAACTCAGTGACTCATGTTTCTTCCTTATCCACAACACTTTTCTTCCTTCTACCTGTTCAGGGAAGGTCCACTGACAAGGAACTGTTCTAGATACAGAAGTTCTCTCTGACACGAATTGAATGAGATGCAGCTGTTCACAAGGAGTTATTTAGATGTCTTTGGAAGGTGAGAATGTGAATCAACAATTTAAAGGGCAAATTTGTGATAAAGATGGGCCTTACGGCAGGAGGACAATGTAAGGAATTGTTAACAATGGACAGGCTGAAGTGTATGTTTGTAAAGCTGACTCCCCTAGACTAAGTCTTATGAAAACTTTAAGTGTGTGTGCATCCTCAGTAAATCTCCTGCAAAACTAAATTGGCTTGCTTATTGCATTTCCTCCAAAATATATATTTCTATAAATGGCAGGTTTTTCAGGAAAGACTGATCAAACTCTGACAAGTTATAAAGGAAATGTATGAGAAAAATTTCATTTCTGAAACTCATTCTGGTGTTAATATAGTTTTAACAATATATTATTACATCTAGTTCTGATCTCACTTAAGATAGGGTCATTCCCAAGTGTCTTCATTGACTTCAATATCCTCACTTTAGCTTATGCAACCAGATTCTGATGTAAAATACTGTGTAAAAAAATCTAGCATGTTAATCTCTGTCTTCTGTTTCTTGTTTATAATTGCAAAGTTTCTGACTGCACTGAGATAGCAAAATGCAGTTGTGCGTAATTGACATGCGTAATGCTATAGTTCACAACGCCTTTTCAGTGGCTTTTTCTCCCCCTTCTCTATTCTAAATGTGTATTTATATAATATTTTGGAAGTCACATTTTTCCAGGCATCACCTGATGATGAAGTCCTCTTTAGAGAGAAGTATTTCAGTGAAGCTCTTTTTAGAATTACTGTCCCAAGCACCATGTCAGTTTAAAAAACTGTAGTATGGAACCTCCTTCTGTAGGCATTGAGAAAGGAGGAAGACTGTCTTGTCTGTTCTTCTGATCAGCTGCAACTCTATCCTCATTTTGCTTAACACACTCTCTGGTGGTTTGTCTTGTCTAGTTTTAAATGATTCATAGAGTAAGACTTGAGTATCAGATAAAAGAGGAGTAATTTACTGGGACAAATATTTGGAAATATATATTTCCATATTTAACAGCAATTAGTGGAATAAATGAGGAATTTATAAACTAATCAATTACTCGATCGTATCCTTCTTGCTTTACTTAGGAAGCAGTTCTTTCAGGCTTGGTTCTTTTCTCATTGCCGCTTGTGTAATTATGGAGCAACTCCTCTAAGTAACTGGAGTCACCCCAGAGTAAAACTGACATACGTGAGAGCTGCACCAAGCGTGATGGAACTGCCTCTCCAAGAAAAGCAAAAAGCAGTTAGGCCTTAGCTAAAATATTTCTGCCCCTTCGCCAAGCAGCAGCAAATTTTGATGCCTTATAGGTCAGGTTTCCTCTCTAAGAGCAGGATACAGAGGTGCTGACTTGGGTATTTCCTTAGGGTAATGTGTCTATTTAAAGAACATACAGACACTTGCTGATTACAAGGGTGGTTATAAACAGCACACAGTCAATTCCCCTTTGCAGAAACACCATGGCCTTGTCCCAAGAAACAGATGCTTTGGTATTCTTTCTTTTCAGGGTGCTCACAAAACTGAGAGGCAGTTGTTTAGACACATCCAGCACCCCCTTTCTCTCTCCTCCTTCCCTGTCTTTGAATGGGGGAAACCTTTGCCCAAGGCTCTGACCCAGTGGTGTGGAAAAGTGGCTGGATCATTACGCCTGGCTTTTATATCTGTGCTCTGTTACACAAAGGACGGTCAGAAAGGTCTAAATGCTCAGACAAAGACGAGAGCTTCAACCCACAGAGTATCCTTAACAATTCAGTGTGCGTGGTTACTGCTTGGGATTTTTAACTTTTCTGTGAAGAATTTTATCATGGGTGTGATACATCATGTGCAAACCATTAACTTCTTTCACCATAGCTGTATATTTTCAAACACAATAGCGCTCTTTATTAAAACACTTAAAAATAGCATTCTAGTGCAAAAGGTTATCCAATGCGTTTCTACTGTAGAGTATGTCAGTGACTCTTTGACAGTTTGCAGTGCATGTCAGTGATTTATTTGTGAAATTCCTAGAGAGCAGGGGCAAGCTGTGTAAAAGTCTTGATGCATCAAACTCAGTGATGTGTAATAAAAAATGTAACAGCTGAAAATGCAAATGTATTGAGGATGTTGCAAAGAATACACTTCCAGTCTGCAAAGCTGTTGAGAGTTGGGACCTAAGGACAAGCAAACAGGAATCGTTGTTGCAAAGCTCAAATTTTATTTTAATGTGGTCAGGGAGGGATTTGCCAGGGTGGTGGAAAGAGAGGAAGAGGCTGACATTATTGACACATAACAAGGGACAGGGGCCACTACCTGGCTGCACAGCTCCACTGCAGATGAGAGCTGGATCTGGTCCTACGCCAAAGCCTTGGTCTTACCCTGATGCAGCAGTCTGGTAATGCTGACTCTCCTTAGGGCCTCAAATCACCAGTTAATGTAAATCAACATTGCTGTATTGCTTTCTATTGATACAGGACATGAGCTGGTTCCAATAATTTTAACCTAGTCTGCAGATTTACACCAGCTGAAAACCTGGCTCCAAGCAGACTGTGAGGGAATTTCCTTGACTTTTCTCCCCCTTCCCTTTAGAAATAAATTACTGCTGAATGTTTTCCATTTTCCTATAAGCTTTCTATCCAATGATCCAAACACTCCAGAATAAACACATACATTTCCTTCCTTGGTACTCTATGTCAGGATCTATTTAACTGCCTTTGCAAGAGCAAGCGATACTAAAAATCCCGCCATTGTGATTATACAGAAGTTTCTTTTATTTTTAGAACGATCTCTGAGTGTATGTGTTACACCTCAGCAATACTTCCCACCATATTCACATTCTTGCAGGGCTTCTAGGTGCATTTCCAAGGGCTGTACACTGCTATTGGACTTACTAACCACCATGAGACAAATTTTGCTATAACTTGTTCTAACTTAAGTCTGGAGTAAATGCAGCCATTCCCAAATAATTCTGACTGTGTAAGCTGATAAATGTACAATGGAATCTCCTGAAATGAAATGGCATAAAAACTGAATTACAGTGCAGCAAAGTAGGACCTGTGATCTCGAGTACAGTGACCTTTTCTTAAAATGAAATTCTAGCACTGGACTGTGTGTATGTGTGAGGAAGCAGGTAACCAAACTGCTGCTGCAGATACTTTATACTTCTTCCTGTGTTTATTTATTATCGCTCATATTGTAGTAACCACCAAAGGCCTAAACTGAGATCAAAGAATTGTTTTGTAGGTTGCTATAAAATGCATATATTAACATACATAATTTATTTGGGCTGGCTCTAGATGTAGAGTGAGGACAGCAGACCAGGACAGTAAGGGAAGAGGCAGGAACAGTGTGGCCCCACTGTCTTTTTTGCCCATGCCTATGACAGCGTGTGGAAGCTGCTGTGCTGAGGAAGAGCTTGGTTATATGGGATAAAGATAAATAACATGGTTTGGGGCTGGCCGTACCCAGTAGTAGTAACCATTGCCCCGTGCCTCCCTGTGCCTTGCCAGCAATGGGAATGGACAGTTCAGCTCACCAGAGGTTTTGTCCCAGTAACACTTCTTTGTCTCCCACCACAGAAGTGGCAAGGCCCTCTCTGCCTCAGGCCACTCTATCATTTGAGTTGCAAAACTCAGTTTCACCTATAGCCTTGGGAAGCCCAGAAACAGCTGCGATGGGGTATACTGGTATCACTCCACACACACTGTATTCCTTTATGCTGGTGGAGGGTCTGGCCACAGGGGTTGTTCCAGACCATTTACCATCTAACTTAATGCATTATGTAACCAAGAGCTGTGAGCACAAATTTTGGTATATTCAAGCTTGGTTTACATTTTACAGAATAATCTGCTCAGAGATCAGATGTGTTTTAAGCGCCTCATGACTGGGAATGTGGGTGCATGCCTGCCCCTCTCCCTGTGTAAAATCCCACCACTTTGATTTAGTGGCCTTGTAAATGCACCCTGCCCGCACAGGTTTTGGCACTGGTGTGCACGAATGCAGAAGTCACAAGGCATGGGGAGTCCAGTCCTGCATTATTTGGATGGGCCAAATATACCATTGAATGGGCCATATTTTAGCCTTTGGGACAGCAGTGAATGAAACTCATTGACAGGTCATGAAGGTACCCTAGCAAGATACGCATGCTTCTTCACAGAAGGGTCAGCACCACACCTTCCATGGAAGAGGCTACGTAAAATAAGGCCAGCATGCTCCTTGCCATCTGTGTTCGGGGTGTCCCAGCAGGAGTTACGCAGCCCTGTGCTGACCAAGCTTCAGCTGGCAAACAGCTGCATCCATCCTCTCAGGCTGTTCCCTGGACTGCAAGCCCAGGTGCCTAGGCTTTTCAAGCTCTTCTGTTGTCTGAGAGGTCTGTGGACCACTGAGATCAGAGGCTTCCAGCCTTCCCTAAATCTTCAAGTTGTCCAGCGTCTCCAGTGGCTGAGTCTCCCAGGCTAGTTCATATCCCCGAAACAGCTGACTCCCAAGCACAGTGGTTTGTGAGGAGGACTGCCCTGCGATTCTGCTTCCAGTTTCCCAGGGGAGCTGGGGAAATACATCCTGTCCAAGAAAAATGTGAACTGCTACTACTGCTGGAATGGAATTTTTACTTCTTTGAAAAATGTTAGGTCTTCATGTGTTGTCCTTACAACGGCTTGGCTTACAGGTCTAATCAAAATAGGCAAAAGACTGTTGGGGCAGAAAAAGGGACATGGTTTCCAAAGCGCCGACAACATTTTGATTTTTTTTTTCCTGAAGTAAAAAGTCTGCAGCAAAAGAGTAGCTGTCTTGGAAAGAAAATATTTCATTCTTTTTCACTTTATACAACATTTTAATATTTTTCCATGTGTTTCTGATCATCTCAGGGAGACGTATGATTTTACCAAACTCCAGAGAAGTAAAACTCTCGGTGAGCTAGAAATCAGCTAGATCTCAAAGATTTTAATAATACCAAGGGATATGAGCGGAGGCTAGTGATGCTGAAAGGCTGGCAATACTAACATGTAAACCCAGGCAAAAGGAAGTGGCAGAACTTCACCAACAGCAGGATTGAACTCTCGGTCATGCCAAAAGGCAAAGTTAGCCCCGTGTTTTACTTCAGTATTGCCCCCAGCCAAGCTCAGCCGCACACGCAGATTCCTCTCACCCACAGACAGGGTGCTTTTAAGCAGGATGGACTTAGCTGGAACCAAAGGTTTTGCTCAAGGCCTCTCAGCTCTGCACTGGGAGCACAAGCTCTGCTAAGGCACTAGTCTCCACATTCTCCCCAGTCAAAGAAAGACACAAAATTCATTAGGAGAGTGTCAGGGAGCAGCTGACCGTAACAACACGCAAAAAGCATGGGATGTAGTAAGGTATGTCACCATGCAGCACTGCCATGTTTCCTCAGCTACCTGATTTCTCCCACCAGAGGGGTAATGCGCAGAGCCGGTCACTGTGCTGTGCCTGACACACCGACTCATGAGGATGGGAAGAGAAAAACACGCAGGAGAGAGGTGAGAGCTGCTTGTGAGGAGTGGGTCATGCCAGGGCTGGTGTTCTCTGTTCACCTCCTGCAGGTTCCACCTGAGGAGCAGATGTCTGGTGTGTCTCAGGGCTACGTTTTGGTGCAACCGACCCAGTCACACTGCAAGTGTGTGGTGTGGAGCCCCCCCCACATTGCTCTTCCATGATGTCTCAGCTAGGAGAGATCTCCTTAAGTCATTCTCCCTAGTGTTTCTTTGTGGCACCCTAAAGGCATGGGTGCAGCGGGATGGTGAACTTCCACTGGGTCTAATGCTCTCTTTTTCTCCCCATGAGGTAGTCTTCAGTCCCTTGAGAGACCCGTTAGATCTGCAGTGTTGCATACCCAGTTGGTTTTGGGTGCTAAGCTGCGGGTGCCAATAATAGAAATGGGGCATCTAATGGCTTGGTTTAGAGAGGCAATTTGGACACCCCACTGATTTTTCCAAACATTTCTGGGACTAATCGGAATGAAGCCCATTAACTTCAGTGGGCTTTGGATGACTTCCTATATACACAAAACTTGAAAAATTATGCTTTAAAAGAAATACCAAAGCTAAATTGGGAAATTTTAACAATTCTCTTTGTATTTTAATTTAGTGGCTGTATGCTGACAATGTAATTAGAGAGATGCTATGTTAATTAATGCCAGATGACATTAGTGGGATGGCAAAAACATGCAGTTTTCTAAAGAATAGTTCACAGTTGAACTGTTCCTCTCTCCCCACCCCATTTTTAGCAGAGAACTATATTCAAAAAGTCAGAGACAGCTGAATTAAACCAAAAGTCAAACCATTTACAAATACCAGTAATGTGGTGTATCTTGGAGTGTTACTTTCAAGCCAAACCTAATGTTATTGCAGAAAAATACATTAACCATGTTTCCTTAGTGCCTACATATAAAAAAGAAGGAAGGTTTGCAGGACCTTGCGCTATTCTTGTATTTAAAGTGAGTAGTGGACTACCTAGCTGCCACGGAAGCCAAAGGAGCAGAAGCTAGACTTGTGCTTTATACAGCTGAGAATTTGAAAGGTAATTTTTTATTTAGGGTTTGTGGATTTTTTGTGGTCCAACAGATAATTTGAAAGGGATTTGCAGTGACAAGGCAAAACACGTTCACATTCTGTGTGAGTCCATATATGCTGTGTTCATATACTGTGTGAATTCATGTATGTTAAACTTCAATCTATATGTGTAAAATTATTAGGACATCCATACCACCACAGGAAATTTGATAGGGCACAAAAATTAACACCCCATGAGAAGTATAGCCTTTATTTTGATATAAACTCACACCTATTTAAAGTTGCATATATAGAGATATTGATCTACAGACATAAAAATTTATATATTTAAGTTCACTGTATGCTGTCCTATACATAGAATCATAGAATGGTTAAGAGTCAGAATGGAACTTAAAGATCATCTAGTTCTGTCCCCCCCTGCCCTGGGCAGGGACACCTTCCAAAAAGTCTTGAAGAATATAATTGTATCCTGCTGTGTCAGCAGACAAAAGTTTGTAAGGGCATTGGTACTGCTCTAGATAAGACTTAAAAAGAAAAATCTTCTGTAGGTGGTCTTAAGAACGGTAGGGCAGCATAACAAAGTGGGCAGGGCTTCCTTAAAAGTCTTAATTTTCCTGGGAGGAGAAGAGGAAAAGGTAAAAACTAAAAGCTAGTACATCCCAAACGACAGGAATGTCTCACACGCTGCTCCTGGCTGACACATGGAGTCTTACACCAGAGCAAAATAACGTGCCTGCATAAAACAAAACACACAGCCCATATAAACTCACGCAGTCAGGTGAAATGTCTTCAGAAACTTTGCAGTGTAAACAGTTCACATGTGCAGCCTGATCAGGTAGTGTCTGCCCTTGTGCAAAGTGCCATAATGGTGGCCTAAAAGCATGAAACCGCCATTAACGCCAGTATTGTGGCCTCTGGCTAAACCGACTGAAGTATAACCGCGTGCTTATGCATGGCCGGGACTGAACCGATATTGGTGGTTATCTGACAACGTATGCATCACTACTGGCCATATGGGCCGGGGACCCTTGGTCTGTCTATGTGCAACAGAAGAATTTTCTTTACTCTTATATTCCTCATTCACGGCAGGCAAACTCGAAGTTGCACTAACCCACTTATCTTCCTGTAGTAACTCTACGTTGGCTTTGCATCTGCTTTGCATGGAGTTCAATGCCAGGAAAAGCCACAGGAAAATTAACTCTTGTCTCAGCTTGTCTGACACTCTCGGTTACAGGGAAAGCTCACTATTTATCTTGAGGCTGGAGCTGTATTTTACATTTCCTCCCCCCCACCTCGCAACTGCTGACGGGTGGTGAAAGCTCATATATTCTCAAAGTTAAAACGTCATTTATTGTATAATGTTTAGGATTGGGCAAATGTGGGTAGCGTACATATGTGGCTGATGGGATTATACTTGCATTTGGGCCTAGTGCTTGATATCATGAGGGAAGCATCTTGTCAGAGTAAGGGGCTGTGGCTGGTGATTTGCCCTCAAAGATCCATATCCACCGAGGATGCAGAAGACTGGGACTGGAATATTTTAATGCAAATGCGAAGAAGCCTTTGAATTGATGAATATGCTTTAACTTAACAAAAGTATTTAGCTCTAGCACACTGAAGTGTTTTGGGACTTGAGGACGAGCATCTTCTTTGCCGGTGTTCAGAATTCCCTGGGCAAACTGCACTGAAGAAACAATCACTAAAATGAAGTCGGTAACTCATAGAACGGCACTCCTGCAAAATCTAGGAGGCTTTGCGTCGCTTGGCTGACTTTTCACCAGCTTTCATATCAATACCAATGCAGTGTATGGGTTGGCACTTAATATTTTTGATCAGCTCATTTATTTCAGCTTGTTTTCAAACCACTTCACACATAAGCCTGAGAAGATATTTCTAAATGAAATTTAATTAAAGCAAGCAGCAATTTCATAATAGACATTTATAAACAAATCTGTGCACAAAAAAAAATATAAAAAAAATAAAGCTTTGCATTCTGCTTTCCCCAGAATCCCAACGATTCATGTTCCCTCCAACTCTATGCAAAATGATTGTTTGCACATTTCATTGAGATCGTATGGAGATTTGGCAATTCAAGCTGTCATCGGGACCTGAAGTTTTCACCGAGAAGGTTCCACCAAAGGCAGCTGCTCTCTGGATACTCTTCTGATCCCAGCTGGGACTGTGCGGGTTTAAAGATGAACAGCTTCTCCTGATGTAAAGCCCTGTAAATGAGAACAAACCATCCAAGCTGTTTGTGGAACACCAGCATTTCGTGGAGAACTGGGCAAGTTTTCCTGTTACGCAGGCATTTTCCCACTGCATTAGGAAGAACCACAACACACAGATAGTTTTCCTGGGGGGGGCAAAATACAGAAGTGAGATCCGGCCATCCTAAAATTGCTGATCGGGGCGTTTGCCTCAGTTACCGAACATCTGCATTCAAATCCTTTCTTTGCCTCTTTCACACCACAGATGGGAATGTGGGTTTCCCACATCCCAAGCTTGTGGTTTTACCGCCAGGCTACTTGTTCTTTGAAAGCAGGTCTTTCTTTTGGTTTTCACATCTGCTCACATGAGGTAGCTACTCAATAAGCAAACTGAATCACTCAGTTTTAACTCTCATTTGCGAGGTGACTTCATGTTACACCGTCGTATGTATTTTTGCAAGTCTTTTTTACTGAGGCTGTCGGGAAACAATCTAATAAGAACACTTAACACAAAAATGACCACGTTACTAATACCTAAATCACTGGGAGAGGAGAAATGGGGATCATAGTTTCCCAATTTCGTTTTCCCCAGTTCATGACAACGTATACCCTCCCACTGCATACGAGTATCCTTACAGAAGTTCCTGTAGGAGTGCATAGTACTTTTGCCACTGATTTCAGAGACAAAAAAAGTCTCATTTCAAGAATACAAAAGAAGCTCATCTGATCCTTCGCGGTCTCTGCCTGAAGAGACACCGTGTTTCACACAACAGCTCAAAGATGTGTTTGTTTTCCACCCAAGTCTTAACACCTTAGCATCAGGGAGTCGCACTGAACGACACCGGGGGGGGGGGGGGNGGGGGGGGGGGGGGGGCTTTGGCTCATTTACGTGACTTAATCACAGGAACACACTTTCTAAATTAGCTGGCACAGTCCCAGAGGGTTAATGCCTTGGAGGCTCAGCTGGGTCCGGCCCAAAAGCAGAGCCCTTCCCAGTGAAAAGAAGCTGGAAGCCATCGCACGCAATTGCAGAGAACAAAGCTCCGGCCTCTTCCATTAGAACTCTCGCACGCCAGATGCGTAGACACGCCGTATTTATTTTTGACCTTCCAATTTAAAGAGGGAAAGCAGAACCGGCCAAATTAATCCCTTGTGTGAGCGAGTCGACATGGCTGGAGTTACCCTTGGGATAAGCTTCGTTAAGAATAAGGTTCGCCACCTTTGTCCGAGACCTGGCGACGTGTTTCAAAAGAATCTTACTGCTTGGGATGTAATGCAGGCATATAAATGACATTATAGTATATTAACCAAGACATTAGAGCCTCGCAATTACAGGGAATTATGGTTTTGCCCTTTTAATAAGAAAACAGGGTTCACTATGCAATTGTTAACTTGCTCCCCCAAACCCCCCTGTATTAATTAACGTTGTATACAGAGCAATCCGGTAGCAAATAACAAAGCCCCGCAATTTTATTTCGGAACGAGAGAAAACCGACCAACTTTAACAGGCGCCGAAGTTTCCCAGCAGTTCCGCAAGGCCTCTGCTGACATTTTCCTGAGCGGCTACGGATAAAAATGCATTTTATGTTTAGCCTTACGCCCTACACCCCGGGCGGCCAAGGCGCTCCCCTCAGGTAAGAAAGCCCGACGGCGGCCGTTACGCCTCTTCCCCTCAGTCCCCCCGCCGGCGATGAGGGGAGGGGGAAATGGCGAGGAAACGCTGGAATTGTACTTAATTTCCCTTCACCGCCCTCGAGCGCGCACTTCCCGGCCAGGCTTTCCCTCACACAAAACGCCGCCTCCCTCCCTCCTCCCGCCGCGCCGCCTCAACCGCCCGCGGCCGCGGGCGGTTGAGGCGGCGCGGCGGGAGGAGGGAGGGGGGGGGAGGACGAGGAGGGAGGGGCCGCGCCTGCCGCAAGGGGGCGGGTGAGCGCGGAGCGCATCGATTGCGCCCGTCCATCCATCTATCCATCCACCCTCTCGGCGCTCGGCTCCCTCGGCAGCCCCAGCCCTCTCCGTCCCCCGCCATTTCAGACCGGGACGGAAAGGGACGCGGAGCGGAGACACCGCCGCTGCGGGGCGGGCAAGGGAGGCGCCGGCGTGCTCCCGCGGCCCGCTGCAGCGCCAGGCAGGTACTCGCCCATCCGCTACGTCGCTGAACCGGGACGAGCCGCCGCGCTTGCTTTCTCTCCCCCCCCCCCCCCCCCCCCCCCCCCCCC
>RSEF01000001.1:82500621-82539559 GCA_003993805.1 Himantopus leucocephalus | reverse complement strand
AAAAAAAAACAACCCAACAAAAAAACCCTGAAAAAAATAGTGTAATGACAACAAATGACACCAAAATCTATAGTAGTTTGTAAAATGTCAACTTTTTTTTTTCAAGTAGGATGATAAACTTGATGGTGACAGGATTGGACAATTTATTTATTTTATGGCTTCTATACGTGCAGTAAGTGAACATAAAAAATGATGTTGGAAACTGTTAATTAAATTTTGTTTCATAGTTTATATGGTAGATTTTAAAACAATATTAATACCTGTTCAATAAACTGTCTCTTTTTTCTTTTTCTTCTTAGGGAACAAATAAAGCGAGTTAAAGACTCTGAAGATGTCCCTATGGTGCTAGTAGGAAACAAATGTGATCTGCCTTCCAGAACAGTAGATACAAAACAAGCTCAGGATTTAGCAAGAAGTTATGGAATTCCTTTCATTGAAACATCAGCAAAGACAAGACAGGTAAAGCTCAAAACTTCACAGACACAAATAGAGAACTCTGATTTGAATTACCATAATGCTAATTCTAGGTGTTGACAATTGCTTGATCATATCAATATATCTCTTTCTCCAGAGTAGAAATTCTTGTGGTGTCTCTTCTTTCTGACAACTGGTAATTGTTTATTAATGAGTGATTCGCTTCAGTTGCGCAAACTCAAAGAATGAGACCTGGTCTGCCATTACTCTCCACTGTCAGATGTTTGCAGCATGCTTAACACTGTGTGAGATTTTAACAGAATAAAAAGCACTTCTACTTAAAGGTGAAATGCTTTTTTTCCTCAGCAAGAGGATTAAGCAGACAAACAGTTGATTAGTTTATTCTGTTTTAAGTCTTTTTGTTAGTAACAAAAGGAATTTTTCTTTGAGGCATTGATTCAGTGTTAGTGGGACACGCTTGATGTATCTTTTTATAGCTAAGCAATCGACCATAAGTCTTTTTGAAATTACTGGATTAATTGCTCGTGTAAACTGATAGTCTTCTAAGATTTTAAAGCTCGCTGTTGTTTTATTCTACCCCACTGTTATAGGTGAAAGAGGCAGCCATTAGGGTCCTTTCAGTGCTTCTCTCAGGGTTTGGTAGGACAAAGGTGCACAGAGTGGTACATCTATGTATTCAGGAGAAGACAAGCTATACAGATAAAACTGGTTCTGTACTTCTGGGAGAAAGTATTATTTTTGAAAAATGCTGATGTGTGGTTTTTCTTTTAACAGTAAAGACTTGCTGTCGTTCAAATGAGATCAGGCCTGAGTGGCCGAATAACTCATATTCTCTGCATAATCAGAAGTGTTACATGCAAGTTATGAATCGGGAATTAGGTGTAGTAGAAGGAGGCAAATAAGAGCAGAATACTGTAATTTGAGTAACTGCTCAGTGTAACTAGTAAGTAGATTCAGCTGCATCACTTGGCAGAATTTCCTTATAGGCAGTACGTAAGCTATTTTTGGATATAAGAAATGAATATTTTATTAGTGCAAAATTGCTACACCCACCCAAGTTTCTGACAAGTTGAAACCTGGACTAACTAGTAAAACTTTACAAAGAAGTCAAGGGAATGCTAACTTTTGTCAGTAGAGAAAGTCTCTGTTGTGTAGTTTTGTTTTTTTAATCCTACCTAACTTTAATGACTGATAATAAATTAGGCCACAAAAGTGTTCTGAAGAATGCAGCATATAAGTGGACTGACTAATTACAGTGTTCCTGTTTGGAAGGTCCTGTATTAGTGGCTGTCATTGAGATGCTAGGATAAAAAAAGGAAGAACTCTGAAATTATGTTTGAGGTTTGAAATAATAGAAGTTCTGTACTAACATCTAGATTTTACATTGTTCAGCCTGTTTTGTAGAGCATCAGGCTTTGTTGAGGAAATATTCCTTTTGCGTAGCCACTTTTATTAAAAGTATGTTGATGCGATGGTGTAATCATCTTCAACGATTCCTTCTCCCCACCTGCAGTTTGCTCCTACAAGCAGCCCCACTATGCCTAGCCAATACAAAAATGCATGCTCAAAAATCACCACTCCTGTTTGGTTTTATAATCTTTGTTTACACAAAGTAGTATCTGCTTTTTTATCTTTCAGATTTTAAGAGGTTTGCCGGAAGTTTGTACTTGTTACAGAAGACAATAGATCAGTCATATATGAACTGTCATTCTGTAATTTGACTGCTTTTATCTGTGACTTTATATTTCTGGAGGTGCCAACTAAAATGTTATAGAAGGGATCTGACTATTGGCTTTTGTTTTTCCAAAGCTGAGCTTTACACCCCCTAGAGATAAGGACTCCCTAAAGGTGTCTCATGGGTTTGAAAACAAAGATGCCAAATAGACTCTGAGAATGGCTTCTAAAATTTGGAACCGCTAGGTACGGTTGCTGATTCTTTAGCATTGCTGTTCATAACATGTGTTATGAAACTGCTTCATAAGATGCTGTGTTAATAAAATATTTTTGAGAAGACAAAAGGGATCTGGAGGAAGAACCTGATTAAAGATTGAAAAATTAAAATCATCTAAATATTCATGTATGTGTTTGTGTGTATATATATATGTGTATACATATGCATTTACATATGATTTTTTTAGTCATGCTGTCATATATTAAAAAAACCATCTGTGCATGTATAAATACGCACACACCTTCCAAAGTAGCTTTTTTTAATTAGGGGATTCAAACTGTTTTGCAAACTGCATATGGCCCGTGGACTACACTTCTATTGGGGAGAATTCAGTCCTTGGTTAAAAATAAATAATCTGGTCCCCTCTGGTTACATGCGGAACTTCCAGGTATGAACAGATGTCGCTGGTGGTCTGTTAACTTCTGGAGTATAGAAAGTCTGACATGAATATTTAGAAGTAGGAACCTTCTTTGCCTTTCCTGTACATACCTTCCACCACACTAAAACGTCAGCACTAATGCCCTGTTGAAGGGGTCCTCACCATCTTCTTGCTTCAGCCCTTCCCCATGTCCCACTTCTGTTGGAGCTCAGAGAGAATCAGGAAGGTTTCTGGGGAAGGAAACAGGGGAGATGGAAATGGAAAGGAGTTGACCGTGTAGGCTGTTTTGATAGCCAAGACAATTTTTTAAATGATGGCATTGTATACTCATGCAAAATGATATCTCAGTTCTAATCAAGTCAGTTTTTAAGATTTTCAGAAATTCATAGACCAGGTCAAAAACAGGACAGAAAAAAAAACCACTGAAATAAAGTGCAGAAAGAAGTGGTTCTAAAAGTTAGTGTATTGGTTTTTATTTGGTTCTGACTGGCAATAAAGATGTAAATTTTAACTTAGTGCAAAAAAGTTGTTTTAAGTCAAATCCCTGTGTGAATTTTCATACAATCATTGGGTTAATCAGTGAAACACTCGCTTAGTGGGCCCTACAACTTGGGTATAAGGCTATAGATTATTATTTTTAATTAGCCCACTGACTGAAAATACTAGAACGTAATTTATGAAAAGTAGTGATTAATAGAATGTCATTTATGAAAAATAGTGGTAGTCCTATTTCTAAATGTAAACATGTGTCAATACTGGTGGTTTTGTAAGGCACGTTGCATCGCTTATGCTCACCCTTTCACAATCCTTATGCAGAAGGGTATGAATTTCTTAGGTTTATTTTGATAGCTGTTTTTGCTTTTCTATGTTTGACATGAGTTTAAATTTGAATTCTTCCTTGTCCGCATGAGCGTATAGCTCCCAATATTATCAATAGTATCAGTGGGAGATGAGAGGCAAACTTGATTTATCCCCACCAAGGCTGCATCCTGTATTCTTTACTGGGCTTCTGTTTGCCTGTGAGTTGCACAAGGAAGAGCTATAAAGCTGTAGTCCAAATGTGGTTTGACTGTAGGATTTTGTTTTCCTTGGAATATTTCAATTGTCCTGCTAGTATTGAATTCAAAGGAAAAGCAGATATATATGGGCATTATTGTAAGCATAGTAGAGGATTCCCCAAAGCATTAGGTCTCGTTGTTGAGAATACATACTTAAACACACTTTTGAAGTGTTTAATGAAGAAGTTGACAAGGATGCTGTTGAAAAAGCATTATAGTTATTTCAGCTGTCTGACATACAATAGGTTAGGCCCCAAACTTGTGATGAAAATAAGTTGGGAACCTGTGTCTGGTCTGATGAAGTAATCGGTGCAGTATTTACAGAATTTCATTCCTACGTCTCAGTTAAGATTAATGAATAACTGGTAATTTAGACAGTTTAATTGAACCAACTTGCCATTTTTTTAGGGATCTGTCATATCTGTTTAATGATATTGTATGTGTTTCACTCCAAGTAATTTTTAATGTAGTTCATGTGTACAGGTTCCATTTTAAAACTTTATTTTCACTTATAACTTGGTCAGATTTCACAATGTGGGTTGAGTTTTTTCATGTCACTTTTCCAAAAAAAAGTTTAGTCCTTCCCAAGAACAAGGCCTCAAGAAAAAAGAAAAGTTTGGATAATGTTGAAACAAATTCTGGCATCCAACATGTGTGCTGAATGACTTGCAGGATGCTGAGGAAACAGGTTTGTTCTTTACCTAATGTAAAGGTAAATAGGTGCAGCAAAAAGGGATACACGTGCATAATGGATAAAATTCAGGTAGCTATAGTTCTGGCACATCTTAACTTTGGAGTGATTAACTTTGTAACTTTATTTTGTGCAATATTGAATATGAATTTACTGATGTATGTCTGGTATTTAACCATCATAGGATAACATGATAACACTATGATAACCATCATAGGATCATGATAACCTCAATGTTAAGCTAAATGATAAGCTAAATGTTACGTGAGCTAGTCAATTTTTGCAGGTTTGTGTATTCTCCAGTATTGGGTAAGACGACTTTACCACTACAGAGTTTTATGTTGGGAGTGCTTTTGTGCAAGTGAGCAGCATTATTTTTGCTTGTGTCCTCATGAATAATTTTGATTTTATTTGTCTAACAGTTGGTTTTAGGAGACCAACTCCGATAAAGTGTGTAAAGGTGGACACAACACTTTTGAGGTGTCAAGGCTAATTTTCGTTAGTTTCCTTTAAGTGCTATTTTCAGAAGCAGAATGTGAAAATGCCCATTTCTACTTTGGTATGTATTTGAAGTAGTACTACTTTGCTTCTAGTCATATTTTAAATTGAATGTTTGGCTGTCTCCTAGGAGTCAAAAGCATCTTGAAAACATTGCCTCAGGGTCATGGGTTCTTTGGGCTGTTAAAGTAAACATCAGTTTAGATTTTGAAGTTTTTAATATCTGCCAAAGGATACTTTTGCTTCCAGTTCTGACAGCTAACAGAACTGGTTCATCGTATTTTAGATGTATGGTCTGTGCTCACTTAAGGACAAAATACTGAAGAATCTTAGAAGAAATTGGTATTAAAGTAACTTCTTAAGTTTATGAGATTGGCACCTGGCTCTTTTAAAGGTCACCTTGTGCTAATGCAATTAGCAATATGTCTCTACAGATTTTCTTTCAGAATAATTTCCTTCAACAGGATTCATAAAACTATTCTTGGTGGTGGCAGTAGTAGCAATTTCTCACTCTGTCTGTGTCTCTCCCCCTCTCTGCATTGCTAAAGCAAATTACAGCTCATATTGGTGATGGGAAAGTTGGCAATAAATGTTAACTGAAGAATTGTTATCTAATTATTCATGTGAAAGCTCTATAATCAAATTGCATATTTCTACTGCAAAAACAGTAGATCTGCAAAAAATGTTGATTCTTGTACAGCCTGTGCTTTGGCACGTAGCAGCTGATCAATGTTTTACTGTTTCCTCTTCAGGAATAAACTTCCATTCCTTCCAGGAAAACATGAAAGTATGAGCTTTACTTGTTTTTTGGTGTGTTTTAATGGCTTTGTTTACATTTTGCAAACTCTCAGACCAGGAACGTAAGACTTGTCACCTCATCAGTACTTCACTACATCCTAACAGGGCAAGTTGTATATAACAGAGAAATACAATCCAAGAAATAAACCTAATTAAATTAATCTTTAAATTCAAGCAGCTGTAGTTCAGGAGAACCCTCAGATAAGCAGCAGTGTGTTAGAGTGAGTCTTCAGTGTGATAACCTATGGCACAGTTCATGCAAAATAACCCAATAACCGTGGCAGTAAATGTTAGCTATTTTTGTTATTAGGTGCATAATATGAAGATGGTTTGGAGAGATAATTTATGGAAAATCTGCCAAATAAAAGCCCAAATTGGACATTTGGGTAGTAATAAATTTTGGGTCTTAAATGCTGGTACTGTTTTCCACAATTGTGAATCTGTTCTGTTCTTATTTTCAAATAATGAGTTTGTATTAAATTAGCAACCCTGTTGATCTGACTAAGGAGACAAGTAATGAGATTGACAGTAAGGCAGAGGAGAGATTTGCTCTCCCCTCTAAAAGCTGCGTCTAAACGTTTTGCATCTTCTTATAACAAGGACGTCCTCAGAGATTAATATTTTTAAGTTTGTGCATAGATATACTTGGTTTAAAATGACAGATACTATAACGTAAAGCTGGTGCTGTACCTCTTTATCTTGTATTTGCTTAAAGATATCTTCAGTCCTCATAATTTTTTTTTAAATGCTTATGATACCATTATATCTAAGTAGCCTAAACGCAGAGCTGCAGAAAGGTATGATGTGAGACCAGAGAAATAAAACACATAGCTCTATGTCATCCCTGAAATACTTGAAGAGCTGTCCTCAACCAGAGGAAAATGTGAGCAGCTGAACTTCACAGGCTGTTTGCACTCAGTTGTTATTTTGGGACCCTCATGGTTGCCTGAGTCTGGCCCAGAGAGAACAGATTAGGTGTGCCAAGCTCTTAAACATGATAATAATGAACTTTTTTTCTGCATGGAAAAATAACTTCTGTAATTACAGTAAGTAAGTACTTTTGAAAGTTACTCTCAAATATAATACACTTAAGGTGCTTCTTAAAAGCACTTTGCTGTGACTCAAATACCCCTTTTCCTAAATTTAATAGCATAGTGCTTGCTCTGTAAAGTAGGTAGCTTTAAAAACAATATTGCCCAAAATTTAGTATTCTTAGAAGATTTTACTGCTTTGTAACCTCTTAGGAAATTATCTTGTTAGACTTTTTCTACACTCTGTTAGTTTGTTCCACAGATTTTTGCAAAGAAAGTATACCTTCTTATTTAAAGAACAGAACATAAATGCGCTTACTTTTCTTTGCCTGCCTGAACAGTAACAGGTTCTCGCTTTGGCTAAGAAGTGAAAATAGGTGGTTAACTGTGTGTGTTTATAAGTACCCCCCAGTTACCAATCTAATAAGTTTTTGTGCCTGCTAAATACATCCATGCCCACAAATCTGTGTGAAAAGATTCAGTAACACAAGCGGTATTATTTTCGGTATGGTATGCAATGGAAGAAAATAGTTCGTATTCTTTTTTGTTCAATTGTTACCTTGCACAGAAAAAAAAGAAGGCTGGAAGCATAGATACTCACAATAATTGGTAATCAATAAATTCTTTGAGCATGCCTCTCTTGCTTGCATTAAAAAGTATTTATGAAGCAGCAAATGTGCAAGCCCAGTGTTTTAAGTATATAAATGGAGATCCATATTCTTCTCTCAAGTAAAGCTCATAATTTCAGTGGTTTTGTTGTGGTTTTTTCCCCTGCCGTGGGTGTCCCAATATGTCACGATTGTTAATGAAGCAGTTTTTAAGGAGTTGTGTTTTACAATGCAGAGAGTGGAGGATGCTTTTTATACATTGGTGCGAGAGATTCGACAGTACAGAGTGAAAAAAATCAGCAAAGAAGAAAAGACTCCAGGGTGCGTGAAAATTAAAAAATGCCTTGTAATGTAACAGGGTAAGTTTTGTAATGTAACAGGGTAAGTTTTACAAATCACTTGCCAAATGAAAATGATTGACAGTGTCTTGCAAATCAGACATTTTATGGTTAATTGATGACATAATTTAAGATATAAAACCAATCAAATTTCAGTATAGTAGTCCTGAATAATATTCCTGGCAAACACCCAAGTACTATGGATTTACTTAGTTTCATGGGTTTTTGGTAAATCATAGAATCACAGAATGGTTTAGGTTGGAAGGGACCTTAAAGATCACCTAGTTCCAACCCCCCTGCCATGGGCAGGGACACCTCCCACTAGACCAGGTTGCTCAAAGCCTCATCCAGCCTGGCCTTGAACACTTTGCGGGATGGGGCATCCACAGCTTCTCTGGGCAACCTGTTCCAGTGCCTCACCACCCTCAAGAGTGAAAATTTTCTTCCTAATACATATTCTAAATCTACCCTCTTCCAGTTTAAAGTCATTTCCCTTCATCCTATCGCTATGTGCCTTTGTAAAAAGTCCCTCCACATCTTTCCTGTAGGCCCCTTTTAGGTACTAGAATGCTGCTGTAAGGTCTCCCCCGAGCCTTCTCTTCTCCAGGCTGAACAGCCCCAACTCTCTCAGCCTGTCCTCGTAGGGGAGGTGCTCCAGCCCTCTGATCCAACAGCTGGCATACAGGACTTCTTAACTCTCAGGCCCTTCCTTATGCCATGCCATTTTCTTCTTGTGTTCCCCCAGCTTAAAAAATACACTCTTCTCATTTCCAAAAATACATTTAGTTTTCTTTTTTTTGTCAACTATAGTGCCATGAGTGATTGAGATTTGGACAAAATGGTAGGGTTTCAGTTTTTTGAGGGCCTTTATAAAGGGGGCAGCGAGAAGCAACAGTGAAGTAAAACTGGAGAGGAAAGAACCAAACATAACAGAACACCCCCACCCACCCCCAAACAAACAAGCAGACAATAGACAAATTGTCACAAAATCATGAGTAGTTTTTTTTTGTACACTCCTGTAAGAAAAAAAGGGAGAAGAGGGAAGAAGTGCTAGGTCTAAACCATTTCCAGTGCTTTTTGAACAAACCATCAGAATAGCTCCTTGCATATATTACTGTCCCATTAGTTCTTTACCTCTCACTGCACCACTGCAGAGAGTGGGCTGTTACTCCTTACATACTTATCCAACAGGAGGATGACCAGGAATTTCCCATTGTGTAGAACAAAAACTGTTTGCGTTTCAAGGTGTTTTTTCATACTTCAGAACATCTTACAGAGAGGGAGTAGAATTTGAATTGTATTCTGAAGAGACTGTCACAACTGTAGAAATACTCCCTTCAATAAGGTAGTTTTATTCCTCTTCCAGGGGAGGGAGGAGAAATCTTGTTCCATAGCAGTTTTTACTACAGCTGCTCAGGCTTATTATGTTCTCAGATTTTAAGTGATGAATGACTGCTCTAAGGTAATTCTTTAGATGTTTCCTTGAAGATACAAGCAGTATCACAAAGCGTATCAAAGGTTTACTCTGCAGGAAACTGGAAACTTCAGTTAGGAAGCTCCCCAGTCTTGCATGCAAATATCAATAAAATTGATGCCATCGAAATACCTTGTCTTATTTCTTCTTAGTTATCAAAAAACCCCCAATTAACAGCAGCTTGGCAAGATTACTTTTGATGAGAGCACTATAAATTAAATTGCTTAAGCCTCGTTCACACAGCCTTCTGAAAACCAACTTTGCCATTTCTTGCTGCCTTACTAACGTACCTCAAAGTAGAATTTCTGTTTGGATACTAGGACTTTAAAGGTCCTGAATTCTGTCTGCTTTTCGGCTCTGTGGATTTCCTTGGGAGAAGGAGAATGAGATGGTGGGAATTGTGGGAGCATCTTTTCAGATTTTAAGATTCTTTTTGATAGCTCCGTGAACGTATGGTTTCTTTCTACTAGCTTCCTACTTTCTCTCTGCCTATATTAAACAGAAGGATAGTTTGGTTTTGTTGTTGTTCTGGTTTTATTTTTCCCAGATGGAGGAAATCTCTTTTGCCAACAGTGGATATTGTTGTTTTTTTTTTCGTTTGGGTTTTTTTTTTTTGCCATACTTTATTTAGAAAATAGTCTTCGATGTAAGACTAGAAATTCAAGAGTGTCTGCTCAGGGGAGGAAACATTTGTGTTTACACTCAGGTGAATTCTACGTAGTATTGATAGTCACTTCAGCAACTTTGAGTTTAGGAGGTTAAGCTGGAGAAAGCGTATTCCAAAATTATTGTAGTACAGCTGTAGTTCAGTAGTGATTCTAGTGGAATAAGAAATCTGGCATTAAAACAGTCTGGCTTGTATTACTTTCTATTTAGTAAGAAGGTACACATCAGACTGAAATAATACATAGTAGATAAGCTAAGGGGAGCAGCACCTAATGATGTGAGTCTTTCAGCTGGGATTTGAGACTTCAAAAATACTTGTTATAACACAGTTTGCAATGACAGACAGTATTTATTTTCCTTTTTTGTCTGTGGATAATCAAATTTGATGGTTCAGAGTGTTTTGCTACCTCTTGGAAAATTCAGTTTATCTTCCTGCTGTTTATGGGATGCCTTCTTAGTAATATTAATCTTGTACAAGGTAAGTGAAAACTTTGACCACGCAGATTGCCTACCATTAACTGCCGATGCTTTCCAAGAGGTTCATTCACAAACATGCCTGTTACACAGTAAAGCAGAAAGTACATAACACCTTTTGCTCAGTTTATAATTTCCAACTGGCAAGAAGAAATTTCTGAAATGCAGTGTAAAATCCTCAAAAGATTCTTCCTGAAAGCATTGAAGTTTTTACATAAAAAGCATACTATAATGAAAGTTTCACTTAGGCATAAATTAGACATCTAGATAAGGCAATTCAGATTGCGCTGGGTTAATATTAAAATGTTTGAATTACTAAAGTTCATTAATTTCTAGAATCTGGATTAAAATGGTAGTTTCATGGGGTTTTTTTCCATCGTGCTACTGAGGTATACAAACAATTTCTCCTCATGACTGGTATGTGTGTATGCATGTATGTGTTATATTTTTTAAAAATATTAAATATATATTAAAAAGACATACAATTTAAAACTTGTTTAAGGGTCTACTCGGGCCTGGAATCTTTAGGAATTCCCAATTCCTTATGAATTTAGGGTTTCTTACTGATAAGAGTCAGGTTAGTTGCCAAGTCTCATACATACTTATAAGCATGTAACCACATATGCAGCCTTCTATATAATCATGGGGCCACGTGGCGCTCCAAAGAAAAGTTGTAGCCAGGAGTAGGCTGCTTCTGTGGGAACAGTTCTGGGTTTTCCATTCTGTTTGCATTTTGTACTTGCCCTTTGGAAAATCAGGTGCCAGGAGCAAGCTCTGTCAATGCACCTTTAGTGAGGCAGAGTGGTATAGTCCTGAGCATGCACAGTGAATTCTGAGGTTTTTATTCCTGAGCCTGGATTTAAAGCGCTCATTCAGTACATCTTACGCTTTCAGCAAAGCTTGCACACAGTAACCCCATTGTTAGAGGAAGGAAAGTCAGCTGCATGCAGTCCTTTCTTACTGAAAGAAGTAACTAAAAGGTTGATCACCTTTGATCTTACAGTATTGATGCCTTTAGGGACCTTCTGTAAACAGTATTCACTACTTACATTTAAAATTTAATCCACAGACTGAAAAGTGAAAGACCTCGGTTTATCTTGAGTTCTCCAGTTCTAATGCACAAATATTCTAAACAGTTTTGTATGTCATTTTCTATTCATTACCTGAATTGATGACAAATTGTGGCAGCACCAAACTACTAAATACATAATTTCAAAGGCTTGATCTACAAAGGTGTAAATGCAAGCACAAAGCTAAGTCAATTCCCTGCTATTTTGCAACATCCACTGTATTTAAAAGATCATCACCTTACTAGGTAGAATAAAGATTTCAGCCTTAATTTTGAAGACGTGTTTAAAGGTCCATAATACACAATAGTCTCTGGATATTACTTTGTACAAGTTATTTTCTCTGTATTTATTTTAAAACCAGTTTAATGAGGGAGGGTTGCTCATTTGAAGACTTAAATTGCAATTTTTGTTTAGCATGTCTCACTTGAAGACGCTGCTGAAAGCCAATGACTGTCCTCGTAATGATTATTTTTCTAACACATTAATGATGAGTGTGAAATACTGAAAGGTCGTTTTGTAAGGAAATGTGAACGGTCTTGCAGAAGAATATTGTGCAGAGGTTGTTCTTGTATCGTTCTTGTGTTCTAAGAATGAGACTATTCTTCTGTCTGTTGTGATTGATTCTTAATGTTTTCCTCCTAGCTGGCTGGCTGGGATGAGACCTGCAGTAGATACACTTTGAACCATCACTACTTCTAGATTACTTCCCTACATGAACATTGCTAAATGTTCACTTTGTGCAGTAATGCTGAAGTTATAAGGAAGATATACTAGCTCTCTGTAAAATAATACCAAGTATTTCTAATTCTCAAAAGATCCATGGGGGACACGACTTTTTCCAGAACCAATGCTACTCTTCCATTAGGCATGCTACGTCAATTTCATATTGATCAAGAATACTTTAAAATTTAGAATAAGTTATTTGCAAGTTTATTTTCTATATTACAAGACCTCGCAAAAGCATGCGATTAGTATTGGGAGATAGGCTACCAAGGACTTTGATCAAACGTCAGTTATTTGTAAATGTTTTATGAACTTGAATGTAAAGGTTTTAAATAAATTCAGGTTATACTCTGAGCATTGCATTATATGTGAAGCTATTTAACACCTCATTTCTGTTTCGGCTTTCCATATTAAGTTTCATCACCATTTGGAGTTTGACTGAAACAGTAATGAATTAGGTGATTTTTGGCTTCTTATGCCTTTTTTTTTCCACCCAGAGTTCACTTTCAGTTCTTTTACTGAAGTAGGCATACAGGAGTAAGCAGAAACTTTTAATTTTTATTGCCAGCTTGAAGACAAACGCTGTAGCTGACAAGAGGTAGGAAGCTGCCTGCCAGTTGTAGGGCTAAATTTCTAGACCCAGTTCTATAGTCGTGTAGTTGGCTGCTATGATACATTAAGATTATACAACTATTTCAACCCCAGTATAAGGGGTAAGGCAGTGAAGAATCAAGGTAAATTTTTATCATAATGATTTTATAACTGTCAGTACTCAAACTATTAAATGTAAAGGCTGATTGAGAACCTGAGTACTTGATTGGAATTTGGAGCAACTTGAAAGCTGGGCACTAGAATAAACTGTTTCATGTAAATAAGTTGTTACAAAGTGTGCTGTATAACATTGAACTTGAGAATGGCTCATACGAGGCTTTAGATGCACTGGTCTCTTTTGACCAGAGTTAATTTTTGTCAGCTATAATTACACGCACACACCACCACCCCCAAATGAAAAACTACTCAATGTGAAGAAACACTAGCTTTTGTCTGCAGCTGAACTATTGGAGCCGTGGAGATTTTAAGTGACTGTACATGATACAGCAGCATAGATAATGTGTTCCATATGTCTTTATATAATCTGAATAGAATGATTTATCAAATAATAATTTATCATGGGAAGAAGGGATTGATTTTTATTGATTTGCATGTGTAAAGATTTGTAAAACTGGTGTGATTACTATATCAGTGTGCCTGAGAAATGACCCGAATATGTAGAATAATTACAAGTATCTCTTTGGTATAGAATTCTTGCTACAAATATTTGTATTTACTTTTTAAAGCTGCATATAGATTATTAAGGCATAAACAAAGCTAACTAATGCTTCGGAACTTTTCTAGTTTGAGGTGGGACAACGTGTGCCCTCTTTGGAATGGAGAAGAGGGTAGTACACTGAATTACTTTCCTTACCACATTAGTAATGGATTTGGACCTGTGGGGTATCTGTGGTCCACCTCTGAGCAGTACCTCACCTGTGGGCTGCTGTAAGCCCAATTTGGGGAACAGCTGAGAAAGAGAGCAGGCAGGTGCTAGCTGTTGCTGGTGTCAAAACAGTTCATTCAGGTTGTTGTTTCAGTGGTCCTCAGAACTCGGGAGAGGAACAGCCTGTAGCCAGGAGTAATGGCAGCCTGTTCCCCAAAGCTGCTCTCCTGCAGGCCCCTCTGCCCCATGCGCAGTAATGCAGTCAGACATGTTCCTCTTATGACGGGAGACAACTGTAGTTTCCCTTCCATCTGAATACATTTTTCCCAGCACGCCCCCTCCCAAGAAACAGAATGCTCAAGAGGACCATTGCCCTGGCAATTCCTCCAACCCACAGTCTACTTAAGGGGACGTTCTAAAAGCCTGAGAAAGAAGAAGACAGTGTAAACTCTCCTGGCAGGCAGCAAAACAGGCTGCTGATGGAACACACTTCACCTGATCAAGTCAGATGAAAACAGGCTGTACCTAAGCAGGCGTCTAAGTCTGTTAATGTGACCTTAACGCATGCATGTTATGTATCTTTTCAGGGTGTTGATGATGCCTTCTATACGTTAGTTCGAGAAATCAGAAAACACAAAGAGAAGATGAGCAAAGATGGTAAAAAGAAGAAAAAGAAGACAAAGACAAAGTGTATAATTATGTAAATACAGTTTATGCTTATTCTTAAGAAGTACTTAAGTAATTTTTGTACATTACACTAAATTATTAGCATTTGTTTTAGCATTACTTTACTTTCTGCTTCATGATCCTGTTAGCTTTACCTGAATGCTTGTTTTAAATGACAGTGGAAACTTCATTCCTCTTAAAGTGCCAGTATTCTTTGACTGTTGGTTCTTGAACTAGCAATGCCTGTGAAAAAACAAACAAAAAAAACACACGCAAAAACCTGAGAACTGTCTTAGGACTCTTTGGTGCATGCACAGTTGCTAACTTCCTATTTTTCTTACTGATTGTGAACTTCTGTTCTGTGTGCAAACCAAACAATGAAACGATGCGCTACACATTCTAACATCCCCTTTAATTTTTGGTTTTTAAACCTGGTTGGGAAAAAGGACTAGTTAGCAAAAGAGACTTTCATTTCAGCCTTTCTTTTTATTTTAGACTGACTGCAATATAGAAAGACCAGAAGCCTTTATAGTCTTCCTGTAGATTTTGCTTCTAGGCATCTAGTCTTGTAGCATTTCAGATCAACTTTAATGAATGTAAAGATAAAACTTTCACAAAAAAATTTTTCACCGCAATTTGTCACGGTCACTCCTTAAATACTCTATTTTTTCTATAAAAAAAGAAAAAAATTAAAAAAAGACAACAATGCACATCTGGCAATGGAAAAAGTAAAAGTTCTAATTAGGTTGATTTGCTACTGTTAATGCATTGCTTTAAGACTTTCACTTTTTGTGTCTGAAGACCAAGGTGAAATCCTAGCTCTCCTGACCCCCAGTGGCAAATCTTTAAGTAGCTTTGTTCGGTAGGTACAGGATTTCACCCTTAGTGTCTCTAGGAAATACTAGAAAGCCTTAACAGATAAGTTGATTCAAATTCTTAGGTTAATTCATACATGGATCCAGAATTTCCTATAAGAATTAAATCAGAATGAATCCTAAATTATAAAGTGAAGTTAAACCATTCTTTTTTTTTTTCCCCAAGAGTGGCATTAAGTATTTCTAGATGCCCATTTTGTGCAAAATAGGGGAGGAAATCTTAAATTCTGATAACATCAAATGAGTGAATGAACGAGTTGAATTTAGCTGCTTCATGCAAATAATTTGGAAATCCACTATGCCATAAAAATGGTGTGGAATTTGCACAAACCGTCAGCATAGAACATGGTTTCCAGAGTCAGTGTTGTTTGTGTGATGTTTGTGAAGTACTAGTTTTGTTGCACAGATTAAATGGTTGGTGAGTGGCATTCCAGTGTCTAGACTGTTATGAAGCTAGACCAAGATTTTAATGTTGTCTTTCTCTGTGATTAAGTTCTCGTGATTTTTTTTTCTTCCCCCTCCTTTTTTTTCCTTGATTGGAATTAATGCAGAATTCTNTTTTTTTTTTTTTTTTTTTGGGGTACTGCAGCAGTCTAGTTACTCTGCACTAAAGAAAGAGCCAGTAATTCCAGTGTTGCCAGTTCCTGTTGTCTTACTGTAAACGTTGCATTGTTTGTTTCATTAGGGCCTGGGTTCCTGAAGGTACACTTCTTCAGAGTACCTAAATCAGCTGCAGAGTAAAATTTGAAAATGGGACTCTGGTGTACGAGTAAAAATAAAACACAAGACATTGAAGTAGGATAGTTCAGGACACTGGAAAGTTTGGAACAGGGAATAGCAGCGCTGCCCTAACCTAAGGTATACCTAAACAATTACATGGGAGTTTTACACAGTACAATTTTCATATACCTGTGTAACTTGGACCATTTATATGATGTCAAAGGTGCAACTGCATGAGAAAAGTACTCTTTTGCTTCTACAAAAAAAGTAATCAACCCCACAGTGACTCTCATTAGGTGGGGAGCTGCAAAGCTGGCAGGGGCCGTATACTGTCTGGATTGCTGCCTGTTCTTTGATTTCAGCGTGGCTGAGAGAAGGAATGCCTTTTCCTGCCTGTGCCCCCCACTCCCCACCCTCCACCAAAAGCCAGCTCCCCCTGCCCTCTTTTCAGCTTTGATGTGAAATATACTTTAGATTATGAAATATTCTGAAAAACAGTAATAGGAGAACCTAACACTGTATAGTAAAGACCAATAAGGAATAAGAACAGATTCTTAACGTCGCAAAACATTTTACAGCTTCCAAGGTTAAAACATTTTGGAGACAGTTAGTTATTTGCACATTTTAGGCACTCGTGATTATATACAAAGAACGTAGCAAAAGTGGATGGTATACCTTGAACAAATGGAAGTAAACAAGATTTTTGGTAACTGAGTCACACTGCATGTAAAATTAGGGCTGGTCTAAAATTCTTATGTTGATTTTACTAAAAACTGTTAGGAGAAATTTTAGCTGAAATGTTTTAATCATCAAATGTGGATTTATATAGCTCTCATACAAAGCTATATATATAAAGTAGGTTGGATGTTTTTTTTTTCCAGTAAACAGGATCTGTAGCTACCAATCTAATTCAATTAGTACAAAATCTGTTTAATTGGCCCGCCCTTTTTTTAAAAAAATAGAGAAAAATACACATCCTTGCCACTGTTGTGCAGTTTTGTCTTAATATTCGTTGAGATTTGGTGAAGCATGTTGGATTGCAGCTTGCACAAGTTGATCTCATAATTATTCTGTCTTTCCCTATTTGAAATGCTTTCAGAGAACATACCTGGATGCTATCTGTTCAGATAGCAACTACTAAATGAACATGTGAATCACTTACCGTGTTAATACATTAAATTGCCATGTGTCAGGGAGTAACGCCTTCTTACAGTAGCTTTATGTAACACTGGTAAACAACTTTATCATTGGTATTCTCAAAACTGAAGTTTAATTCTTTTGACCAGTCTCGTTGCCCTAAAATTTTTGCTAACTTTAAAAAAGTTTCACTGTATAGATTTTTGTTGCAGTAACAGGATCTCTGTAATGGGTAGATACTGACACACAATCTTCTGCTCTTGTCTATACTATGAAGCAATACAATTATTACCTTCAAAGACCATCAAACTGTAAAGAAATCATTTTGTCTCAAGTTTACATAAAGCTACATAGATGGTAAATCTTTCCTAACATTTCTTTATTCCACTGTCTTGTGTTTTCATGTTGAAAATACTTCTGCTTTTTCCTCTTGAGTGCCAACTTCTTACTAGAATGACTTCTTAATGTAATATGTTTACCTGGAATGTATTTTAACTATTTTTGTATAGTGTAAACTGAAACATGCACATTTTGTACATTGTGCTTTATTTGATGTGGAACATATGCAGTGTGATCCAGTTTTTCCATCATTTGGTTGCGTGACCTAGGAATGTTGGTCATACCAGACATTAAGTTAAAAAAAAGAAAAAAAAAAAAAAAAGACCACTGTTTGTTTTAAAATTTTTAATGTTTTTAGGAGTACGTGCTGTGAGGTGATCTGGAATTTGTCATTTTTTTGTCAAACTGTACTGCTCCTATTTATTGTAATGTAATAAAAAATAGTTATTGTGAGTTTCTGTCCCGGTTTGCTTTTTCTCTCCAAGAATTTCAGTGCCTAATCTCTGTAACAGAGTGTCCCATGAATCGCGAGTGTTTGGCAGTTGTTCTCAGTTTATTTCTTGTACTTCTCACTGTATGTCTTCTCACAGCTGTTGTCTTTGCCCACCGGTGTTCCCTTCCTCTGAGAGGGGGTGCTGCCGCGCTTGGACACAACGTGTTACAGTACTGATCCACCTCCGCTCCGTCCTGCTCTCGCATTCTGCGCTCTGCGAGGAGCAGAGCCTCGCCTCCTCGCTCATGGCCGCGTGCTGCTCGGGCTCTACCACCTCCAGTCACGCCCCAGAGACCTTGTTTTCATCAGTCATAACAGCAGACTTGATGTGAATTAGTTTACAAGTTTAAAATACTCTGAATAGCTATTCTGTGCTCATTCCCAGGTGTGCACTTGTTTTCTTCTACCAAATGCCTTCCATAAACTTACAGGAAATAGGAAAGACATTCTTTCATATCGCTTGTGTCCTATGGGGGGAAAAAAAGCGTGAAACTGCTGCTGTTCTATAAGCTTACGCTTTGGCCCTCTGTTACCGTGTCTGGATAATATTTTATCAGTTAATGGAGGGTAGCTTAAATTTTGTACATAGAGGTATTTGTTCAGAACAGGTTTAACTGCAACATGTTGTAGAAGAGTTAAGCTGGTGTGGAAGGACTGTTTTTCACATCAGTGTGGTGCTAGAAACTGAAGCACTTTCATCACGAGGTAATGTACTGTCTAATTTGCCATCTTTTTTTTTTTTTTTAATTATTCTATTCTGGAATTTACACGTGAAGACTTGCTATTGCCAACAGTTCTACCGCAGTGATTACTTACCTATAGCTCAAAGATTATTTATGTTCTATCTCCAGTGTCATTTAGTTCTTTGGGAGAGAGTGGGAACACCAAGCAACCAAGTATCGGTTCTGGCACAGGTTCGTGCTAGTCGAGCCAAGGTCTACAGAGGTAGCCATGGAGCAAAAATCCACGGTCAAACTTCTCTTCCAGAGGAAAGGATCAAGTTCTATAATCCTGCTACAACAGTTACACAACATCAGAAATCAGGAGGAATTGTCTTCAGGTCTAACTGCTTAAACCACTATTGTTCAAATTCACCCCTTTTCCTGACCTCGCAGTCTTCTAACACAGGATGACGGTGCCTCTGCCAGCCTGCCAACGTGACTCTTGCATGTTAAGCAGATGTAGTTAAAAATCTTAAAAAATTTGCTTTACTTTTGAGAAGGTGCTCATTTAACGGTGGAAATGAATCATTAGAGGTGGAAGACTTTCAAAATCAGGTTAATCTTCTAAGTAACAAAAGCAGCGTGGCCCCTTGAATCAGCGTTCAAACACACAGCTCTCAGGTAAGAAGCGCTATCTGTTCAACACACGTATCCAAGTGAAACACAACAGAATTATATTACCACTAGTGCCTGAAAAATTGCTTCATACATGAAGCTTTAGTTCAAGGAGGTCAAAAATAGTGAGAAAAACCCCATTACCCATATAATACAAACCCCAAGTCCTTCAGGCGACTACTTCAGGGGAAGCAAAGTCCTAATTTTTACTTGAGATGGGTTGGAAGGATTTACGTTTCATTTCTTCTGAGGTTACAGCTCTTTTATTGTTTTATTTTTATGGATTTGTATAGTTACATGCAAAGTCATTAATACCATTATTGATTGTCGTCACTGTAGTAGCGCTGTTTCAGAGCTCTGTACTTTCTGAGAAAGTACAAAGCCTCCAACTCTTTTATAACAAATTCTCCTCGTGCAATTAGCTGCTTAATTTTTTCAGGATCTTTCACATCTTTATTTTTTAGAAAAGCTGCTTTCAAACGGCTTCTAAAGTAGTCTGCTCCTTTGGGATACTCCCTTCCAAGGTACAGCAGCTTGAAGGAAAAAAAAAAAAAATTTTTTTTATAGATCGAGTGCACAGTAAAAGGGTTTTGTCTGGTTAAGGAAAGTGCTCGTGGTGTTTAAGACACTTACATTTTTGTATAGATTCAACACTTCAGCTCTTAAAGAATTGGCCATTCTCGCATGTCAGCGAACTCTTTATTCTCCTCTGATTTATTATTTATTTTTTTTTTTTAACCTGAAGAATAACCAGTTTGACATTAGCCTCCCACGGGCATCAGCAAACCCCAGCCTAATCCACCACATCTCTCCAGCCGGACTCCTTCAGCTCCCTGCGGCCCTGCTCCCACCCCGACTCGGCTGCTTTTGGCCGCTTTTAATCTGTTTCTGCCTCCTTTCCCTTCTGCGTTACGCGTTGAGCGGGGCAGAACGTAAAAACAAGCAATGCGTTAGCTAACAAACCCATTTTATTGTTGCAAATAAAAGCGGCTGGAGCCCGGCCCGGCCTCCCCAGCTGTCACCCGGCGAGGGGAAGGAAACAGGCCGGGAACCGTCCCTCCCGTCCCCTCTGGCCGCCGCCTTCCCCCCGACGGAGGGACCGTGGCCCTGCCCCGGACCCCCAGCGCTCGGTCACACAGACCCCCGCACCCCCCCGTCCCGTCCCTTCCCCGGCCGGGGCCCGCGGGGGGTGAGGAGAAGGGGAAGGTCAGTCTCTCACCGACTCCCGCCGCGCCGCAATCCCCGGCTGGCGCCGCTTTACGGCAAAGCCGTAACGCGAGGCACCGCCCTTCCCCCGGCCGGCGGCTGCGCGGCGGGGCGGTGGGAGGAAGGACGCCATTGGCGGCGGGGAGCACGTGGGAGGAGGGGGCTGGTCGCCTAGGCAACGCGGCGGCGGCGCCATGGTGAGAGCGGGCCGGGGACGCCGGCGGCGGGAGGCCCCAGGCCTCTCCCCGTTAGGGCGGTTTGTTCCGGGGTCCCTGCACGGCGGTGGGTCGGGGCTGCCGCTGCCCGGCCCGGGTGGCCGAGCTGCCGGCGGTGAGAGCGTGGCCTGCTGCATCCGCGCCCGGGCGGGCGGGCGGGCGGCGACAGCCTGTGCCCGGGGGGGTGGGCCCGGGCGGTTTGCTAGTGCCCCCGTGGCCCCGGGGGGCTTTGAGGGAAGAGGCAAGAGGAGCGATAAGGGCGCCTGGGGAGGCAGGTGGAGGTGGTGAAGTGGGTCAGGGTTGTGCTGAAGCATTTCAGTGAAGTACTGGTACACGGAAAAATACATTGAAGGCTCAGAAAAATCACCTGAAGGGCACGTTAGCGTTTCTGCAGTCCCCCCCCCGCCCCCCACCCCGGTCTCAGTTTTTGCGCTACGGTTTGTTCCGGTGGCTGCTTGGCGAGAAAGCCGGCTTGGAGGTAACTAAAGCTTCGCTGTCAGCATTGCTCTGCCGTAACAAACTTCTCTGCGTTCCCTGGCACAGCCTGTCTTCTCCTGCCTCCCCCTTCTCCACCCCGCAGGGAAGTATTCTCATGCGCGTAATTAATCGCACTGAAATTATATAAGTTCACATAGTATTTAGCCACTGCACAGAAAAGGTAATTGTTTGGTAAATCAGGGGGATTCCTCTGTTAGATGTTTGGCTTTCTAGAATCTCTTCTTACTTCTTGTAGTCATTTGGATAAGTCCCCTAATTACATTTTTTCACTTCAAGTGCAGTTTCCCTATGAATAAGAAAAGACTCTGGTGGTGTTTCTGTGTTCTGCTAGGTCATCACATGATGTAATTTAGTGTTATCAGGAGCAGCACACAGAATCAGTTGATCAGAAGACGTTTTTTGACTAAATTATATCTCAGAATAAATTACATATTTGTTGTACATTAATTTTTTAACGATGGGAATAAGTAGATATACTTCTATAACCATAGGTGTAATCCAGCCTGATACATTATGATGATCTGGAGCCATGTGTTAGTGGCTAATTTTCTGCAATATTGAAATTATTGTCGTTATAATTTTTCAATAGTTAATCTCATCTAATTTTACAGAATAGTTGTATTTTCTATTTATTCCTTAATATTTGATACCGTGTTCTCTGACACTCACTTTCCTTTTTTTATTCTTTCCCCCCCCAATCCTATAGGGTCCAAAAAAGAAAAAAAAGGTAGGTGGGCAGAAATACGCTCTAGTGCACATGCAGCATTTTGACCCTTGCAGTGTTCATTTGGCTAGTGTGCCAGCACAATTCTGTTATTTTGGAATTTAAATAAGTAAAATTACGAAGCAATTCATACTGAAATTAAAGTAAGTGTCAGTTACTTCTGGCCTTAATTTCTACAAAACATTACTTTTAAGAAGTTCTGTCATAATAAAGGTGCTGTGACACCATAATTGTGTGCAAATGTGCTTTTTAAAAAAGAAAAATGTGGGGTTTTTTTAATCTGTATTTCTTCTGAGCCAGCTGGTCAGGCTCAATCAAATTTGGAGGAGGAACAGGTGTCTCCAGGACACTAAGCTTATGTGCCTTTTGCAAGGAGGCCGAGTTGTGTTCCTGCAGAATTACTAGAGAGGAGGTGGCGAGTGCAGCCGCTGTGTGTTTTGCTTGGCAGCGCATGCCCGGGCAGAGAGCCAGTGTCCTGGCTTTGAGCCGCAGGCTGGACACAGAACATGATGGGTAGGGGGGACAACAGACAGAAGTCCACAGGAAACTGGATTGCGTAAATTCATGCCTGTGGATTATTCTTAATTCAGTGATAATGAAATTATCCACCCCTCCCCCCAAAAAGAATACATTCAAATGTGTTCCTTGGAGAACTGTGCATCTCGGTTTTGTCACTACTATGTTAAGTCATAAGAATGTGAAAAGAAGTTGACTAAAAAGTGATTATAAGTAATTGAAACAAGCAGATTTTCCATTTTCACTAGAAGAAAAGTAATCAAATATTATTATTTTTTTTTTTAACTGGAAGGAACTGATTCTTCCCTGAAATCTTAATGGGTAGAATTGTGTTTTTTATTGACTCTGTTCTAGGAGAATTTTGCAAATAAAAGGTAACAAATGTGACAAGATTCGTGCTGACTTTGGTGGGTGTACCTTTGTTGTTGGCACTAAATTTTCACCGTTGTTTTTGTTCAAGCTTTGCCATAACCTTTGTATTCAAAGTTACATTTATTGCCACGCAAAGTAGCGTAAAGTGAATAGTTTTCCAAGTAGTTGGTTATATCTGAAAATATACTAGTCAGAATCAGTATGTGAAATAACGGTATTTGTAACATGCTTTTTGTGGGACATTGTTTTGTCAATGACAAAGGTTCTCCTTGGTTATTTCTAAGTTCCCTGTCAATTGGATTACTTGTAACAGTATTTACCAAATTATTAAGAATACTCAGGTCCAGTTGGGTGGGAAGATTTTGTAATACCATTGTGTTCATTTGCAACTGTCTGGACTTATGTCCTCTTTCAGCATTGTTGGACCTCTTTATTGCCTTATTTACACCTCTGCAATATGGGCACTGTGCTGCTGTGCTGGTTTGGTACCATTCTGTACCCATTTCTCTGTGGAAGAGGAGGATTGGATTCCTAACAGATGCCTTTGATCCTTAGTGCTTATTTAGACTGTGATGCCATCCGATTATATTCTTTTGCTGACACTGTGGATGAAACTCATGCTGTTTTAGTCCTTTTACCTTACCTGCCTGAATCCTTGTAAGCACTTGTCTCCCACCAGTGATGGCGTGGGGACTTGGGATTCAGCTCTCTGATATGCAACATCCAGGCTAGATGCCTAGGTAGAGGATGTGTCTCCTTTTTTCACATTGCCTCACCCTCAACACATTTACGTTCCGTATAGTCTATGATTTTAAAAAGTAAACATTTGATTTAATTTAATGCTCTTTTGTTTGTGTGTGTCAGAATACCGTTGTTTGGCCAGTACACACATACACCACCAAATGCGAGTAATTTGATTTCTTTGACATCTTGTCTTTTGTCATCCATACTTTTGCTTTCAGCCTTAGTTTAGACTGCTGTCCCTCTTTGTTTTCTGACTATGCTGGAGCCTATGCAGAATATCGTGGTTTATTTTCTCATGTATAAAAGGGAAAAAAAAAGCCTTATCTGTCCAACTTATAAATAATAACATTGGCTGTGAATTTATTTTGCAGTTCAGTACTAAATCAGCCTGGTTGTTTTCACACAGGCTCCACAAACTTGTTTTGATTTACNTTTTTTTTTTTTTTTTTTTTTAAATTTGTTGTATTCAGGCCTTGTCTTTGCAACATCTGCCTTCAGGAACAGCACTCCTACCTGGTATCATTTCATCAACCTCACATGGAGTCAAGGCACACTGACTGCAAGTTTATTACGTGTGCAATACAGTGGCAGTGTTACCTGTGTAACACTGAGTGAAACTGAATGGAGATAATTTAGTCCTTAGTAACCATGCGCTTGGTGAGGATTGCAGTCTTAGGCTGCTTTAGCTACTGCATTAACAGGAAATCGGTGTTTTCCTATTGTGCGTGTTTATTTTAAGCGCTGTTTTCTAGTGACAATGCTGATCCTACACGTTTGATTAAATATCCCAAGACTGCCAACACAAAAAAACCCCACAAAAATCATAAAAAATCATAATAAAAACTCATCCAAGACTCTTCCTTTTTTGCTAGTGAGAAGAAAAGTGAGGGGCCAAATCCAAAGAGAATTATGCTTTCCACATCCCAGTTGTTCAGCTCTCTTGAAGACAGTGTGGCCTCATGTGCACAGATCCAATTGTCAAATTTTTATGTGTATCATCAGTGAGGAATCGATGAATGCTGTGAATTACAGGACAAAAATAAGTGTTCTATTTTGGTTAATCTGTTACATGGCGGTAGATTTTGCACGTTACTTACCTTGTCTCTTGTTTTTTTAAAATGTTTACCCAGACTGCAAAAATTCAAAAGAAAGATAATTTCTGAGAACCCCAAATTTAAAATATAGTTATTCTAGGATTAACCTAGAGGTTGAGTGGTAAACTGTCTTGAGTTGCAGTGAGGATTTTGTGACAGTAAAGAGAACTCTTTGTTAGTTTTCTTGTGAATTAGATGCTTCTAAATGCCAGACACGCCTATTTCCGAATATTTCCCAAAGTGTTTGAAATAATAACATCCACTTCCTTAGCACATCTACCTGTTATTCAGTTGCCACGTTAAAACAAGAGATTTTAATATTCAACTAGTGTGGCTCTGTTCGGCAGTGTCTAGCATAGAGTAATATATTAATTGTAAGAGCATATAATGCATCATGAAAATGAGCAGAAAATTGAGTCCAGGATGTGGATTGCCATTCTGGAGGCTTCATTGACTGTGTAGGGAGTCTAAAATCTTGCTTCAGGGATCAGATTAGAAGGGCAAAGTTATAGAGAGTGAATACCTCCCAAAATGTATTAAAGTAATATTGACATTTGTTTTCTTTTAATTTATTGCAAACATTGAGTCCGGTGGCAAAAAGAAAGTTAGCAAAGCTGAACAACTGAGATTACAGAAAGAAGAAGAAGAAAGGAGGCTGAAAGAGGAAGGTACTGTGTGGTTCATTTATAGGGAATTTGATGGCACAAATCACTTATTTTAAATAAATGGGCAGAAAGTGATTTCCTAAGCTGTATATGCATCAATATCTCTATTTCACAAACACAGGTGATTCCTCCCTCTTTTCTTGTGTAGGCAGAATTCTGTGTTACTTGTTACAGCCTCTCACATCTCACTTTCCTCTTAGAGCCATGCTCTTTTCTCTAGTTATTTCTACTGCAATTAGGAGCTTGGGAAGGAGGATGGCTGGAGGAATTAGATTTTTTTTGTTTCTCTTTTACCATTACCTTTTGAAATATTCTCAGCAAGTTACAAAGCCACCAAACATTGCATTTCCCCCANCCCCCCCCCCCCGAGTCTAGTTACCAGTAGTCGAGAGAAAGTCTCTGAAAAGGGCTTTTTCCAGAGAAGGCCAACAGAACACTTCTGTTGGCAGGGGACTAGCTGGTGTTCTGAAAGGGTAGCAGTTAAGGTGACTGCAAACTAGGATAGATTAAAGTGTAGTTTGCTTGGGATTCTTTTGTCTCTACTGAGTGACTGATTCTTCACCCACTTCTTCAAGATCTTTGTATTGTGTATCACTGTATCCCTTAAAACGAAATCCCAGTTGCATGACTTGAGCTGTCCTCCCTGTCTGCTTCTGCAGTTTAGTATCACAACCCAATACCCCTGTCTGATCATCAGATCCATCTCTACTTCCATTTCTGCCATTAATCCAACCTGGTGGGGGTCTGGGCATGCTATGACTGGTAGTAATAGTAAGTGACTACTAATCACTAGTAATCTTTGTGGGTCGGAGTAGCAGCTCAGGTGAGTACAGGCAGATTTGGGAACTGCCGTTGCTCTTGCCTCTGTGCAACACAGTTATACTTGAAGTGATTTATGTGTAGGCGGTGACATTCAAGCCACTGTTCGGGAACATCTGGATTGATGTGTAGGCTGTGCTAGCTTTAGATGAAGGCTTAGAGGTTGAAATCAATTTTAGTTTTCACATCCTCTCTAATTTTCTAGTCCCTATGGCAGTAAAGAAAAGCTAAAACTGTGATCAGGAGTAACTGATCCTGAAGAGGATTTCAATGAACAAATATCTGTAAGACTGAGGTACCCACCGAAGGTTGTAGGAAAGAAGAGTAACTTGGGACAGAACCACTCAGGCAGTTTCACCGTAGGCATTTAGATTAAGAACCTGGGCCTGCTCAAGCTGTAGATAAAGAGAGAGGACACTCCTCCTGCTGTTTCTGAAGGGAAGAAGAAGGTTTGGTGATCCTTGTCTCCACTTGTATTGTCACAGGCGGACAGGTGTAGTGCCATAGGTAATGTGTTCTAGTACTGATTCAAATTAATTTGGCTCATTTGAAGATTGCTGGGCAATGTAAGATACAACTTTATGTTGCTCATTATTATGGTTGTTTTGCCGTTACAACTAATAAAATTATTTGTCTGGTTTTATTAAGAAAAATGTAATTATGCTCTTGATATATTTCCCAATCTTCAGAGGAGGCTCGATTGCAAGCTCAACAAGAAGAAGCTGCAAGACTTGAAAAGGAGAGAATTGAACAAGAGCAGATGGAGAACCTTAAGGCAAAAGTAAGTTCATACTCAATAATTACTGAAAAATTCTAATCCCATTTCTAAACTGGTGACAAGGTCTCTAAAGCATTATTAATTTAGTGTGAGAATGGAAGGGAATTTCTTTATGTCCCTGGTGTTGGGAGTACTGTAGAGAAAATTTTCTAGCATCACTAGATTGAAATTAATCATGAAAAATCTAGCCAAGCCACTGAAAGGTACCATTGTATAAGATCCTGCAAGTTGAGAAGGTAGTGAGCTGGATTAGTAATTGAGTAAAACACAATGCATGTAAAGTCAAGAGAAATGGTGCTGATTTTTTTTCTGTAGTGTTCTTTCACTAAGACAGTATTTGGCTTTGATTCAGAAAAATTCCCTGAGATGAGATAGTCTTCCCTGGTTTTGATACATAAAGATGCTGTGGTTTAATACATTAAATTTTGGGATATGTGATAGTCCAGTTTGAGTGAATACTTTTTTTTTTCCCCACTATGCTTTCAATTTGATGTAGTTTTTGTGTTCCCCATAATTACATTTGGTACAGTTGTGCCAAGAAAATTTTGGTATAAATTCTAGAATTGGTTACATGTTAGGGCAGATGCATTGATTTGTGTGTGTGCATGTGTCTATATGTGTGTGTGTGTATTTGAATATGTATGTTTCTTTTTCTGAGAAGACTCAAATTCAGAACAAAAACTGATCGGTAATATCTAAATAATTTTGTGTTTTCAAAAAAAAAACCTGACATTTACTACAAAGTTTTTTTCCTTTTTCTTTTTTTTCCCCAGAAAAATTCACTCTTGCTTGTGCCTCTTGTCCTTCACAGAATATTTTTTCCCCTAGGGAGAAGAGGAATTTAAAATAATAGAAATTGTAAGGAAAAAAATAAAATAATCTTGCACATGTTTTTCCAACATATGCTTACATTTTTTAGCAGCTCTCATTAGAGCTATTTCCAGGATGACAATATGGAAACTGTTCAAGTGAGAGGTTAACAATCATATGACACGTTAAGTTTATCATATGGCTCAGCAACTAATGTGATGACAATAACATATTGCATACTGCTGCAGTCTTCTCAATTAAATGTTTCATAAAAAACCAAAACAAGTTATCAGTGTTTGGATTTGTTTAAATGATAAGTCATTCAAGTGTCCCAATTTTTTTTCTTTGATATAAAATAATTTTAAGTAAACCAAATACTTAACTCCTCTGGTTTTTTTTTATATATATATATATATATATATATAAACAGGATCAAGAACGAAGGGAGTCTGAACTAGCAGAACTTCATTCACTGGAACAGAAGTTTTTGTCTGCACAGCAGTGGAAAACAGATTACAGAGCATGTGCAAAAGTAAGCTTTCTTTCCAAAACCTGTCCAGTGTCATAGAGGTTAGACAATGAAGAGACTTCAGGCTGTGTCACCATTGCAGGATCCAGGAATGCTTCCATTTCTTGAATTTAGGTGTGTGCTGTCACTGCACTTCAAGTTCCATCTCAAGGTAGTAACTGACCATCCTCACTCTCCTCTATCTTCTATTACTTTTGTGTACACAGAAAAGAAACATGGCCAAAGAGGAGCCTGTCTGGCTGATAAGGTAGTAGGGCCCTACAACTTACCCCAGCGGTCAAATGGAATTGTAGTTTCAGATGTTCTGCTTATTTGTCCTTCCTTCCTTCCTTTTCTATTTGTTTAATTTGTTCTACTTTTAAACATTCCACAAAAAAAATCTCTACCATGGCTTAAAAATATTTTTGTGGAATTTGAGACAATTGACAACGTTTGTTCCAGTGGTTCCTGGAAATCACAGGTCATCATTCGGAGAGACGTTTGCCAAAACTTTGAAGGCCACAGCGCAAATCTAGGTCAGATGTCAGGGCTTGAAATATGTGAAAATGCAGGTAAGAGTTAATGTCTGCAGTTTAGGGTGACATACACAGAGGTTGAAATATCACCCAACAGTACTGTAAAGTTAAATTTTAAATAATAAGGTATGGAAATACACTAGTAGAACATTTCACTCTTGTAAATCCATCAAACGTAATTCGGTAACTGTCTGAACAATATTTGGTCAGTTGGGTTCCAAGTAAGGTTAAATAGACTTGTAGACACAAGGATTTTCTCTGTCTTGTGTATTACTGAATCATTTTTAAAGCCTCTCTGGAACAAACTTAGAATCATATTAGAAGGGACTTCTGAAACTCATATTCTTCAACCTCCCGCACAAAGCAGGACAAACTCTGAAGTCAGGTGAAGGTGCTCAGTTGGGTTTTGAAAATTTCTCAGGGTGGGGATACCACAGTATCTCTGGGCAGCCTAGCTGACTGTTTTACCACTCACATTGTAACAACTTTCCTTTAAACGCAATTGGCAGTTCCCTTCTTACAGCTTGTGATCTTTGCCTCTTTGTCATGACACATCATCCCTGCGCGCCTCTGAGAAAAGTTTGCCTCTGTCTTCTCTAAAACCCCTCTCTAGGTACTGGTAGACTGCAATTAGCTCCTCCCTTAGCTTTGTTAGTCCTCTCCAGACTGACAAAGCTTGGCCTTCCTTCATGTGTCGTTTCCTCCAGTACCCTGACCATCGTAATGTCTCTCCCCCGGTCTCTCCCATTCTCTACTCTTTCTCTCCTACCGAGGGATCCAAAACTGGATGGAGCACTGCGGATGTGGCCTCGGGAGCCCTGCAGAGGGAACAGTGCTGGGCTCACTGGTTACACTGGTAGCCCACTGCGCCCTTGGCCTTCGTTGCCACAAGGGTGCAGCATGGTAACTTCACAGTTACGTCTTGATACCTTCGGATGATTTTAATTACCTTTTTCAGTTGATGACAAGCTCTGACTTTATTCTGCTTGTGAACAAGAGAATCTGCCGGTCCTTTTGCGAGGGGACAGTTGTTTATAGGTGTTTCTGAAGAGTATTTCTCAGAAGGAGAAACATAAGAATTTTTTTTTGTTTTGAAAGTAATAGCAAAATAGAACTATCATTTTAAAAATAAATCTTCACATAAAATACTGGTAGATTATGGGAAATACCAGAGTTTGTATTAGTCTGTTGTTAAGAATATTTAGGGCAAAAGAAATGCATAATACCAAATGCTGAGTTTCCACGTCCATTTCTAAACCATTTCAGTTCAGATTAACAGATACATTTACAAATTATCATGAAATTTATCCTTTTTCACGAAGAACAAGTGGTGTTATCTTTAAGGATGTGTTTTCCTGATGATGAAACCGAAGCTCTCTTTTTAAAACATGCAAAGGTGTAAAAAAAACCAAAAAACAAAAAACAAGAAATCAGATGTTTTAATTACTGAAGACTGATCAGTCTTTTATACAGGAATTTCCAGTGCACTGAGCACTCCCCTATTATTGCTTTTTTTGAAGTCAGTGGAAATGCTTCTGGAAGTGGTTGGGAATGCAATTATACAAGCGCTTTTGCTTTAAAAGATCCATTTTACATTGTAATGTAATCTTCAGTAACATTGTGTTATTAATCTTCACGGTAAACAGGGAGGCAATGTTTCCTTAATATCCTGCTATATGGATGAAAAACATTGCATTATTGATGACAAATTGATCCCATGACCCAATGTTAGGCTCATTTGTAGAGTTAAGTGGGTTTAGCCTGTCGCTGATTTTTTTTTTTACTTCCCCAGCCTATGAGAATGGCCAATAATTGGTTTGAAAATAAAATTATTTAAAAAAATAAAAATCTAGGGTTTCACATTCCCATCAGAGGTTTCTGTAGCAGCTGAATTGATGCTGGTAAGGAGGAGGAAATCTCCTTCAGAGGCAGAGAAAGGAGGAATAAACATGTTTGCGTGGAAGGCTCTTAAGCAGCTTTATTGCCAGTGTAGGAATTGTGTGTTTTGTTGGCAGTATCTGGTTTGAGAACCATCTGCCTCTTCCACCTGCGCCGGTTCCTCATTTATGTTCTCAGCCCTTTATTCTTTCAGCCCCTCATTTGTGGCAGGTACTGAATTCATTGCTTTTGCAGACGTGCAAGCTCTACCTAGCAGAATAGAGAGCACTGATAAATGAGTCAGCGTAAACAGCAAATGTTAGGTGGGCAGAAGTATCTTAACACATTAATATCAAAGCAAACCATTTTTTTCTGGCATAGTGATAAGCCAGGTGGTGTTACAGTCCTGTTTAGATGCAGGTGTGAATGTATCACTATAATATATTTGTCTTTTAGAATCCTCTTTTTTCTTGTCATAATGATAGTCATTTGCACCACATGTCCATATCTACTTTTCTTTGAACGTTTTCTGTAGTGGGAGCATTACCTCAGTTGTGATGGAAGTCCTGACCCAACTGTACTGCAGGAAATAAATACTTTCATGAGCTTATGGCATGAAGATCAAAATGAGGACGTTCAACTTGTGATGCAGAAGGGAGAACAGGTTCTAAATGTAAGTGTTAAAATGGTATTTTTCAGTTTAAGCTTACCAGAACATATCCTGAACATCCCCCTCCTCATTCCTTTTCTTCCTTTTTTTTTTTTTTGCGGCCAAATGACTGAAATTGTCTATAACCTTCAAAACCCAGAAGTTTTTCTCCAGTTTTTACTTTTTTTTTTTAATTACAGATTTATTGTTAAATCTAAAGAAGATGACTATTGACTTTAAATATGGAGTGCGTTTAAGGGATTTGTGTGTAACGTTTCTATGCTGACCTCTAGTATTCCAATATCCATCTTTGCTGCTATATACGCTTTAAACAGTCTTGAGCCAGAACTTATAAGCTCCTGTCATGTATAGGCACTTCAGTGGACAGCAGCCTTATTGTGTAAGCTTACAGCCAGTGAAGTGTCGTGTAAGAGCAGGAGTTCCCAAAATGCAAGCCACCAACCATTGGTGGTTTGTGAGGCAATTTTAAGCAATTTGTGGCTGCTCTGCAAATATGGAATTTTATTTTCGTTTATTCTAAGTTTGTAGTGGCTTTTCAGAAAGTTAAATGGGGTCTTCCAGAAATTGGGGGTGAAAGCCGTGTGTGTAATACAACTTTCATTGGGCTGGTTTGGTTCCGAGTGTTAGATTTCCTATCTTGCAATGCTCGCTGGGTGCTGCAATTTTCACCTTCTGCATACTGGCTTTTTCTGAGCCGGCGGGGAATGTGCTGGTCCTTTCCAAGAATTTCAACAGAGAACTCCTCCCTTTCTCTTCTACACTGCAACCCAAGCAAAAAGCCTGGCAACTGCCATGTTCCTTCTCTCCGTTCTTCTCCTTGCTGTCGTGTCTTTCCCACAAACACACTTCCTACCCCTGCTGTATGTTCCCCATCCGACGCTGAAGCGGTTACAGCTACTTCAGGTCCTGTAAACATATCCTACCTTGCACTGTATGCTCAATAGAGTATTACATGATACTGGAATATAGGCTTTTCTGTTTCGCCCCTACTGGAAATGCAAGGTGATGTCAAAAAAGGTTGTCTTCTCTTGGTCTAACACACTTGAGCATTTCTGTCCTGTTCTACATGTTTTTAGAGGAAACTGATCTGTGAGATCATGGAGATCAGCAGTTCAGAGTTGACAGGGACAACCTCACTGTCAAGGCAGACCATGTTAAAAGTGCCATATAACGAAGACAGTAGTAGTTACAGTTCTGCTGCTGCTTTGCCACACCATTGATGAGCTGCAGCACTGTGATTCCCCAGGCTAAGAGGAAGAAGAGTCTGGCAAGCCTGGAAGGGAGGCATAAAATATAATCTGATCCTCCCTTCATCTCAGTGCTGTAGATCACTTTGGCCAGCTAGGGATTTTCTAGTTCTATGCAAGCATTTAGATGTTAAGTGTTAAGCATGTAGTGGAAGACAAAAATGTGATGACAGTTCCAAACTTCGTGCTAAGAATTGTTCTGAGAATTAAAATGTAATTGCTGTATGTCTTTCTATTTATTTATTTTTTTTTTTTNTTTTTTTTTTTTTTTTTTAGGATTTCATAGTTGAGATTGTTACTATAGAAAATACGGTTCCAAAATAAAGCTGTAAGGTTTTCATTAAAACTAATTTTTGGCCAAAAGGTTTCTTCATGTGACCAATCTGGTTCAATAAATGATCTATTTCATAAGCTAAGATTTCACAGCCCACAGGTCAAGGAATGCAGGAATTGGACTGGAGGAATGAAGGCAGGCAGACTCGACCCTGGAATTTCCAGCACTTTGCTTGGTTGACTGTCTATCTGGTAGTGCTGGCTTAGCACAATTTCGAGGGATACAATAAAAAAAGATTATTTCTGCGACGGAGATATTTTTAGGTACCAAGGAAGCGAGTTTGCCTTGTTTTTTTATGACTTAACACACAGTACATTAAGGATGGTGTCAAAACAGAGACACTTTTACCACATATCATGTCTTCTAGTTAATTGAGAAGTTGCAGTTTCTTTTATTGGACACACCACCAAATGAGATAACAGAAAAAGAAACAGTCCAGTACCAGGAATCTATTCTGGAATTGCAGAATCTGCTTCATCAGAAGTACAATGAAGCTACGGAGCACCTGCTTAAAGTAAGTAAGATTTATGACTTCGAAGTTGTAGTATGCACAGTGCACATAAGGTTAGCTACAAGTGTCTCGTTGTGATGGTTGGTTTTGTTTGTTCTTAAACTGTCATAGAGATTAGTATGCGAGTTTCCAAATTTAGCATTTGAGTTTCCAAATTATGCAGATACCAGACTGCTTCAAAATGCTTCAGAATGCTTCAAAACCCCTGAAAACCTTACCTTTACAGTGGAAATTTCCATCATTAAGACGTTTAAGATTAAATTATTGTGAAATTTTGTGACAGCTGAAGATGTTGAAAACAAGGGGCACTGTATGAAATTTGTTTCCTATTGTGTCTCGGTGATTTAAATTAAAGGTAGTTGACTGTACAAAAAATTGCAAATGTGAAAAGCTTGTACAAGTTCGTATGACTAAAATATTTTTTAAACTAACATCTTGGGAAGAGTAAAGAGTAAGCAAGAAAATGAAAATGTGCTTGGGAATCGGTTTTCTGGGTTGCATGTATATGTAGTGATCTTGCTTGCTATTTTAAATATATTAATTATGTATGTAAGTATGTTTAGCAAAAGAATATTGCTAGAGGAAACAAAAAAAGGAAAAGGAGTAAAGGAAATAGTGAACCAGTTGTATGTTCACAGTCAAAACCCTCTGCAAATTAAGAAATTAAATTCTTGATTGTCTTTCCTGAGTTTAGTATTAAACTCCTAATGTAATTACCATTTCACAAGTTTTGAATTGACAAAATTATAAAATAATCTGTGCAGTGACTGTGGGATAGGAGTGCCTTATTGCTCAGTAAGTCGTCTTTTTTTTTTTTTTTTTAAACTTGTCCTGAGGAGTATTTTTGAGGGCACATGGTTAAGGGAGATAGGCAGTACCACTGAAGGGGATAATGTAAGATATTTGGCAGTATTTGACTGACAGAATTGATGAAGTCAGAGGAAGAAAAAGAATGTAGTTCAAATTTTAACAAAGAGATTTGAGTTTATAACTGTCATGTTTTAGTACATAAATACAACATACAACATACCTGAGCTTGGTCTGGTATATTTTTATTCCTTCGTGTCTTTTTTTATTTATTCAAATGTAAATGTAAGTAAGTCAAAGTGAGATAAATAAGAAGAAAATACGATTTTTTCTTTGTAGACAGCTAATATGTATGAAGATTCTGAAACCGGAAATATGCAGGCAGTCATAAAGGATAAAAATGTTACTTTCTGTATTTGGGCCAATCTGAAGAAGAAAGTAAGGTACAGCAAACTGAAATTCTTAATTTGAAATGAGGCCTGGCCTTGTCTATCCAAGTTGAGTAAACACCAAGAACCAGTTTCTCATAACCTTTTTCATGTTGAATAGTAGTCATTCTGCAGACTCCCAACTGATGGATTTCATACCAACCTGTTGCTAAGGAAGGTACTGGTTACATCAGAGTTGTATTAAAGAAACAGGAGTGTTTTATATATGTGTATACATATAAATATATATATAATATTTGTTTCTTAAAATGATACGGTAGGACCCTGTTACTGCCAGAACAATTTTTAAAGGAAAACAATAAAACTCGTGCAGAGAATTGGAGTTCTGTGGAAGTAATGTTTCTTGCTGATGCATTAAATAGTTTCTGAGCTGTTACAGTTGCTTGCAAAGTGGTGAATGATGCTTTGTGCACAGTTCTCTGTTAGATAAAAGATTCTAGAGCCTGGGATGCAAATATCCTTCATAGTGGGTTCTGAAGCTAAGGTTTGGGGTTTTTTTAATTAGATTACCCTTTAACTGATATATTTTTCAAAACAAGATTTTTGAGCAGACTTCCTACTCTCACTCTGCAAATATGAGGAATAAATTGGTAAAAGGGTTTTGCCTCTTCTAAGGACCTGTTGCTGTAAGCTTTGCTGAGACAACTAGAAGGCTGGTCTGGGTGCTGTGCAATGTCACTCTGATCTGCAGGAAGAGCCCAGTTGGGTGAATGTTAAAGACTTTCGGTCAGCTTAGAGATGCAGTTAAAATTTTCAACCAAGAATTAAAAAATAAATGTTGCTTTACTAGAAGATTTTTAGAACTTGTGACCAGCTGATCTTCGCTGACAATAAGTATTATTTGAATTGTTCTGGCTTTGGTTGGGCAGCAATTGCAACGAGCAGGAAACTTCCGTATCTGATGAAAGAACCCAAGTTCACAAGTTAGGTACTTGATGTGGTGCGAGTTGGCCTCCTATGCTGCTCCTAGCCTGTTTCCTGTACAGTCTCAAGGATTGGTGACTCTGTAATACTGTTGATTATCAAAATTACCTTTACATCTGTGTATCTCTTTGGGTTTTATGTGGAAGATGCTGTAACGCAGCATCTGGTGACTTCACCTGCGTAGGATTTGCCCGTTAAATTAGTCAGTTTTACCAAGAATGTACTGTGTAGAGGAGCTATGATGAGATAAGGGAATGATTCTGCTTCATTGTCATCCTATCAGAACCATTATTTTTGCAGCTCCTGATCACCGTAATGCAGTTACAGTTTTTCTTAAGGGGCTTACAGGCAGCTGTCAGTACAAGACAGGAAGCATATCGTGACATCGCACTCTAGTTCTTAGACTGTGCCATGTGTCAAAACAGAATTTAGGTGACTTTCAGTGTAGAACATCAATTTGAATACTAGAAGAACATCAATTTGAATACTAGGAAGAAATACAAAAGTAAGTGCTGCCAGTCTTACTAGGAAATGATTTTGGTTTTTTAACTGTTATTTACAGGTTCAAAAATCACGTGTTTTGTGATGCACAGCATGGATTTGATCTTCCAAAGTCACTGGCTGTGAGCAGTGTTGCTGTTCGCATATTGCATACTCATTATGATCATGTATCTCCACTTTGGCTGCAGTGTCAGAGTGTGCCGAAATTGGAAGTCTTAGATAGCAAAGAGTTAATTCAGCATTTGAAAGACAATGTAGAAGAACCAGAAGAAGAGGCAAAGAATGCCAGAGAAGAGCCCACCATGCCTGCTGCAGAAGAAATGTGTTCCGATGGGAGAAAGGTAGGTAAAAAAAATTTCACCAAAGGATATTCTACCTTTCTATTGTTGCTCGAAGCCCAGTTGCAGTGTAACAGCTTATTAACGTGTCCTGTGCCTGAGAGAGACAGGTTCTTAAATGTTTTATAGAAAAAGGCAACTTGTGTTAATACAGTGCCATAGACCTTCTCAAGAGAGTGGAAAGATGAATGACCAAAGATTGTTGTAGAGAAGGTAGAAAGGGATGTTTGGACAGGGGGTGGTAGTTGCCGTGCAGTTGGCATGCATGAGTTGGCATTTGGTTGGCAGTTTAGGAGTAGGATCAAGCCCTGGGGAATGTTAGGTGCCATTGTAAGATACTTCCGTAAATCTGTGACATATTTTCTGCTTCTGAGAAACTGACAGCCCCATCAAATCACTGCAGGAATCCAGTTTTAGGAAAATTCGCAGAACAGGATTCAGTTCAGCAGGTCTTGGTTGTGCGGTTACTTGGTTGCTCGGTGTCTGTATGCTGAAGCTTTTGCCACTAGAGGGCTTTCCCAATGCTGTTTGTGTTTGCTGCATTCCCTTCATCAACACTCCTCAATGGAGTGCGTTGGGGTTTGGGGGTTGTGGGGCTTGCTTGGTTCTGTATTCTTGTTACTGGGTTTGGGTTTTTCACTTTCGGTATCATCTGTGAGCTGCAGATAAATGAATCAGATTCTCATCTAAAATTTCTGCACAAATAACTGTAAACCATCATGTTTTATGTCGCCTTAATACACTTGGAGCAATGATCTTTGCCTTCTTCCTTTTCAGTCCCTGACACCTTGTAGTGAATCAATGCTTAAAATCCCATTTTTCTTGGTTCCTTTTTTCTTTTTTGCGTGACAAATCTTGTCTTTTGGCAGTTTTCACCTACATTTTTCAGACTTTCTTCAAGCTCCTCATTTCATTCCTTCTCTTTTCCTTTTCCAGGTCTTACTCTCTGTCAGTCCACTTTTGTGAATTTTCCTGTTCCCTCTGAAGGCTCCACTTCTCTCCACTACTGCAGTCTCTCCTCCTGTTTGGCTCTGCCTTGAGTTTCCCGCGCATTTATGTGCGTAAACACTTCTTTCCCCTCACCTTCTGTCCTGGCCCAGATGTGTGTTCCTCCCACCCACTGGCAGGCACAGCACAGGGCACGGGGAGGTGCCTGTGCCTCCAAACGGGTGGCTCGTACACTGAACCGCCGTTTGTCTCCTGCTGTGCTTCCAGGGGAGAGAGGGATGAATTCGTATCTGGGTTGGAAATTTGGCTGGGAAATCTAGGGTAATGGTTTGAAAATAGAAAACACTGTGAGAGAGGGAATAAATATCACAGGCAAGGCACAGGCTAAGACTGCAAGTGGGGCTTCTGGCAGAGTTTCAGTGTGGCTTTGGATTCAGCATTGGCTTAAGTTTTCTTTGTGTCACTCCTCTAGCTGTCATGTCAGCATAAACAAATTTTTGAGTGCGCACACCGCTAAAAAGGTAAAGTGCTTGTATGGTACTTGGGGAGCTCGAGATGGAATTTGCTGTGGAAATGAAGTAATTATTTTATGTTTATCTCTATTCATAGATCTGGTTACAAAGTTGGAGAGTACCTTTAATCAAAACAATTTTTGCTAGCTAGGCAGAAATGATTTCTCCTAAAACCTTGACCCTATAGCAAGATCGGTGCAAATGTTGCTGGAGGAGTGGGACTGTACTCTTTCTGCTTGGGCCTCCTTGAAGGAGGTGATACCCTCTTCTTTATTGTCTGACTAAGGAAAAAATGTCGTTTGCTTTTTATGTAGAGTGCTAGCTCATTCAAAGAAAACAGCAATAGCGCAACTGATATAAATGAGACAGAGGAGGAAATTGAGAAGAAATCAGAAATCTTGGACATACCGCCCTTACAAGGTATTTGGTTAGTTTATGTGCAGCACTGCAAAATTACTTATTCTAAATATTTTCCTTTATATATGGAAACATTGGGATATAGATATCTATGTGCATGGAACAAAGTTTGTAAATATATTGATGTTTTGATAACACTTGAGTTCTGTTGACATTTCTATTAATGATTGTTAAATGCACGGAGAAAATAGGACAGATAGGAAAATGGATTTTGTCCCCACACTTATTTATTATTTATGTTTATGTTCATGGACATATTTATTGTATTTATGTACATTTGTGTATTATTATGCATACATTTTATGTATGTTTATAGGTGAGACAGACAGTCTTTATGAATCTGCTAGGCTGTCTGGTGAGATTGACTTCCTCAGAAAAAAATGATTCAAATGCATATAATGGAAGGCACTCAGGTGGTGTAGGTATTACTGAGTATTACTTAAATGTGTGCTTAAAGCGAGATACATGTTGATATACTTTGCTAAAAGAGGGCCTAATTTTAGGAAGTAAAACAGTTTATCTGTCCCACGTAAGTTAAGTTACAAATTTCTTCAGTCTTGTGGTGTCCTTTGGTTTAATAAGAGTCAGTTTTCTTGTAGTACTGCCTTAAATAAAACAACTGCAAACTGTTCAGCATAGTTTAGCTGAACTGTACAGCCTTTTCCTTGTTGTAAAAAAA